>RAIA01000030.1:0-426464 GCA_003664395.1 Leishmania lainsoni
CCCAGGCGGGGGCAAACGGCAGCGGCAGGCGAACAAGGCAGAGTGCGTCACGCGCTGCTCCTCGGGTGTCGGTGTCCCTCCCACCTATGTTGTCCATTTCCATGTTGCTACACTTTGTGGGTCCCTCAGAGGCAATCAAGCGCGTGCATTTTGCCATCAACGCATCGCCCCACCCAGCCCGTCTAGCTAGGCACGCCTGCCGTGCGAGCAGCTCGCAACCGCCTCGGGGTATGCCGGTGGAGCTCCAGCAGGAAGTCGGCCAGCGTCGTCCAGGTCAGCACATGTGAGACCCCGTGGCCAGTCCAGACGACATGCCTCTCCGCCGTCCTTCAAGCAGCAGTGCCCCGTAACCTGGCTTGGCGACGCCTCGCATCGGTGCCGGGGGACCCTGGGGTGAGAGAAATAACGAAAACAAAGCAATGAAACGAAGGAAGCTCAAGAGAGGCGCGGCGGGGGGTGCGCAAACGGATCCAGACACGGACGCACGCACACACGGGCAGGCTCGGGTGCGAGCAGGTGACCAGCCTTGCCCGCCGCCGACGCGCAGTCCGGACCCCCCGCATGCGGGAAGGCCGGTGTTCGAGCTGCTCGCCTCGCCCCACCCAGCCCGCCCGCCCCCTCGCCGGCACGCGCACAAAGAGCAACGCACAGGGAAGGCCGGCGGCACAGGCGACATAGGGACGAGAGACGCACGCACGCACAGGCCCCATGCCACTGTTGCCAGAGGGCGACAGAGAGCTGGGCGGAGGCGGGAGCCTGGAGAGAAAACGCAGCCACGCTCCCTCGCTCCCATGGCTCATTTTCCCGCGCGCTTCGCCCGCCTGCGACGTCCGCGTCGTCACCCCGCTTCCACCAGCACGCGCCTCCGCAGTCAAGGCTGCGCCGGGCGAACGGGAGGGGAGGGAGACGGCAGCTTCGCGACGGCAGTGAGGGCGGGGGGCGCAGAGGGCGGAAGGGGGCGTGCATGGGCAATACAGGCGCCGCGCACAGCAGCAAAGCACACAAACAAAAAAAAAAAAACAGAAGCACAAGAGGAGACGCACCGACGACAGTAGCGGGGGCGAGGGCGAGCCATGAATGCACTGGAGACTCTCCGCCATGGGCAGGCCATCAGACGTCCGCATGCGCCGCCACGTCGCGCGAGAGGGAAGAACGCACCAGACAAGCGACGCACACACGCCGGGCGCGCTGCACAAGCAACTGCACGGGAAGAGAGACGCAAAGGCAAAGGCGGCGCGAGCAGCCCCTCCGGCGAACGGCAAAGGCGGAAATCCGCAGCGCTCGCTCCTCCCCGCTGGCATCGGCCCCTCCACGAGGGCGTCGTTGCCACACAGCGCAGCTGCTGCCAAGGCCGCCCGCCGCCCACCTCTGCCCTCCCCCTACTCCTCCTGACTGTTGCCCTCTTCCGAGTTGCAGGTCACATCTACGTAATTGTACTCCCACGGGATAAACAAGAAAACAATGTTGACGAGGTCCAGGCACAGGGCAGCTGCGAAGAGAAAAAAGCCGATCCCAAAATCAAAATCACGTTTCAGTTGGGGGCATGCAAAATCTTCGTCAGTCTGATAAGACACCACCATAAGTGCCAACGGAATCGCCAATGTGACGAAGCCGACAATATTGAGCAGCAGACACACCCAGCGGACGCAACCGCAGCAGCACAGCATAATAAAACCCAGTACAGTAGCCGTTAAGTACACAACGATGGTAATAACGGCGAATACCCGAGCAACGCGGAAACGAATGCGGCGAACAGGGCACTGGGATAACCTATCATCAGAACTAAGGGAGTAAACAATGCTGTTACAACTCGGCTTTAATCCCCATAGGGTGATGCACGGTCTATCCTCAAATCTGTCTCTGCTCTGCAAGCGAAACATGTCCAGCGCCGTACCCACCAGCACCAGCAAGAACGCGATGAACTGGAGGACCGCGTACACCATAATGAAGGGGCTGAACTCCATTTTCGCAGGTGGACGGCAACAGCACCCGAGAAAGACCAAGTGGAGGTGGGCAGCGGAAGAAGCGCACGGGGGTCGATGCGGTGTAGCAGAGTGGACGAGGAGGGCGGTGGCGGCCAAATGGGGGAGGCTGCGGGAGAGCAAAAGGGAGGCGAGTCTTCGCAATGGCGCGTATCGGCCGCCGTCGCGTGCGCATGTGCGCGCCGTTGCTCGTCGGTCCGGGCGCGTTTCGGGTGTGATGGGGAGAGAGAGGCGGGGGAGAGGGTGAGAGAGCCGAGAGAAATGCGGGGGAAGGAGGGGGGTGGGGGCGACGCTGAGGAGGCGCGCAGGTGGGGCGCGACACGTGCGCAGGAGGGCGGAATCGAACGCAAAGAAGCCGGAGAAGGAGAAGGGAGGCGAGCACGCACACGCACTCCGTCTCCCCAGGCGGGGCAAACGGCAGCGGCAGGCGAACAAGGCAGAGTGCGTCACGCGCTGCTCCTCGGGTGTCGGTGTCCCTCCCACCTATGTTGTCCATTTCCATGTTGCTACACTTTGTGAGTCCCTCAGAGGCAATCAAGCGCGTGCATTTGCCATCAACGCATCGCCCCACCCAGCCCGTCTAGCTAGGCACGCCTGCCGTGCGAGCAGCTAGCAACCGCCTCGGGGTATGCCGGTGGAGCTCCAGCAGGAAGTCGGCCAGCATCGTTAGGTCAGCACCATGTGAGACCCCGTGGCCAGTCCAGACGACATGCCTCTCCCGCCGTCCCTTCAAGCAGCAGTGCCCCGTAACCTGGCTTGGCGACGCCTCGCATCGGTGCCGGGGGGACCCTGGGGTGAGAGAAATAACGAAAACAAAGCAATGAAACGAAGGAAGCTCAAGAGAGGCGCGGCGGGGGGTGCGCAACGGATCCAGACACGGACGCACGCACACACGGGCAGGCTCGGGGTGCGAGCAGGTGAACCAGCCTTGCCTCGCCGCCGACGCGCAGTCCGGACCCCCGGCATGCGGGAAGGCCGGTGTTCGAGCTGCTCGCCTCGCCCCACCCAGCCCGCCCGCCCCCTCGCCGGCACGCGCACAAAGAGCAACGCACAGGGAAGGCCGGCGGCACAGGCGACATAGGGACGAGAGACGCACGCACGCACAGGCCCCATGCCACTGTTGCCAGAGGGCGACAGAGAGCTGGGCGGAGGCGGGAGCCTGGAGAGAAAACGGCAGCCACGCTCCTCGCTCCCATGGCTCATTTTCCCGCGCGCTTCGCCCGCCTGCGACGTCCGCGTCGTCACCCCGCTTCCACCAGCACGCGCCTCCGCAGTCAAGGCTGCGCCGGGCGAACGGGAGGGGAGGGAGACGGCAGCTTCGCGACGGCAGTGAGGGCGGGGGGCGCAGAGGGCGGAAGGGGGCGTGCATGGGCAATACAGGCGCCACGCACAGCAGCAAAGCACACAAACAAAAAAAAAACAGAAAGCACAAGAGGAGACGCACCGACGACAGTAGCGGGGCGAGGGCGAGCCATGAATGCACTGGAGACTCTCCGCCATGGGCAGGCCATCAGACGTCCGCATGCGCCGCCACGTCGCGCGAGAGGGAAGAACGCACCAGACAAGCGACGCACACACGCCGGGCGCGCTGCACAAGCAACTGCACGGGAAGAGAGACGCAAAGGCAAAGGCGGCGCGAGCAGCCCCTCCGGCGAACGGCAAAGGCGGAAATCCGCAGCGCTCGCTCCTCCCCGCTGGCATCGGCCCTCCACGAGGGCGTCGTTGCCACACAGCGCAGCTGCTGCCAAGGCCGCCCGCCGCCCACCTCTGCCCTCCCCCTACTCCTCCTGACTGTTGCCCTCTTCCGAGTTGCAGGTCACATCTACGTAATTGTACTCCCACGGGATAAACAGGAAAACAATGTTGACGAGGTCCAGGCACAGGGCAGCTGCGAAGAGAAAAAAGCCGATCCCAAAATCAAATCACGTTTCAGTTGGGGGCATGCAAAATCTTCGTCAGTCTGATAAGACACCACCATAAGTGCCAACGGAATCGCCAATGTGACGAAGCCGACAATATTGAGCAGCAGACACACCCAGCGGACGCAACCGCAGCAGCACAGCATAATAAAACCCAGTACAGTAGCCGTTAAGTACACAACGATGGTAATAACGGCGAATACCCGAGCAACGCGGAAACGAATGCGGCGAACAGGGCACTGGGATAACCTATCATCAGAACTAAGGGAGTAAACAATGCTGTTACAACTCGGCTTTAATCCCCATAGGGTGATGCACGGTCTATCCTCAAATCTGTCTCTGCTCTGCAAGCGAAACATGTCCAGCGCCGTACCCACCAGCACCAGCAAGAACGCGATGAACTGGAGGACCGCGTACACCATAATGAAGGGGCTGAACTCCATTTTCGCAGGTGGACGGCAACAGCACCCGAGAAAGACCAAGTGGAGGTGGGCAGCGGAAGAAGCGCACGGGGGTCGATGCGGTGTAGCAGAGTGGACGAGGAGGGCGGTGGCGGCCAAATGGGGGAGACTGCGGAGAGCAAAAGGGAGGCGAGTCTTCGCAATGGCGCGTATCGGCCGCCGTCGCGTGCGCATGTGCGCGCCGTTGCTCGTCGGTCCGGGCGCGTTTCGGGTGTGATGGGGAGAGAGAGGCGGGGGAGAGGGTGAGAGAGCCCGAGAGAAATGCGGGGGAAGGAGGGGGGTGGGGGCGACGCTGAGGAGGCGCGCAGGTGGGGGCGCGACACGTGCGCAGGAGGGCGGAATCGAACGCAAAGAAGCCGGAGAAGGAGAAGGGAGGCGAGCACGCACACGCACTCCGTCTCCCCAGGCGGGGGCAAACGGCAGCGGCAGGCGAACAAGGCAGAGTGCGTCACGCGCTGCTCCTCGGGTGTCAGTGTCCCTCCCACCTATGTTGTCCATTTCCATGTTGCTACACTTTGTGAGTCCCTCAGAGGCAATCAAGCGCGTGCATTTGCCATCAACGCATCGCCCCACCCAGCCCGTCTAGCTAGGCACGCCTGCCGTGCGAGCAGCTAGCAACCGCCTCGGGGTATGCCGGTGGAGCTCCAGCAGGAAGTCGGCCAGCATCGTCAGGTCAGCACCATGTGAGACCCCGTGGCCAGTCCAGACGACATGCCTCTCCCGCCGTCCCTTCAAGCAGCAGTGCCCCGTAACCTGGCTTGGCGACGCCTCGCATCGGTGCCGGGGGGACCCTGGGGTGAGAGAAATAACGAAAACAAAGCAATGAAACGAAGGAAGCTCAAGAGAGGCGCGGCGGGGGGTGCGCAACGGATCCAGACACGGACGCACGCACACACGGGCAGGCTCGGGGTGCGAGCAGGTGAACCAGCCTTGCCTCGCCGCCGACGCGCAGTCCGGACCCCCGGCATGCGGGAAGGCCGGTGTTCGAGCTGCTCGCCTCGCCCCACCCAGCCCGCCCGCCCCCCTCGCCGGCACGCGCACAAAGAGCAACGCACAGGGAAGGCCGGCGGCACAGGCGACATAGGGACGAGAGACGCACGCACGCACAGGCCCCATGCCACTGTTGCCAGAGGGCGACAGAGAGCTGGGCGGAGGCGGGAGCCTGGAGAGAAAACGGCAGCCACGCTCCTCGCTCCCATGGCTCATTTTCCCGCGCGCTTCGCCCGCCTGCGACGTCCGCGTCGTCACCCCGCTTCCACCAGCACGCGCCTCCGCAGTCAAGGCTGTGCCGGGCGAACGGGAGGGGAGGGAGACGGCAGCTTCGCGACGGCAGTGAGGGCGGGGGGCGCAGAGGGCGGAAGGGGGCGTGCATGGGCAATACAGGCGCCGCGCACAGCAGCAAAGCACACAAACAAAAAAAAAAACAGAAAGCACAAGAGGAGACGCACCGACGACAGTAGCGGGGGCGAGGGCGAGCCATGAATGCACTGGAGACTCTCCGCCATGGGCAGGCCATCAGACGTCCGCATGCGCCGCCACGTCGCGCGAGAGGGAAGAACGCACCAGACAAGCGACGCACACACGCCGGGCGCGCTGCACAAGCAACTGCACGGGAAGAGAGACGCAAAGGCAAAGGCGGCGCGAGCAGCCCCTCCGGCGAACGGCAAAGGCGGAAATCCGCAGCGCTCGCTCCTCCCCGCTGGCATCGGCCTCTCCACGAGGGCGTCGTTGCCACACAGCGCAGCTGCTGCCAAGGCCGCCCGCCGCCCACCTCTGCCCTCCCCCTACTCCTCCTGACTGCTGCCCTCTTCCGAGTTGCAGGTCACATCTACGTAATTGTACTCCCACGGGATAAACAGGAAAACAATGTTGACGAGGTCCAGGCACAGGGCAGCTGCGAAGAGAAAAAAGCCGATCCCAAAATCAAAATCACGTTTCAGTTGGGGGCATGCAAAATCTTCGTCAGTCTGATAAGACACCACCATAAGTGCCAACGGAATCGCCAATGTGACGAAGCCGACAATATTGAGCAGCAGACACACCCAGCGGACGCAACCGCAGCAGCACAGCATAATAAAACCCAGTACAGTAGCCGTTAAGTACACAACGATGGTAATAACGGCGAATACCCGAGCAACGCGGAAACGAATGCGGCGAACAGGGCACTGGGATAACCTATCATCAGAACTAAGGGAGTAAACAATGCTGTTACAACTCGGCTTTAATCCCCATAGGGTGATGCACGGTCTATCCTCAAATCTGTCTCTGCTCTGCAAGCGAAACATGTCCAGCGCCGTACCCACCAGCACCAGCAAGAACGCGATGAACTGGAGGACCGCGTACACCATAATGAAGGGGCTGAACTCCATTTTCGCAGGTGGACGGCAACAGCACCCGAGAAAGACCAAGTGGAGGTGGGCAGCGGAAGAAGCGCACGGGGGTCGATGCGGTGTAGCAGAGTGGACGAGGAGGGCGGTGGCGGCCAAATGGGGGAGACTGCGGGAGAGCAAAAGGGAGGCGAGTCTTCGCAATGGCGCGTATCGGCCGCCGTCGCGTGCGCATGTGCGCGCCGTTGCTCGTCGGTCCGGGCGCGTTTCGGGTGTGATGGGGAGAGAGAGGCGGGGGAGAGGGTGAGAGAGCCCGAGAGAAATGCGGGGGAAGGAGGGGGGTGGGGGCGACGCTGAGGAGGCGCGCAGGTGGGGGCGCGACACGTGCGCAGGAGGGCGGAATCGAACGCAAAGAAGCCGGAGAAGGAGAAGGGAGGCGAGCACGCACACGCACTCCGTCTCCCCAGGCGGGGGCAAACGGCAGCGGCAGGCGAACAAGGCAGAGTGCGTCACGCGCTGCTCCTCGGGTGTCAGTGTCCCTCCCACCTATGTTGTCCATTTCCATGTTGCTACACTTTGTGAGTCCCTCAGAGGCAATCAAGCGCGTGCATTTGCCATCAACGCATCGCCCCACCCAGCCCGTCTAGCTAGGCACGCCTGCCGTGCGAGCAGCTAGCAACCGCCTCGGGGTATGCCGGTGGAGCTCCAGCAGGAAGTCGGCCAGCATCGTCAGGTCAGCACCATGTGAGACCCCGTGGCCAGTCCAGACGACATGCCTCTCCCGCCGTCCCTTCAAGCAGCAGTGCCCCGTAACCTGGCTTGGCGACGCCTCGCATCGGTGCCGGGGGACCCTGGGGTGAGAGAAATAACGAAAACAAAGCAATGAAACGAAGGAAGCTCAAGAGAGGCGCGGCGGGGGGTGCGCAACGGATCCAGACACGGACGCACGCACACACGGGCAGGCTCGGGGTGCGAGCAGGTGAACCAGCCTTGCCTCGCCGCCGACGCGCAGTCCGGACCCCCGGCATGCGGGAAGGCCGGTGTTCGAGCTGCTCGCCTCGCCCCACCCAGCCCGCCCGCCCCCCTCGCCGGCACGCGCACAAAGAGCAACGCACAGGGAAGGCCGGCGGCACAGGCGACATAGGGACGAGAGACGCACGCACGCACAGGCCCCATGCCACTGTTGCCAGAGGGCGACAGAGAGCTGGGCGGAGGCGGGAGCCTGGAGAGAAAACGGCAGCCACGCTCCTCGCTCCCATGGCTCATTTTCCCGCGCGCTTCGCCCGCCTGCGACGTCCGCGTCGTCACCCCGCTTCCACCAGCACGCGCCTCCGCAGTCAAGGCTGTGCCGGGCGAACGGGAGGGGAGGGAGACGGCAGCTTCGCGACGGCAGTGAGGGCGGGGGGCGCAGAGGGCGGAAGGGGGCGTGCATGGGCAATACAGGCGCCGCGCACAGCAGCAAAGCACACAAACAAAAAAAAAAACAGAAAGCACAAGAGGAGACGCACCGACGACAGTAGCGGGGGCGAGGGCGAGCCATGAATGCACTGGAGACTCTCCGCCATGGGCAGGCCATCAGACGTCCGCATGCGCCGCCACGTCGCGCGAGAGGGAAGAACGCACCAGACAAGCGACGCACACACGCCGGGCGCGCTGCACAAGCAACTGCACGGGAAGAGAGACGCAAAGGCAAAGGCGGCGCGAGCAGCCCCTCCGGCGAACGGCAAAGGCGGAATCCGCAGCGCTCGCTCCTCCCCGCTGGCATCGGCCCTCCACGAGGGCGTCGTTGCCACACAGCGCAGCTGCTGCCAAGGCCGCCCGCCGCCCACCTCTGCCCTCCCCCTACTCCTCCTGACTGTTGCCCTCTTCCGAGTTGCAGGTCACATCTACGTAATTGTACTCCCACGGGATAAACAGAAAACAATGTTGACGAGGTCCAGGCACAGGGCAGCTGCGAAGAGAAAAAAGCCGATCCCAAAATCAAAATCACGTTTCAGTTGGGGGCATGCAAAATCTTCGTCAGTCTGATAAGACACCACCATAAGTGCCAACGGAATCGCCAATGTGACGAAGCCGACAATATTGAGCAGCAGACACACCCAGCGGACGCAACCGCAGCAGCACAGCATAATAAAACCCAGTACAGTAGCCGTTAAGTACACAACGATGGTAATAACGGCGAATACCGAGCAACGCGGAAACGAATGCGGCGAACAGGGCACTGGGATAACCTATCATCAGAACTAAGGGAGTAAACAATGCTGTTACAACTCGGCTTTAATCCCCATAGGGTGATGCACGGTCTATCCTCAAATCTGTCTCTGCTCTGCAAGCGAAACATGTCCAGCGCCGTACCCACCAGCACCAGCAAGAACGCGATGAACTGGAGGACCGCGTACACCATAATGAAGGGGCTGAACTCCATTTTCGCAGGTGGACGGCAACAGCACCCGAGAAAGACCAAGTGGAGGTGGGCAGCGGAAGAAGCGCACGGGGGTCGATGCGGTGCAGCAGAGTGGACGAGGAGGGCGGTGGCGGCCAAATGGGGGAACTGCGGGAGAGCAAAAGGGAGGCGAGTCTTCGCAATGGCGCGTATCGGCCGCCGTCGCGTGCGCATGTGCGCGCCGTTGCTCGTCGGTCCGGGCGCGTTTCGGGTGTGATGGGGAGAGAGAGGCGGGGGAGAGGGTGAGAGAGCCCGAGAGAAATGCGGGGGAAGGAGGGGGGGGGGGCGACGCTGCGGAGGCGCGCAGGTGGGGGCGCGACACGTGCGCAGGAGGGCGGAATCGAACGCAAAGAAGCCGGAGAAGGAGAAGGGAGGCGAGCACGCACACGCACTCCGTCTCCCCAGGCGGGGGCAAACGGCAGCGGCAGGCGAACAAGGCAGAGTGCGTCACGCGCTGCTCCTCGGGTGTCGGTGTCCCTCCCACCTATGTTGTCCATTTCCATGTTGCTACACTTTGTGAGTCCCTCAGAGGCAATCAAGCGTGTGCATTTGCCATCAACGCATCGCCCCACCCAGCCCGTCTAGCTAGGCACGCCTGCCGTGCGAGCAGCTCGCAACCGCCTCGGGGTATGCCGGTGGAGCTCCAGCAGGAAGTCGGCCAGCGTCGTCAGGTCAGCACCATGTGAGACCCCGTGGCCAGTCCAGACGACATGCCTCTCCCGCCGTCCCTTCAAGCAGCAGTGCCCCGTAACCTGGCTTGGCGACGCCTCGCATCGGTGCCGGGGGGACCCTGGGGTGAGAGAAATAACGAAAACAAAGCAATGAAACGAAGGAAGCTCAAGAGAGGCGCGGCGGGGGGTGCGCAACGGATCCAGACACGGACGCACGCACACACGGGCAGGCTCGGGGTGCGAGCAGGTGAACCAGCCTTGCCTCGCCGCCGACGCGCAGTCCGGACCCCCGGCATGCGGGAAGGCCGGTGTTCGAGCTGCTCGCCACCCCCCAACGAACCGCCGATACGCCGAACACCAAACAACACGCAGATGGCGGCACTTCCGTAGGAGTGGTGGTACACACACACACACACACACACATGCACACGCTACCACACAGCTACACGCGCACGTAAGCATCACCACCAGCGCACATATCCGCGCGTCTACAGCAGCAGCACCGCGAGGCAGTGTGAAACAGCTTGCTGCGAAAGCGCCACGCGTCTACTACGGGATCGTACAGCACAATGTCCACCAGCGCCGTGCTGTGCAGCGCCGACGCGTCCACGCCGCTGTGCTGCCCGGCGTCGTAGGGGCAGGCGCAGAGCTGCTGCAGCGCCGCCCGCAGCTCCGGGCGACTGGCGCACGTCGCCTGCAGCTGCCGCATGGCCTTCAGAAGCCTCGCATTTGTATACTGCGCTGCTGACGCGCGGTGCTGACGCACAGCGGCAATCAGCTCGTCCACGTCGCTGCTGCTCGTCCCAACGACATCCACGAAGTGGCTGAGGCTGACGGGGTCGATGGCGCGTTGCGTGTGGGCGAAGGCCTCTTCGCGGCTGAACGCGGGAATGACGCAGAGGTCCAGCCGCGGCAGCCCAGCGCTTGCCATGCTGAGCGCCTCAGCGGGCACCTCCATCACCACATGGCAACACGACGGTCGAACGCCAGCGCGGCCACGTCCCTGTACACCCGCTGCAAGCTGCTGCCCTCGCGCAGCTGCAGCATGAGCAGCGGCGTCTCGCCCGTCGCAGCGCGGGCCATCCGGCACGCCGCCTCCACAAAGTCCAGCAGGTCGCCGCACACCTCCACGCTGCCCACGCCCAGCGCCCTGGCAACGCTGCGCAGCGTGTCCTCCGTGGCGTGGACGTCGACGCACACGTGAGGCATGCCCTCCTTCAGAACGGCGCTGCGCCACACTGTGCTCTTTCCGCGCCTGTGGGGACCCGTGAAGACGGGGATGCGGGGGTGAGCCATATCGAGCCGATGCAGTACCCGCCGAACCGCACTCTCCTCTCGGTCGCGCGACACGCCTGATTGCACCATCAACGAGGGCGCCTGTATGGCGCTCTGGTCGAGATTCAGCTGCTGCGTGAACGTCCTGACGGCGACCGTCAGCTGATGCGCGCGCTGCTGCGTGCCATAGGTCGTCATGTTCCACCCAAATGCGAAGGCAATACCGAGGAGTGCCATGGACGCGCTTACCACTCCACTGTACTTGGTAAGCATGTAGCGGAAGTCCCGCTCCTTGACCCGTTCCCTAAGCAGCCCCCGCATCTGCCGATGGTGGTCTCGCTGCCACTCCGACTTATCCAGCACGCAGATGCGCACCGCTCGGGGTATGTGCGTCATGCAGTGCATGTCAGAGGTTGTCAGTAAATAAAGCCGATCCACGCGCCACCCTCGCTGATAGAGAACGCACGCAATGCTCTCCTGGTGCGCTCGACGCGCCACTCCAGCAGTGCGTAGCCACGCCACCACCTCGCCGTACTCGGCGCCACTCACAAGCCTGGATCGGGCCTCCGACAGCACCACCCTCTCTGCGGGAACAGCCGTGTCGAGCCTGTTGTTATCGAGCAATACCCCATACGTTCCGTTGCCGTTGACACGCACCACGACGCCACCCACCACGGTTCCGACGCACTCCTCGTCCCGGCCGTGCTCAACGTAAACGCGAGACCCAACCTCGACAATCGGCGAAAGAAAGAGGTGCTGCAGGTGAACGGCGTAGGTCGATCCAGCGATCCTGGCCTTGACGATGCCGACTGCGATCGGTGCAGCAGTGGCGCTGCCGCTGTTCTCGAAGAAAGCACGCACCACCATGCCGCGTGACAGGGGACTCACCTGCAGCGGCGCAGCGGCAACCACACAGCTCTTGTACAGCGAGGCTGTCGATGCCCGGCGCGCCGCGTTGGGGAGCACAACACGAGCAGTAGTGCACGAACCGCCATTGTGTGCCCAAACAATGCGATGCGTCGCTGCACAAGTACGGCGGAGGCTTGCACTGGATGGCAACAACACAGACCGTATTGGTGCACTACACCGTCGATGAGGGTGGGGCTCGTGTGTGCGGAGCGCTGCACGTGGGGCGTGCAAGTACAACAAGCAACCACTGGGTAACGTCCGCACGCATACCCATGCATGGGTGCACCAGTTCGATGAAGAGTGAACGGAGAGAAGGGGGAGAAAGAAGGGGCAGGATAGGCTGCACACGCGCTTGCAACAGCAGCGCACAGAAAGCGTGGGCAGGGGGAGAGGGAGCAGTGATATGGGGAAGAAGAGCGGACAGGCGCTGGCAGCCGGCAAGGAACTTGCGTGGGATGGCGGACGGCGGGAAGGGCAGGGACTAGCGAGAAGACAAGCACGCAAAAGAGACGGTGACCGGGCAACACGCCACCGCCAGTCCGGGTATCCGTCTCCACTTTTGTGTTTGCTGTCGCTGTCCATGCCGAGCCTGCCCTTGATGACGCCCATGAAAGAGTCTCGTGCGCAGCGGCAACAGCACCCGCACAGCCACTCCCTCGCAGAGGCATCGAGAGTCACAGCCGAGCTGTACATCAGCAACAGCCAGCGGCGCACAACGTGGGGGAACACATGCGTACGTGCAGACACACCCGGCTGCCCGCAGGCATCTCTGGAGGGAGGCGGCACTAGCGCAGTTGCCTGAACCCTCTCATTCGCTCTCGCTGCGTTGCAACTCTCCCGCCACCGAGCGGAAACCGCCGCTGTGCAGCACTGAGTGGCTGAGGCCATCGTACTGCTCTTTGTCGTATGACAACTGCGCCAGACGCGGCATCGCCAATGCGAGGTGCGCGTCGTCGTAGCCCTCCACTTGGGGCACACTCAGTGTCACGACCCCGCTTCGCAGTGGGCTCGCCATGGTGCGCGCGGCCGCGTGGAGGCTGATCATGCCTTTCTTGTGGCCTGCAGGGAGAGACAGCGAGCTCCTATCATGCCTACAGCCCCAGATCGCCACCACAACGGCGAGGGTCCGCTGTGCCTAGCTGGGGAAGCAGCTGCCGAGCACAGCACTCCTGGGCCATCTGGCAAAAGTGCTTTGTCAGGCCGTGTGACGCGTTGCCGCTCGGAAACCGCGCGGTAGCCGGCGCAGATGCCGATGTCATCACATCCGCCACGCGCGGGGCGGCTGGTTCAGTTGCCGCAGAGCACTCGCGGTGCGCAGAGCACAAGCATGGCTTACCCCGGCACGGCACGTTCATGCCGTGGATGAGCAGGAGCGCCGTCCTCCAGTTCCTCGGAGGATCTTTCAAGCCTGCGAACAGCTCGCGTCGCGGGCAGAGGCTGCGAAGCGGCGCGCACGTTGCCGCGCACCGCGTGCACTGAACGTACCTCCCCTCACTGTCTTCGATCAGCGTGACGCTTACTTCCGATGCGGCAGCGTGCATTGGGGCCACTGGGAAGACGAGGCGTGCAGGAATGTTCGTGCTTCATTTCGCCGCTTGGCTTCCTTGCGTGCCTCCGCCGTCTCCCCTCTCGCTGTTGGGCATTTGGCAGTGGCACCTCCCTGATTACCTGCTCTTCTGCCGATACTTGCTCTCCTGGCACCGTCGCACCGTCGGCTCCTCCGGCTCACGATCAAGCACTAGGGACACAATTCTCATCGTCTGCTCGTTACGAGACCGTGCGTTGCTGAGGGTACGCCCGCAATAGCACGGCGCCCGAGGAATGGGGGATAATCCTGCTTAAGGCTGGCTTACTGCCGCCGCGCCCTCGTGGCGTCCGGTCGTGCCCGCCAAACCCGGCGCCGTAGACCATCGCGAGCACGACGACACGCACGAGCCTCGGATGCACCGACCGATTCTGCGGACGCGGCCACGTCGCCCAGGGCCACATGGTGCCAGGAGCAGTGGATCCGCCCAGACCGGTCACAAACTGGCACAAGTTGTATCCGTCGTGCTGCGACAGCTGGCCTGCATTCAGCTAGCTGAGCATAGAGGAAGTCCTTCGGAAGAGCACCCCACCGACCCTCTTCTGCGTGTGCATGTGCCACTTTTCGATGGAACCCCTGAAGGGGGCAGAATACGTGCTCGCTCACGCCTTCTACGGCTTGTCGCCAACCAGCATCCGCATCCGCTCCTCGCAGTGGGTCTCGGTGGCGGGTCCTCGAGGCGATGGATGCAGGCCGCGGACGCCTGCACCTCCTCCCCCGCGGAGCGGTATCTGCGTCCGCCTTCGCCAGACTCTTCAAAATCTGTGAGGTGCTGTCGGTAGCCAGTATAATCGCTCATGTGCTCCGCGTACGCGAGGCGCTGCTATACAGGAGAAGCTCATGCGCAACTGGCTTTTCAGCACCAGCACATCAGAACTCAGTGGAAAGTGTGCCATCTTTCCCCCATAAAGACCACAGCTGCATGCAAAATATTTCTCTGTAGCATAGGACCCTCAGCGTGAGAGGAATAGAATGGACTTCAATAGATGAAATGCAGTAAAATAGGCGTGTATGTGACTCTTTTCGCTTCCTATTCCCCAAATCGACTGGTGCACTCGCTTGCTGGCTAAGAGAGAGAAAGCGAGTAAGGAGGAGAGCGAGCGAGTGTAGGTCGTCAGTATTCACTGATCAAGGCAAGTCTTTGCCTTCACCATCATCTCTCTCTCTATATATGCGTAGGCAAAAGCTGCTATGTTTTGAGAGGTTGGGCAGCAGCACGGCAAGATGTAGAGGGGAACGCAATTGCACAGAATCAAATCAGCTGAATAAAATATATATTGAACAGAACACAGCTAAGCGGAGAGAGAAGGGCAGAGGCCAGGGAAATAAAAGGGGATTTCTAAAGCAAAGCGTCACAGACGCGATAGCTTACCGTGGCTGCGCTGTGTGGGTGAGTACTCGCTCAAATACCGATGTAATCAACTCGGGGAATCCACTAGATGAAACGCGCGCTGCAAGCGCAGCTGCGCCCTGATGGACCCTTTTTGTTCTTTGGCAGATTTTCATGGGTTGGCCTTAAAGAAAAAAACCCTAAAAGCAGGGGAAGGTCATCCGGGATAGCCACTTGCCAAGCCTAGAGTAAGCGAGAGCAACCGACCACGTACAGAGACAGAGCGTCACAGCTCCTTCGACCTTGACACGCCGGGGGTGGGGAAGCGGTATCCACACTAAAGAAAAAAATGACAGAAATAGAAGGCGCTGCGCCCCTTACTCAGCGTCACGGAGCGAAATAAAAGAAAAAAAGGAATGAGAGCGTCGTGCGATTGCCGTGGCGAGCCGTTCAGAAAGCGTGTGCCAGACGCCACGTCGGTGTGGCGCGCTGTATTTCTTTTTTTCTTTCATTCCGCATTCTCCCCTCGCGCTCAGTTCACAATCCGGTTAACTTACCCAACCAAACATCCAACCCTTCTTCTTTGGTGGAGGCGTTGCTGCAGTGGTGTTCCTCGGCATTGCGGGCGTGCTTGCGGCCTTAGCGACCGCACAGTCACTCATCCCCGCCTCATCGTCGCCGCTTAGCGGGTAGTCCACGAAGGTTGACGCGATGTCGACAAACACAGGCTTGCACGGCACGGCATGGTAGTCGGGCGGAAAACGCACGACTCCCTGCGCTACCTGGGTCGTCCTCTCGTCTGCGTCGATCAGATAAGTCACCAACGGAGACGAGCCCTTTGCATTCACGTTTGCACCCATGGACGATGCAGTGAGCACCACCTCAGCGGCTCCGTGCATCAATCGCTGCTCAATGTGCTCATGCAGCGATGCTACATACGGGCCCTTGGCCTCCCGCAGGAATGCCAAGGCGTCACAGTAGTACTTCATCGCCAACGGCCACGCATCCGACACCCTCCAGCTCTCACCTGTGAAGAAGAGCTGGCCGGCAGCGCAGACGGCATGTAGCGCCTCAACGTCGTCTCGCCCTGCAACGCCGGGCAGCAGCTCCATCTCCTCCACACTCCCAGCCGCAGCCTGGAAGAGGCGCACGACTTCCAACGGCGATGCGTACTGCATCGGTGCTACCTCCGCCTTCTTTCGGTGGCGTTGCTGCTTGTGCTTTCGAGGAAATGAGGATGACTGCGAATCCCACGTGGTACCGGTGCTCTTCAGCGTCCGTTCTGTTGCCTCAAAACGGCGGCTGTAAAGATCAGCCAAGAAGAAGGTACGCCGCAGGGACTCCTGCGCCACGTGAAAGAGAATGTAGTGCACGATAAGCTGGTACTCCGTCTTGCTGGCGCCCTCCGGCGCCGCGCGCAGGTCCTGGCGAGCGTGCGCGAGCGCATCGTTGTAGTAGTTGATGCGGCGGTCCATTAGATCAAGGACACGATTCGACTGGCCTACCGGCACCACTCCACGCGTCTCCTGCACCTTCGCCACGGCCGACTCTACCTCCACCGCGTGGGCCTCGCGAAGCGCATCCTTGACCCTGATACTGTAGACATTTAGCGTGCGTTCGTTCCAGGACACCTGCGAAACACCGCTCATCGCCACCGCGCTGTCTGCGGCCCCACCATCGGAACTGGGAGTGGCGAAAATCGGCGCGGGCCGATAGGTGGTGGGGTCTTCCTCGAGGCGTTGCATGCAGTACGCCACGCGATCGTCGAGCTCATTCATCTTGCACGCGATCACAACCCACTGCTCCTCACTGCTCATGCACCGCAGCGTAGCGTAAGTTTCACGGGCTTCCAAGAATGCCTCCTTCGCCTCTTTGAACTTACCGTGTGAGGCGTGGCAGCGGCCGGTGGTGTCCTTCAAGTACGCTGTGCACTCCTTCTTGACCCGGTCTGAGGCGACCTGGTTGGCCACCTCATGCAACTTCGCGGCCCATTTTACTGACTTGTTCAGGCGCTTGCGATATTGATCTTGTGGTGGTACACCGCCCTTTGGTGTGTTGGCGTCGCCTCTGCGCGACTCCTTCTTCGCCTGCAGCTGCATCTGCATCGACTCCGCTTCTGCCCAGCAACGCTCGGCGTACAAGGCGAGCAGCATCAGATGGCGAACATCCGTCGCATTCTGCGGAGTGACCTCCTTGTGCAAAAACTTCTTCTTGTCGTTGGAGAAGCTCAGCTGCTGCCGCAAGGTGGCGAGGCGGTTAGTGATGTAGTGGTGATAACGGGCGTAGTCCTCGGCGCGGAGGCCGTGCTGCAGCTGTGTCTCCTTGATGAAAAGTATCAAGTCAAAGTCCACTGCCATGGTTAGGTGTAATGGCCGGGGAGTTTCGTAGCGTCACTAGACCTGCTAGAGGTGAAGAAAAGAGTGAGGCAAACAGAGAGAGAGAGAGACAATCTTTGCTGCAGTGTGCGATACAAAAGTAACTGAAGTATAAATGAAAATAGAGAAGCGTTACAAATGCGTAATGAAGACGCCGGGATCACCTGCACTGACACACACACACACACACACCTGCAGAGAGACGCAGAGAGAGAGGCACTGATTAAGCTTGCACATGCACATGTACATGTACACATATATAATATAATATAATATATTATATGTGTGTATGTATGTGTGCGTAGGTGTGATTTCGCGGGTATTTTGATGCGCCGACACGTAGCGTTAAGCAGGTGCAGGACATGTGGATGGTATCCAGGACATTTGGGAAGGTCAGGGTGAAAGAAAAGAGGACGTGGTAGTGGCGCAGAGAGGTGGACTGCGAAGCAGCGAATTTCGATTTAGTTGCGGTGCTTCACCTCAGGGCGAGAGATCACATAGGCGCCTGCTGCCTATAGGCAGAGAGGAGTGCATAGAGAGCTTGACAACGAGAAGGTGAACCATGACGGGTAATGGAATGCTGAACGACCCCTATTGTATCAGGGCGCATCCCTACCTTCTCCGCGACGCCATTTGAATGCTCAGAATGGACAAGCACGACTCTCGGCAACACAGCAGCTCTGATAGATGGCTAAAGTGCACACAGCTGATGAGGACGCCATAAACTCCAGGAGCGCTTCTGTGTTTGATGTATCTTTTGGGGGGTTGTGAAAAATGAAGCACAAACCAAATCAAATCAAAGGCAAATAAGAAAAAAAAATCAGCACAGCACTACACGAAAAGGTGCGATTCAGTCGGGGTTGTTCGCATGCCAACAAAAACCAACAAGAACCGACGCGCTCGCTTTCTTCCCTCGTCAGTGCCCATTGAGAACGAGACGCGGTGAGAGAATCGGAGAGAAGGAAAGGGACCTCCTTTCACACATCTTCTTCCGTCCTTCTGCCGCTTCGCCATACGTGCATACGTGAGGGAAAACGACAGAGCGGCTGCACCTGTCCAAGCATGAGCTTACTTGCTAGAACCAAACTTGCGGATCTGGACCTGAAAGGCCAGGGAATCAGCGAATTTGTGGCCCTTGCGGGTCAGACGCTGACCGGACTGCGCACCAGGTTCCACAAGCCCAAGCTTCGTCAGAGACTTGCAGGCCCAGTGGAGAGGACCGGTAGAGGAGTTGACGGTGTGCTCGGGGCGGCTGCCATAGTTCTTCTTGTTGCCGAAGCGCTTGCTTAGACCACCGTAACCCACGCCAGGGCGCAGGTAGATGGCGCGAAGGACGGCGGCACAGCGGACATAGTACCAGTCCGGGTTCTGCGGAGCGCGCTCGCGGCCGTGGGAGCTCTTGATGAGCTCGGTGCAGTTGGGCACAAAGATCTTGCCCTCCTGCTTGAAGTGGCGGGCCGCCGTCTTGATCCAGTGCCACGCGCTGACATCCTTCAGGGTCGCGCCCTTCCTCTTGCCGATGCGGCGGATCTTATTCTTCAGAGCAGCCATGATGCAAGTTTGATTCGTCACCCTTCTAAAAGGAAGAAAATGGTGTGAGCAGTTGAATGTGCGTGAGCAACAAGTGAGTTTCGATGAGTCACAGGTGCACACGGATATGAAAAGATTTGTGGAAGAGGCAGTGAAGAGGCAAAACGCAGGTGCGAGGTGCAAACAAGAGAGGGGACGCGTAGCGCACAGGCTATCCGAGTGCAATGCTCATGCACACATTACATACACACGCACACACGCAGACCCCCAGTCGGTAGAAGTACCGGTAGCACTGCAAGGGCGGCAAGGGTTATTTTTGGAAGGGATTGTGCTCTCCATCTCCTTTTCTCATTGGACTAGAAAGGTTATGCAGCGGTGGAATTGGACCATGTAGACTTGAGTGCGCTGGGGAACAACACACATGTGCAGCGGAGGTATGGGAAACGGTAGATGGTCTCGGCCATTCGACTCCCAAAGGCAGAATCGAGAAGAACGGCAGAGAATTCGATTTGTTTCGCATATCCTCGCATGAACCTACACAATAAGAGAAGAAAAAAAAACGAAACGGGGAAAAAAATAGAAAGAAAACGTCAGCATCTTCGCGAAGGATGAGCTTCCGCGAACATCATCAGCTCAGAAGAAACGTGGGGGAAGACGAAGACGAAGAGAAAGAAGATGCAGCAGTGTGAGGGTTATCTTTTCCTTTGCTTTGCATGTGTGTGTGTGTGTGGGTGTGTATGTGGGAACGCAATCGCTTGATTAAAGCAAATAAAAGAAAGAAAAGGCAAAACAAGCAACGCGAAACAACATAGAGATGGAAAGAAAAAAAAAGCCACAACCCGATTGTGCATAAACGTGCGCCAACGGGTAGGGGGGGGGGCAATAAACAAACAAACAAACAAACAAACAAACAAATAGATAAAGGAGAAATAGTTGCATCGGTGGGAGAGGAGGCCAAGGTGAGATACAGAAGAGCTCCTTTCAATACGCCCGCGTAGAAGCGGATATGGAGAAAATAAGTGAAAGAGCCGAAAATCCAAGAGAAAACGTACATAGGGAAACGAGAAGCAGTGCGCGCACCACACGACTTCCTGCGCCATACACACACTTTGGGAGTAGCGGGCAACACACATGCACACAGCAGCCGTGGGAGAGGTAACGACACGTGCGACCCCCTATTTGTGCCCAAATGACGCCTTGCACGCCTTATGTCCTCGCCATGACGCATGCGCGCACACAACAACCACAAGTAAGCACATCCGCTCAAACTTTGGACTGCACAGAGTCTGACAACTGCAAGAAACACTGATGACTTCGAGTCACTCTGAAGAATCAAACGCGCCACACATTATGAAGGGCCTTGGGAAAAGTGATGTGGTGCGCAGACAGCCCACACGCACATGCACAGGAGCACACATGAGCATACAGCCTCTCGATTCTACCACTTCAGCTTTCTGGAGTTGTCATGTTCCCAAAGTACGCCTCCAAAATGGGATTGTTCACGATGTTTCGGTCACGCAGAGGGAGAGCTGGGCAGCGCGACGGGGTGCCGCCAGCCGCTGACGGGTTGCTTCCACGCTTCGTTTGCTCGGACTTACTAAGAGTCACCTGCGATCCACCGATGGGCAAGGGAGACTTGTAACTATCGTACACCTTGAACCCGAGCTGAATCGAAGCACCAGGCGCCTGTGCATCACCGCGAAGTATCGCAATGGCGCCTTTGTTGCCGTTCATGCCACAGTAATTTGGGGCAGAGAACAAGGTCACCACCAACCCCTCCTGGTTCCACTGAAACCCAGCCTTGACGCACTGGTGGGCGCGCATGATAAAGTGCATGCGCTGAGATTTGCAGTGCTGATCCCTCCCTAGAGGTGTTGCTCCAGGACACGAACCCCACTCTTCCTCATCATCCTGATTCACTTCTAGCTGCAGCAAAGGCGGCTGTGAGGGGGTGTAGCCGCTGTTAGAGTCGAGAAAGCGACGTGTGACATCTGCGCCGAATGAGTAGCCACACCCCCGCATATTTACCTGACACCCTGCCTCGTGATCTGATGGGTCGGACCACAAGAGGCCATCAATGATCTCGTTCGCCTCCCGTTTCGAGGTAGGACTGCCGTAGGCACCAGGGGGTGACCTCTCCGGGCTGCCTGTTACGCTGCAGCTGCTGCTCAGCTGCGGCGTGAACGTCTCGCAGAGCCCGGTGCCGTACGTCTCGCGCTTAAGACGATCGAGCTGTGTAATGCGGCGCAGAGTCGGGCTCAGCCCCCCATGCGTGCAAAAAAATAATCCGGCGCAGCAGCGCACGACGGCCGCCAACGGGAACCAGCGAAAGGTCGCGTTGAACGACATCCATGCGTCCACATCGGGGTCGGTCAAGGAGGACTTCGCCTCCGTGTTGCTACTATTCCCTCGACTGCTGGCAAAGTCGAAAGCTAGTTCGGAGGTGCACATTCCCCCCAGGTGCAAAAGATCCTCATGCGAACTGTGGTACTCCGCTCCTGCGTTCTCCTTCGCAGCGTTTTTCGGTGAGCGCTGGATGAGAGAGGCACACACGTCAACGTACTTCGACTTTTCGTCAGGCATGGGGGCACAGGCACGCGGAACCGGAAGGAACTTTGCACGGCACTCGTTAAAGAAGCCATACAGGCGGTTGGTCTGGGCCTCTTCGTGATTGCCGCGCAGGAGAAAGATGTGCTTCGGGTATTCGATCTTGAGAGCCAGGAGAAGCACAATTACCTCCACCGCGCGCGGGCCACGGTCAACGTAGTCCCCGAGAAACAAAAACCGAACTACCTTTCCCGCATCACTTGCGAAATCGTTACTGTCGTCGCGGCGACACAGAGCGGCAGTGCTAGAGGAAAGAGATGCAAAGGATGAGGACAGCGTCGGGGCCGAAGTGACGAACAGTGGTGGATCCACTTCACAGTTGCCCTTCTTGTCATATATGCACTGTGTCGACTGCGTAGCGACCTTTGTGCACTTTTGCGGCACTGGGGCGGACTTTGCCAGCTGAACAGACAAGACACTATGCAGTAAGTCGTTGAACTGGCCATGGATGTCGCCTACAAACACAAACGCGTCCTCCTCACTTACCCGCAAGTCGAGCACCGTTGGTTCCTTCGAGAGGATGCACTTTGCATCCTCGCACAGCTCCACTACCTCCATCGTCCCACCGCGCAGAATGTCCATAATAGTGACGTTGTCGACGTAAGAAGGGTCATAGTATCCGGCAAGCAGCTCCGAGACGACGCGGATGTACTTGTTGCGCGCCGGAGGAACCAACTTTGGGTCATACAGGTAGTAGCAAACATCATCACTGTCGAGTGCCGACATCGCTAAAGCGCCTACAGAAAACAGGACCTTCTCGATGTTGATTTGCCTTGTCCTGTACTCTATATGAAATCAGAAGCTGCGTTGTGAAAGTCTACACAGCACCTTCACTTGCTACCGCACTGTGTCGTGCTTGGGGAAAAGATCGGTGAACGCGTGCACCTACAGTCTTCCCTCTAGTAGCTTGAGACTTTGCTTCGTATACCTGCGGAGTACGCTATACAAAAAAAAGAGATCGTAGACATCAAGTCACAACGACACAACCAAGACAGTAGAGACACATTACACCAACGGTATACATTTTCCCAGTACAGTCAGCGACATGCTTCACGGTGCGCATAGAACACCGGCAATGACCCGCCTCCAGAGTGTGCAGTAAACATTGCAGGTTAACACAAGCGCAGAGATGCGAACAACCAAACGACTTTTTGTCAGCGTGTCGATACGCACGCATACAACATGAGCTCAAACTCCGCCCCACGCCCGCTCTGTCACACGTCCACCGCAGGGGTGGCGATGGACAGCCGTAGACACGCGTTACAGCAGTGCGCCGACCCAGTGATCCCGGCACCGCCCCTGCCCCAAACGCAACCCCACCCGCCCAGCAGGTCGCCCCACAGCCGCCCCCATCGAGCCGACCGCCACGCGGCGCACCTCCCCAGCATCGGGGTGGCGCGCAGGCTCCTCATACCACTAGGCGCCCAGGGCCGTGTGGGATGCGTCCGAGCACCCCGACACACTGCCCAGCACATGGATGGCACAAGCGTGTCCACGGCTCCAGGCCGCTCCGACGCGGCGCCATCCAGGTTCGCATCCGCAGACATCCGCAGCGACGCACCGCTCTGACACCCCCCAGGGGTTGCAGGTGCCTGGCCCTGCCACCACCACAGTTGTCTCGGCGTCGGCAGGGATAGACGGGCTGCCTGGCTTCGCCCCAGAGACTGCGGCACTGGGCACCTGATTCCACGCGGAGCCGTTCTCCGTCATCAGGACGACAAGAGACAGAGCAAAACAAAGGAAATGGCCGAGCAGCTGTTTTCCCCTCCAAACGGCCGCCTTACCAGCCGCCTTGTCGCATTGCTGGTGCGCACAGCGCGTGAGGAGCGTGGATAGCATGGAGCCGTGCCCACGATCTAGGGTCCCTTTGGAGGGGGGACGCTGCAGCGCTGCATCCATCCTCCAAGCCAGGCTCTGTAGGCTCCTCGATGAGCATATCCAAGAGAGATCGGTACTCGGGCGGCGGCGGCTAGTAGTCGTGTAGGGCGCCCTATCCTTCAGCAATACAAGCAGTCCTGCACGCACAGGGGGGAGAGGCAAGGGTGGCGACATGGGCTATTCGCCTTCCCTCCCCGCCGCGCTTTCGGGTGGTCGTGGTCGTCAGGGCCAGCGCGGCACTCCAAAGCACGCGTGCCTTCGCTTCTCTGCCGCTGTGGTAGGCCACCGTCTTTGCAGAGCGCTTCGGCAAACCAGGGCGCAGCACCGTTCCCAGTTCGTTCCCTGGAAAGAGTATAGTTGGGTTCAACTCATCACTGGCGGCATCTGGCCGCAGCCCCCTCAGAGGGGAGGCCGAGCTGGATCGAGAAGTGATCACTCAGCGCTGTGGCGACGTCTCCGAGACCCATTTGTGCTGTGCCAGGTAGAGGGGTCTTTAATCACCAGTACAGGTTATGCTGCTGGCATAGCGGCAATTGCGTGGAATTGGACCGGCCCAGTAGACCCCTTCTTTCGTCACGCACACCGAGTGCGGGCGAGTCGGTGACAATCCCAGTAACGCGAGGACTGGGTGCGACGCCACTGGGTGTCCAACTAGAACCCCCGATGTCACCAGGTGACTCGCGGGTACGTAGCCGGACGCAAAGCGCACTCGTCTAGTTGAGCCACTATAGAAAAAACAGAGCACCGCTGCTTTCACTTCGACCTGGTGCACGGGAGGTCTACACCTACACGCGTGTTTCATTGTGTGAGCGCGGAGACGTCACCGTCGTGCGGTGTTTCTCTTCCTGCAATGGAGTTCTGAAATCCGAGGGTGTCAACAATCCTAGAGGGTTCTGAGGGGCTAGAGTAAAGTGCGTCTCGTGCAGTGCGCGGGTGTGTGTCAAAGATTCGTCAAGGCACGGGAGCCCACGCAACACCGTTGGGTGACGTTGAGTCCATCTTGATGCCACTGCACACAGCGCAAACCAGGCCCACGCTCACGCTCATCATCACAACAACACAAGCAGGAGATGGGTGCGCCTATTCTTTGCTGTATCGGCGGCACAATGCGTAGTGTGCCGGTACAAGCGTCATCATGACCGTACGCCTCGTCCGCACAGCGCCAGCCCAGGCCTGTCCACCGGCACCCAGAGTTCGCACAGCCGCACCCAGGGGGCAAGCCGCAAGTTCCCGTCTTACGTGCAGAGCGGGTACTCGACGCTGATACTAGAGTAAGAAGGCCGTTATCATCAGGGCAGGCACACAACAACACTCGAGAAAAAAAGCTGAATTGATTAAGAATAAGTTGTAGACTTTACAAGCCAGCAAGTGCTTGGAGAGAAAGAACATTCACATGCATCTGTTCTAGTTGCTTTGGCGAGAATCGAAATTTCTTGAGAGAGGTTAACATAAGCGCGTTAGCCTGTCCTTGTTCCAAAGCGTTAGCAGCCTTCTCCGAGGTGAAGGAAGTGGCACGGGTGCCGATGCTACTGGTACCGCCGTCTTCGTCATCTTCCTTTACTTCCTTGGCGTTGTCCTCGCTCGAGCTCATGGATGGTACCTTCTCTGCCTGAGGTGAAACAGACCGCGTCGCAGCCGTAGAGTGTTCGCTCGGAAAGGCATCGACGCCTGGTGGCTCCTTCAGCTGTAAAACCTCTGTTGGTAGCACAAGCGGTTCAGAAGCAGCATCAGTTCGATGAGCTGGAAAGTGTAGCGACGATAACGAGGCCTCCTCTGATCTCGGCACATTGGCAATCGCATTGTCACTCCTATGGCGTTGTTCCACTGACATGGCGAGTACACGAGCCTCCAGCTGCGCGCGCATCGTGGTGTACCAAATAGCCTTGGAGGATCCAGGATTAACACCACACAGAAGAAGAAGGTCGTCGCCGGTCAGCTCATCCGCAAGCATTGGTGTTACCGTATGTGGGGTAGAGTGCGTACGCGGCAGCTCTAGAGTGCCGATAGTGCTTACGGAGAGCTGAGTGTGGTACATAGGGCCGGGGTTTTGGATGCGGTCTCCCACACTATTGGGTCGAGCTTTACCAGGAGGTAAGTGCCGGCGGCGCTCGTGCAAACCGCAAAGATTCTCATCCGTAATGGAACCAGAAGAACCAAGCTTGAGTTGCCGCACAGCACTCCGCCCTCCTGCGCGCTTGGGTGTCGTCGGTACAGCAGGGAGATGCCTGCGGCGGGGTGCTGGATCTGCCTGCACAGCAGAATGGTTTCCCGTAGATGCGCCGACCGCTTTCAACCCAAGGCGCTGTATGCGGTTTCGTGCGGCATCGACACACTCAAATTTGCTGGGCGCACGTGCGGAAGGGACGCGTGGCGGCATGTGTGAGGGAGACTGCCTCACCATCAGTGCTACATAAGAAAAAGAGTAAAGCTAAAGGTATGCGAGCAAAGCCCAGCGCCGTTCACAGCACTACTCCCCTAGGCTGAAACTCATAATTTAGGTCAGCGAACCTGCGGCACTCAACTACACGAAACTGCAAAGAGAGAACCCGGCACAACGCGAATGAAGGCACCCTTATGAAAAGACGAGGCACAGGCGAGAAAGCCAAGTAATGAAACAAAGACAGTCACACTCAAGAGAAGAGACGATGTCTGAACGAAAAGAGGAACGAAACGCAGCGAGAAAAGAAAGAGAGAGAGAGACAGAGACAGCAGAGGAAGAAACGGTCAAGTCGATGGACGCACAGAGAACAGGCGACCCGGCCAGTGAACAAAGAAGAGGAGCGACCTTTTCAGCGACACAGACGCACACAGCTGTCATAAACACACACGAGCACACAAAGGAAAAAAAGGGGAGGTGGTGAAAGAGACGGTGAGAGGGAAAAAAAAAAGGCAGCAGCTGAGGAGAGAAAGAGGGAAATAGATGAGGTCGTTATATTGCCGCAGAAATGCTGATCGAAGAAGAACGGTGAAGCGCTCTTTTCCTTTCCTGTTTGCGTTTGCAGATGTGAAAGCTGTGATGGGTGCTTCAGAGTGGCCTGGCAAGAAGGTGATAAGACAGTAGCGGTGAGGGCGAACTATTTCAGAGAGTCCGCAGCAAAAAGGAAAAAAAAGGATACGAAAAGGCGAGAAAAAAAAGGAAAGGGAGAGAGAAGTTGTACGATAACAGAGCATTTTTGTCAGCGTGTCGATACGCACGCATACAACATGAGCTCAAACTCCGCCCCACGCCCGCTCTGTCACACGTCCACCGCAGGGGTGGCGATGGACAGCCGTAGACACGCGTTACAGCAGTGCGCCGACCCAGTGATCCCGGCACCGCCCCTGCCCCAAACGCAACCCCACCCGCCCAGCAGGTCGCCCCACAGCCGCCCCCATCGAGCCGACCGCCACGCGGCGCACCTCCCCAGCATCGGGGTGGCGTGCAGGCTCCTCATACCACTAGGCGCCCAGGGCCGTGTGGGATGCGTCCGAGTCACCCCGACACACTGCCCAGCACATGGATGGCACAAGCGTGTCCACGGCTCCAGGCCGCTCCGACGCGGCGCCATCCAGGTTCGCATCCGCAGACATCCGTAGCGACGCACCGCTCTGACACCCCCCAGGGGTTGCAGGTGCCTGGCCCTGCCACCACCACAGTTGTCTCGGCGTCGGCAGGGATAGACGGGCTGCCTGGCTTCACCCCAGAGACTGCGGCACTGGGCACCTGATTCCAGGCGAGAGGCCCCTCGCTATCCGAGCCGCCGCTCAGGCTAAGGAAACAGCGACAAGGACAAAAGATAAAGGAATCAGAGAGGACAGAAGGAAAAACACTGAAGCGCACGCGCAACGGCTAGGATGGGTAAAAATTGCCGAGGTGTCTCGATGAGAACGGAAACAGCTAATGGAGAAGCTCCTCTAGGAAAGAGGAAGGGGGAGAAAAAGCCAGAGCACTCCTCAGGCCGCAGCGCAATGGTTCAACAGCGAGGGCTTGTTGTGATACCGCGCTTCTGCTGTGTATTCATGACGGAGCGTATGAGTAATCGGCCGCTTATGCTCTTATCCAACGCGCGGCTTCTATGCGCCCCTGTATTGTGCCTGAGCGTAATGGAGAAGGTAGCGGTGAACGTGGAAAGAAAAGAGGAAAGGAAGGTGGATGAGGACGAAGAAATAGTCGAAAGAGGTGGGAATCTTTCAAGGGCGATGCAGGTTTAAAACAAACCCCTCCCCTAAACACACACACAATCATCGCGCCATGCGATGACGCCTTGGGTGAGGATGCTCAGGGGCAAAGTGGATTAGGTGATCCTTTTTGAATCGTTCGTGTCTCCCATGTCCAGTCACGTTACGTTGCGCCTTTGACAAACCCAACGCAGAGAAGTCGCAACGGAGAGTTTCTGCACTCGCCGGACGACACCCTCGAGCCTGCGTCTTTCATCTCATTAGCTTGCCCCTCAAATCGCGGGTGTGATGATCCTCAATTCAACACTAGACGTTTGCTCGGCTTCGTTCCGTGTTGTCCACCATCGCTACTTGTCGAATCAAAACGCCCGACACACGCACGTACGGGTCAACACGTCATTGAGCAAAAAAAAGGCTACTTTACATGTACAGCCTTCCGGCATGTCGTTCGGCCACGCCTCAGCTGCATTGCCGCTGCGTACGCGTACACACTCACAAACAACAGACGTCTGCGTCTACAGGGGAGCGGAAGAGCGGCCCGCATCGTATGAAAAGAGGAAGACAGACTCCGCCACTCATTGAGTGAAGAGGTAATGGGTATACCGGCTCCCCAGCGACTGTGGTAGTGGAACACCATCGTCCTAGACTGCCCCTCGCCCCGGCAGGGTGTCCACGTTCGATTTCGCTTAGTGGGCCTCCTCCACCTCTTCGTCCTCCTCCTCTTCGTCCGCGGCTGCCTGCTTCTTGCGCTGAAGACGGGCCTGCCGGCGCGCCTCCGCGCGCGCAGCCCGTGCTTTTTCCCGCTCCTCAGTGTCGTACCCCTGCATCACCTCGTTACGTACCACTACCGCGTTTTGCAGCACTTGGAACCACTTGATCCAGTTTGCCCCCGAAGCCTGCAAGACATCCATCTCCGCAGTCACCCCCTTCGGCGCGGCAGCACCATTGCAACCTGACGATATCGCCGTGTACCGCAGTGGCTGCCCTGCAAGGTAGAAGCGCATTAATGGAGTGCTCCGCACCTCAAGGAGGTTCAGGAGCTCCTTGAGCTGATGGTGGGCCTTTTTGTGGAGCAGCGCAGTCTCTTGAGCGGTGGGTTGTTTGTGGAGAACGCTGTAAGCAGGGTCTGCGGCGATCAGAAAGTCGATGCATGTTTCCTCCTCCATGCACGCGCAGACATGAAAAAAACGCACGTGCCGCCGCTGGGGTGCTGTGTCGCGATTGTGAACGAGGTGCTCTTCAATGTCTCGGTAGAAGTGGCCGGCTCCGGTACTGTGCGCTGCACCGCCACCAGCCTGTGAGTCGTCCCCATCGACGTAACCCTCATCACTACCCGCGTCAGCGTCCTCATCCTCGCCTTCGCCGCTTTCATTGCCGGTAGTATTAGCGTTCGGGAGAGTCACCTTCGGGTACGGGATGCGACGAATGCCACAATGGCGGCACAAAGTGCTGGTCACGATCACACAGCACAGGTTTGCCGGGTCCTGTTCGACCTTCTCCTGGAAGTCCTTAACATTGAGCAACATTGTTATCTGCTCTTGGGGCAGTGGCTCCGCAATGCTACCCGCCTCGGACTCGCCGTCTGGGTTCATTCGCAAGAGAAAAGGAGCTGAGCAGCAGACCAACGCAATCTGTAGAACGCCGTACCAAAGCGTTTTTATTAGTGTCCTGCGAGTGGAAAGTGTACGTGCGTGCGGAAGTGTTTTCGTATTGCGGTGCGTCCGGAGAACTCGACAACGGCTACAAAACTGCCACGCTGAGTCAAAGAGACTCACGACGAGTACGAATGAAAAAGGGGGTGAGAACGCAGGGAAAAAAAGTGGACTGCATGACATCGTGAGCACCACGTCAGCGAAAAGGCACGCGTCTATGCGTTTACGTCCTGAGCTCCACGAGACTCAATATGTAACGCAAAAGCCTCGCCAGCAAAAGGGAATTAAAAAAAAAATCGATCTGAGATAGCAGACGCCCCAACCAGCGAGAGCGCTCCGCAACATCACATCAGACGTCGACTACGAGGAGAAAAAAAAAGAGGGGGAGAGAGGGAGAGAGGCAACCCTCATGCGTATGGCACATGGGCTACGAGGTAGAGGCAGAGGAGAAGACATGTGCCACGAGATGTCTTATCAGTTTCCTTTTCGCGCAAGTCACGATTGTATGTCTGTAGTGTTGTTGTTTTATTGTTGCTGCGGCTGTGGATGCCGCTTAGATTACACGAGTGATGCCTCAGTCCCAGTCATCTCTGCCTCAGCCACGAGCATTTGCAGACGAGAGCAAAGAACGGCCAGAAAAGTTAACCACAAAACAGAAAATCCCTCTTTCTCACGACGACTCTTCGGTGTAGCGCGCTCCCCCAAGAAGAGTGGCCGTCCTCCGACCCTCTACTCGGCTCAGAACCGGGGCTTACGCTGTCGCATCGTGTACTTAGAGTCGGCAGTGGTTTGGTAACCTCGCCGGCGTCGCTCCTCTTTCTTGAGCAGCACCCACTCGCGTGTGCCGGTGGCAGGGCGGTTGTCTTTGCGACGGCGTTTTTGCCTGTGCGCAGAGGACGCTCGAGCGCGCTTGCTGATTGCTGAACGTCCCGCCCTCCTACACGAACACGTTTGCGGCTGCTTGAGTCGTAGAGTTCGTCGTCGTTCTCAACGCCATTTTCTCCGCTGTCGGAGAACACCTCTCCATTGCTTTCGGAGTCGCCTTCACTGCCGCCACCATCGCTGTCGCTGACGCTCTCCACCTCGCCTGTCAAAGCCGGTGGTGGTACAAACCCACCCTGAACCTGACCCGCCTGCAGCACAAGGTAGTACTTCTTGGCACGTGCCGAGTGGGGGAAGTCGACCACGACGCCACCGCTGAAGCCGCATTTCATGGCAGCTCGGGTAATCAGATGCACCTGCTCAGGGTCGCTCGGGTAAAACTGAAAAATCGCCTTGGCGCCGCGACGCAGCGCGTTGTAGAGAGACTGAAAGAGTGCCATCAGCCGCCGCTGTGGGACCTCGCCCTTTTTGGTGCTGTGGCACAGCCACTGCAGCACCGAGATGGAGATGCAGCCGTCAAACGTGCCAGGGCGAAACGGCAGCCCCGCGCCAATGTCGTTCTGAAGCACCTCCACCATGTGCGGCCCTGGCGCCGCGCCGCTACCTGCCGCTGTACTGCTAGACCTCTCCCCGCTCGCACCGTCGTCATCCTCTCCGTCGCCTCCTTTCTTCTCTCCCGACAGGCCCACCTCCTCTTGGTCATCCTCGGAAGCGATAAGGCCCCACTTTACATGGCTTGTGTCGAACCGAGCATTGCTACTGCTTGTTAGGAACGCCTCCGCTTCAACCGTCTTCTGCGCCGTACCTATGTCATAGTAATCCAACTCATCCTCCTTGGCAATGCGCAGCATGTCACAGCTGATATCGACGCCCACCCACACGTGACCCTGCTCGGTCAGCACGTCCCCGCTCAAGCCGCTACCGCTGCCTATGTCGAGCAGCAGGGCAGAGCAATTCACACCAGTCGCCGTTGTCGCATCATCCTTTGGCAAGTTGAGCAGCTCCAGCGCACGCAGAGTCATGTCGCGCTGAATCCTGCGCACACGCGTACTCAGGGTGTACCTACGTGCCTCGGTGGCATTGTAGAACACCTCCGGTGGGTTCTCCAGCTCTGGGCGTGGAGCTGGCATCCTTGATGTCTCTTTTTTTCTTTTGTTGTACGAGGCTAGTAGACTGTCCTGCTCCCTGTTTCTCTGCTTGTGTCTCTGTTGAGGAACTGAGAACGAGTGGTAAAGCCAGATTGCACGGGCAACGCCAAACTTCCACGAAAACACACGTCGCAGTGCGATACCCAAGGCAAGTGCAGCAAACCTAAGAGAGGAACAGTCGCGTGCCTGCGAGGGGAAAGAAGGTGGAACGAGGAAGAGAAGAATCGAGAGAGAAGAAAAGCACAAGGACAGTGGTGAGTAGCGATCGAAAGCACACTCGAAAGCAGACGTAGAGGGGAGACTTGAATTTCGTATCCATGCAAATCAGGAAAAGACGAGAGAAGATGGAAGGAGAAGTCTTGTCATCCACAACTATGACGTGTTTCCATCGTCTGTGCAGACTTTACAGACCACCCCCGCTCGAAAGGAAGCGAACTGGGCGGGGGACAGGGACAGGTAAACGTCAAAACACAACATCAGCAACACCATAGGAGGAAGAGAACGTGGTGAGGAACAGAAGAAGAGGTGATAAAGGCTGATGGAGTCACGCCTGGTCATCCTTCCACTTCACATTCGTTCTGCAGAGAAGCAGTCCATGCGCTATCCTTCAACCTGAACTCACTCTTGGTGGGAGATGTTGTCCCTCCCTCGGCGCATATCATTCAAGCTTCTTTTCATTGCTCTTTTAGGATAGAAAGAGAGAGCCAGACAGCTGGCATTGGCTACTACGTCACTTCTTGACAGCAAAGATGAGGGAACGAAACAAAATCAATCAGCACATACAAAAACAAAAAAAAAACACACACAAGCACGCACACACACACATACAGAAAGAGAGAGAGAGACTGAAAAGCAAAGAGAAAGAAGAGATCCGGGTGCGGCAAAAACTAATGAGCCTCTCCACCATCATCATCGTCATCATCGTATAGATCTATATGATGATGACGACCATGGGAGTAGGGACGCCCTCAGTGATGAGATTCACATTACTACACTGCACTCTACCACGGGCACACGCACAAGACTTTAAAAAAAAAAATGAAACAGTAAAACAAAAACAACCTCACCACAAACTTCACAGAGACGTGCCCATAGGCACTCATACACACGTGTTGAGAAACACAGTGTCATCTCACTTCTTTCTCTCGCCTCCTGGCCATCTCTCTTCTCATTTTTTTCCACTATTCTCTTATTCTTCTTGCGTTCCTTTTAATGAATCTATATATATATATATATATATACATGTATGGCTCTCTCTTTCTTCTTCTCCTTTCTCCTCTCTTATTGGAGTACAACAAACGAGAACACCAGTCTTGACATGGCTTAGGTAAGCGATGGTTTCTCTAATGCATCGTGCGCGGCTGTACTCTTTACGCTGCTCTTTTTTCTCCATTTTTTAGGCGTACTTCAGTCTCTCGTTTTGTTTCCGTACCCACCTCCTCTCCTCTTCGAGTGCAGCTGGTACTGCGGTCGTGGTAAGGTGCTAGAAGCGTCTTCCTACAAAAAAAAAACTTCACGCACGCACACACACACACACACACGCACACACACACAGGCCCGCGAGTGAGCGAGTGAGAGAGAGAAAGGTATACAAGGAATATGAAAGAAGGGAGGAAGAGAGGAAGTAGTGAAAACGAGCTGCTAAAAAAAAAGGCAAAAATAAAAAAAAGGCCGCTACATTCGAACAGGTGAAAAGAGAAGCGAACAGAAAAGGGAAAAAAAATTTAAAACGAGAACGAGTGGAACTCCTGGAAAGCAATGAAGCAAAGTAAACGCACAAGAAGAGTGCGCTCCAAAGACACAGAGCAAATACAGAAAAAAAAAAAGAGAACCACATCGATGCACGCACACAACCACAACGAAAGAGAGAACGCGCGTACGCGAGTTAAAAGCATAGCATAGTTCAGTTACATATCTGCATAAACTACACGAGAGTTTTTCTTTGTGTTTCTGCTTTGTGATAACCCTCTGCTCCCCTCCACTACACTTTGTGATGCCACAAGGCAGAGATGAAGGCAACAGGGCGAGGACAAGAGCGACGCTGGTGCACCTTCGATAAAAGCCCTGGCAAGACACAAACACAAAGGACGTGTGTATCCAGCAAAGAAAAGTCACAGACAAGAAGAGCGCACATGCCGGAAAAAAAAAACGACGAAGGGAAAAAGTGGGAAACGGATACCAAAGAGGAGAACGCGAAAGAGGTGCATTGCGGAGTGACAGGGCGGCAGAAACGCATTCGTCGCACACAGCAAGAGGTAAGCGAACAGGCGCAGTTCGGTACAACGTAAAGATCATGCGCGCAAGAGGGATTGAGCCCCAGCAGAACGCACGCCCGCACATACAGTCACAGCCACACCATACACAAAGATACCACGTTCTTGCACAACTGCCTGTCGCCTCCTGTTCAAGTTCAGACCAGTAAGGACAGAAAGACGGGGGAGCTGCGTGATGCCGACAAAGAGGCGTAGATGAAGAGGGCGCAGGAAAACAGAAGGTGCACCAAAGGGCTCCCATCGTTTTCATCAATAATAACATCTTTAAAAGGCGGCCAATACAAAAAAAAAAGAAAAATCAGGCGAAGGAAGAATAGAAACGACGCCAAACACGTTAACTAATATATGATGCGCACTAAACCTAAGAAAGAAAAGCACGCAAACGCCGAACTCCTAAAAAAAAGGAAAACAGAAAAAAAAGATACGAAAAGGCGAGAAAAAAAAAGGAAAGGGAGAGAGAAGTTGTACGATAACAGAGCATTTTTGTCAGCGTGTCGATACGCACGCATACAACATGAGCTCAAACTCCGCCCCACGCCCGCTCTGTCACACGTCCACCGCAGGGGTGGCGATGGACAGCCGTAGACACGCGTTACAGCAGTGCGCCGACCCAGTGATCCCGGCACCGCCCCTGCCCCAAACGCAACCCCACCCGCCCAGCAGGTCGCCCCACAGCCGCCCCCATCGAGCCGACCGCCACGCGGCGCACCTCCCCAGCATCGGGGTGGCGTGCAGGCTCCTCATACCACTAGGCGCCCAGGGCCGTGTGGGATGCGTCCGAGCCACCCCGACACACTGCCCAGCACATGGATGGCACAAGCGTGTCCACGGCTCCAGGCCGCTCCGACGCGGCGCCATCCAGGTTCGCATCCGCAGACATCCGTAGCGACGCACCGCTCTGACACCCCCCAGGGGTTGCAGGTGCCTGGCCCTGCCACCACCACAGTTGTCTCGGCGTCGGCAGGGATAGACGGGCTGCCTGGCTTCGCCCCAGAGACTGCGGCACTGGGCACCTGATTCCACGCGGAGCCGTTCTCCGTCATCAGGACGACAAGAGACAGAGCAAAACAAAGGAAATGGCCGAGCAGCTGTTTTCCCCTCCAAACGGCCGCCTTACCAGCCGCCTTGTCGCATTGCTGGTGCGCACAGCGCCTGAGGAGCGTGGATAGCATGGAGCCGTGCCCACGATCTAGGGTCCCTTTGGAGGGGGGACGCTGCAGCGCTGCATCCATCCTCCAAGCCAGGCTCTGTAGGCTCCTCGATGAGCATATCCAAGAGAGATCGGTACTCGGGCGGCGGCGGCTAGTAGTCGTGTAGGGCGCCCTATCCTTCAGCAATACAACGCAGTCCTGCACGCACAGGGGGGGAGAGGCAAGGGTGGCGACATGGGCTATTCGCCTTCCCTCCCCGCCGCGCTTTCGGGTGGTCGTGGTCGTCAGGGCCAGCGCGGCACTCCAAAGCACGCGTGCCTTCGCTTCTCTGCCGCTGTGGTAGGCCACCGTCTTTGCAGAGCGCTTCGGCAAACCAGGGCGCAGCACCGTTCCCAGTTCGTTCCCTGGAAAGAGTATAGTTGGGTTCAACTCATCACTGGCGGCATCTGGCCGCAGGCCCCCTCAGAGGGGAGGCCGAGCTGGATCGAGAAGAGGCGAAAATGTTAACATAAGAAACGGCCCTAAAAAACCCAATGGCAGGGATGTTGAACCTAACGAAGGAAATCACCCATTGCGACGGCGCGCAGAGAGGGCCAGCACAAGAAGCAGTGAAGTGGTACCGAGATAATGGAAATGAGGTACCGCGCACGTGATGAATGAAAAGGACGTACCGAGGCGCTTTTTTCTTCGCTGTATGTGTGCGTGATAGTTATTCCCTCTCTTTGCTTGTCGTCGCAGTTGCCTTTGTCTCGATGTTTACCTCATGAGCATCCTGTGACCTCGTTCCTTGCCTCTCCTCCTCAACATTTGGGTGGCTGTCGCGTGAGCCTCCTTCCGCCACCATTGCTCGCACATGCAGACGTAGGCACGAAGCTAAGAGTTAAAAAGGAGATCCGATGCCCTTCTTCTCGCTTCATGCCCCTTTTTCCCGCTAATCACGAGGGTCATATCGTGCTCCCTAATCCTGTGCTGAGTTGCAACATCTACGAAGGTGAAAAGGGGGAAACAGCGGGAATCACAACGTAAAAAGAGCAACGATCAAATAATAGACCACAAATAGTCGCTGGTGCTGTTGATAAAGTACATGTTGAAACCTCCAACAACAACAAAACGGGTAAAAGTGTCGCGTCAGAGGAAAAAAAAACGCCCAAAGGAAGGCGAAACGAGGCCAAATGGGAAGAAGATCGTTGTCTTCTTTTATTGGTGAGGGCACACCACTAAGAGAGAGAGGACGCTAGGGCAAATAAACAAAAAGAAGGAAGGGAAAAATAGTAGAGCCAGTAAGAGTGGCACTGAGAGGTGCTCCGTGGGAGAGAAACGCCTGAGCGGCGGGTGAAGCTCGGAGGAAGAAACTACAGAAAAACAAAACGAGAAGAAATCTGACGAGAAAAAAAAAAGAGGGAAGCTCAAATCCCACCGAGAGTAAGACAGAAGAAACAAGAAGAGAGCACGTTCGTCAGTCAAATGATATAGAGGAGACGTGTGACCTCACCTGCATTCTTTGCAACTGAGGGTGTATGAAACAAGAAGACAGGTAAGATGATAAACGCAAAGCAGGAGAGAGATGTCGAACATCTACACTTATCACACATCACATCCAGGTAGACTCAGAGAACCTTGTGACAGGGAAAAAAAAACGCGCATGCCTTTTCATCCTAGCAGCAAAGACTAGGCAGCTGAAGCAGTATTCGCTATGTTTCTTCCTGAGTGCTTATGGATGTGCAAAGGGATGCAATTAAGGATAGCAGCCAAAGCCCCACTACTGAATATGCGTGTCTCGGGGCTTTCCTGGCTCTATGACGGAGCACAGAAGCAGCGTGTGTTTGTGTATGTGTTTGTGAAGGGGGAGCCGGGGAGAGCCAAAGGGAGGGGGAGGGAGTGGGGGGAAGGGGGGAAGGGGCTGAAATAAATAAATAAACAGAACAGCATTAAAAGAGTGCAAAACGAGAGAGAAAGACACATTTTTTTTTTTTGGGGGGGGGGCGATAAGGAACGCAGAGGGCAGCTACAAGACGACGACAACAACAACAAGGGAAAATCTAGAGCTAGAGGGGAGCGCGCGTACATCCAAGAGATGAAGAGGGAGTGGGCGAGGACAGACAGCACACCATGAAGAAAGGAAAGAAAGAAGCGAAACAAAGACCGAAAGGGAGAGAGAAAGTGAGAGAGTCATGTAGAGGAGACAAAGGAAGACGAAGAGGAAGCAAAAGGAATGAGAAAGGGAACAGGGAAGCGAGGAAAAAAGAAACAGAAAAAGGCATAAGATGCGGAAGTGGCTGTGTCGGGTGGGGAAGAGAAAGAAGAGAAGGGGAAAGCGTAACTCGAACAGCAAGAAGAGGAACAAACTAGAAAAAAAAAGAACGCGAATCACACACCCAAAAATGGGCCGTATCGAGTAAAAAGTGGGAAAGGAGCGAAAAAGAGGAGATGAGACCGCACACGTAGAAGAAACACAAAAAGAAACGAGAAAGCCCAACAACCGAAAAAGATACATGAAGAAAACACTTCTCTGGTCACCTACATGTATGCGGACGTGGGCTTTTTCCTATAAGTGGGAGTGAGCGGCCTCTTACTTCCCCCCTTCCCTTTTTACTCCCTCTCTCCCCCTTCACCCAAGGCCGCACAAGGCACAGGAAAAGAGAGGGGAGGAAGTCGAAGGGGGGAAAAGCGAAGAGAAAGATCTCCTGTGTTCAACCTGCAGTTTCTGTTGTCATTACCTTTGGCTTCGTCTTTGTTGTTGTTTGCCTAACGGAATGAAAAGGCAAGAGAAAGAGGGAGGGAATGAAACCGAAGAACAAAAAAAAGGACGTGGGAAATGAAATGGTTGCGGGTAGTGGTTGATAAAAACAAAACAGGGAGATTAATAGAGAGGGAGAGGAAGAAGAGGAAAGCAGCGAGGGTGTAAGGAAAGGAGAACAAACTACGGCAAAGGGAAAAAGAACAGGCGGCCGAGAAGGGCGCAACACACAGACGCATACACAAGAGGCAACAACAAACATCAAATCGAAACAGACGCATGCATAGGAGGCCCACCAAGCGGAAAAAACACACAGAGAAGCGCCAATAAAAGAGACAAGACGAGGAAATGAAAAGAAAGCAATACGGCGTAAAACGCAAAAATGTGAGAGGAAAAGAGGGGGGAAGAAAAGAAAAAGAGAAAGATCGCGTACATGATCACGAAGCCAGCAAGGATGCAAGGATCACACATGCAAACGAACATACAGACTTCTGCAGTACATCCGCCAGCGTCGCTTGTGTCGCAGCACGCGTTAAGGTAGAGTGTGGCCTTCGAGAAAAAAAAGGAAGATCGCTGGTGTCTGAGAAACGAAAGTGATGTGCGTGGGTTTACGGCGATGCGCCACATCAAGCACTCAACATTCCGCGGTTCTACCTACAGCACCACTGCTTTTCTTCCCTTTCAAGGGGTATCAGTTGTGATGGTGACGTGGAGCTACCATTTTCGATTACTCTCAAGCACGACTACAACGGGGACCATAACTAACGCGTTCCTCCCTTTTGCTATCTTTTTTGCTTCCCTTGCCTCTCCTGGTCCCTCTCGAATGTGTGTGATTGGGCTTATTCCGCTGCGTCACACACAACACGAACGACCAAAAATGACAAAGACTCAACACGAAAACAACAACTCATTCAGCACTGTGGAAAAAAAAACATGCAGATCCCGCATTACCACAGCGCTTTGCCCATCTCTCGCTTGTGTATCTGTGTGTTGGGGTTACATAGGCACTGTTCATCCGCCGACATAAAACGGCTAATCGGCTGTTTTTAGTATGCTGGACATTTCATCAAATTGTTTGCCTCTTTTTGATGTTGTTTTCCTCAAGTGATACTTTCGTTTTTTTTTAAATGAAAGAACGAAGGTGATTTTTTTTTTTTTGAAAGGGGGAGAAAGCGGCGGTCAAAGCGTTAAACTTTTTCTTAAGGAGAACCTTTCTGTCGCCTGCCTAGCCCCAGTCCATCCAATCCACCTTTCTACGGGAAAGCAAACCAGCGGAACCTAAAATGAAGAAGGCTCCACAAAAAAAAAAGAAAGAGAGAGTCGTACGAAAAAGAAAACGCAAGATCACACCGCATTACGTACGAGCACGTCATGCGGCAGTATCGGCACTTTCCATCCGGCTCTCCCCCCCCCTCACTCTTGTGTAGAAGCAGAGAGTGATGAGGTGTCTCAGCGGGTAAGGAGGGAGACAGGGGAAGAAGGGGGGGCAAATAAAAGTGAAAATCTCACTTTGACCTCTCGGAATAATCATCATCATAAAAGACACATAAGAAAAACATGAGCACCGGAGAAAGGTCGAGCCAAGGAAGAAGCACAAACTACAAAGAAAACTGCTTTAGAGCTCAAATTTTATAGGAGACGAGCGTGAGCAAATAGAAAAAAAAAACAGAATAAAACAAGAATGTGAGACACACCGAAGAGCAAGCAAAAAAATAAAAAATCACAGCTCTTTTCCACGTTAATGTGGCAGGGTAACAGGAAAGAGAAAAGTTTACCTTATCTTGTATGCCTTCACGTGGCTGCGTTATCGTTGCTCTTCCTACTACGGCTAGTGCCGGCGGAGGAAGCCATGGTTGCACTCGTTTCGTGTATAGCATGTAGCAGCCATTGCTCAGTGGAAAGAAGGCGGATGATGAGAGCGTCATGTGAAGAGACAACCGTAAAGTGGCCCAGGGGGGGCCAAGGGGGTAAATTCAGAAAAGAAGTTCCAAAGAAGAAACAACAAAAGGAGAAACAACGTGAAAAGAAAAAATTACGGAAAACGAGCGCGAAAGGGGAAAAACGGCGCAAATACCACACATCTACAGGAAGAAGAAAGGGGTCCAATGGAGTTGAGCGAGGTGTTGAAATGCCCAGTGACGGTATATTTCAAATGAGGGAGAAGGACAGACGTGCACCAAAAGGCAGCGATATTTGTAACTTGACCGCGTTTTCCAGAGTGTTTGTCTCGTTTTTTTTGCTTTATGTTTTTCGTCCTCTGCTTGTTTCGCTGCTACCACTTTTGGTGAAAGTCGGAAGGAGAGGCGTCAGATGGTAGGATAAGCAAAAGAAACACAGAAAAGGGAAAAACACAGCGAGAAGGGGGCATTGGTGCACTCGCAGCTTTGCGATTCGCTAGGGGTAGAGTCCAGAAATGCACAAGACAAGAAAAGCACAGCGGTAAGGGGAAAGAACTCAAATAAAAATACGTCGGTCTCCATCGCCGCGCCAAGACACAACTCGCATCTTAGACATACTTTCTCTAGATTTTTTTTTTACTGTGGTAGATCTTCCTTGCTTTTTTCTCGTATAAGGGTGCTTCCGCCGCCTGTATGTGTGCTCCTGTCTGTGTCGAACACAAAAGAGAAAGCAACGCAGCTTTGCTGCTCTTTACGGGTATAGAAAGAGCGAAGATCTGCTAGAAGGGAAAACAAGTGGTGTGCCATACTTTTCTTGTCGCTCTCAGTTTTTTCTTTCTGCGTTATGGGGTTGATTTCCTCTTGCCCCTCAGGCGTTTTTTGTGTGTGTGTGTGTCTTTTCTTTCAACGACTGGCGATTCGTTAGAGAAAGGCATTAGTACGCTAAAATGAAGAACAAAGTCATCCACACACACGCACACGTTGAGAACAAAAAAAAAAAGCAGCCGAGCATAATCCTCGTTGCGTCGCAATGGAGACACCACAGTCGACGATGCTAGCTGTGTCATACCTGACTGGTGTGTATGCGGGTACATGTTTCACTTTTTTTCTTCTCTTGTACAGTCTATCATTGAATCCTTTTTTTTCTTTTACGCGCCTCCGTTGGGATGGCCAGTGTGAAAACGCGCCCCTCTCTCTCTTTCATATCGCAGTGTCCTCTATGAGGCCGTAGTAGCGCCGCTGCCTTTTCTCCCCTCTCGCTATTGTGTGTTTGCGTCTTTTTTTTTTTTGCTTCGCTACCACCACTTGAGAAGAGAATGGCCAACCTGACACATCTATTTTGCCTTTGTTTGCATAAGAGGAGGAGAGAGAGAGAGAGTTGAAAAGAAGGGAAAAAGGGAGCGCTACACAGAGGCCATCGGCAAGTCAGCAGATGCTTCTCAATTGATCGGACTTGTAGTGTGTGGGGGCAATCATGCCGTCTACACGGAGAACATACCAGCAGGGAGAGAGTGCGTCTTTTTATACATGCGTATACATACACGTGTATGGTGTGTATGTGTACTGCTGAGAGTGCCGAGTCACCTGTCCTTCCAAATTCCTGCAGTGGAGAGGGGAAGGGGAAGGAAAATCCCCCATCGCCTCCTGATCGAGTAGCACGGAGAATGTCCCAAGAGCTGCGTACAGAAGAGAGAGACACAGAATAACGGAGAGGTAAAAAAGGGGGAGAGTTTCCGCAGGAACGGATGCACTCACGTGCTGGTTGAGAACAGACAGAAAGTAAGGAGGAAATAGAGGGAGCGAGAGTTAGCCGTCAGCATTCATGATCTAAGGCGTGCCCACTCGCTATCAGACACAGATCCAGAAAAGAGAAGAGGCAAGGAAAAAAAAGGGCCCACAGATCGACACTGGAAAGAGGGGAATCCAAAGAAAAAAAGTACGGAAAAGAGAGAAGAACATACGCGTAAACTGAAAAGTCAGTCAGAGTGAGGTAGTCAGGGAGACACGAAGTAGAATAGAGCGATGAGCGAAGGATACAGAGCATACGGAAAAAAAAGAGAACCCACAGTGTGCGAGGCTCGTTGACGCGTAATGTGATGCAGGTGTGAGAGGCAGTAAAAAGAGCACAAATGGTGAGCTTCAAAATAAAATAAAAACGGAAATGGCGGTGTCCATCACACAGCCACGCTAACGATGAATCGGAGTAAAAAGGAAAGGAAGGAAGGAGAACGCGGTCAGCATCGGTCATTGTTGCACTCGATAAGGGGTATTCGTCTCATGTGCAACTGTTCTTTTAGATGAGTAGGGTGGGCCTCATCCCCTGCCGGACTAAGGCTCCGGTTAGCCTCTTATTCAACATATCGCTCGCCTGCTCTTCCTACCCTGTCATCACATGCCTTGTGTGTGTTGGGGGTGGGGGCATGTGATAGTTCGAGTAATACTGAGCTTCTCTTCCGCTCCTCAGAGAAGAAACAATCACGAAAGAAAAACACAAAAATATAGCCTGGAATGCCAAGAATCACCTTTCCACTTTTGCCTTCGTGAGTCCATTATGGCTCTCGCTGCATGCAAAATGCATTGAGAGGCAGTGAGTGCGCCAATGTCCTTGAGACACATCAAGCGCCTCTTCACAACGACGATGGAAAGGGGGCTACCACGGGAAGAGATGGATCGAGTGTGCAGGGACCATCGTAGCTCCTATCCTCACAACTAGAGAGAGGCCCTCGCCAGTGCTCCTCTCGCCAGAAGCACTTGGGTGCTCCTTGGCATAATTCTCGAGCTGGCTTTTTGTGCCTTCGTTGTACGTGTGCGCGCGCAAGTCACTCATCTTCGACTCGCCCCATGGCTCAGCCGAGTGGGCGTGATCCAAAAGCACGCAAGGGCACTTTGGGGGGGTTGGCTTGTTTCCCTCCCTCGGGTCCGAACGGTCCCTACAGGTGCACAACGGGAGTGGAAAGCGCACAGGTCCACCAAAATCCTAAAATGGCAAAATGTCAGCGGGAAAAAAAAAACAGAAATGAAGCGAGGGCAGAACAACTTCAAGAGAGAGAAAGAGAGAAAGCGTCATGAGACAGACAGGAAAAAAAGAGGACACTTTACATGCACTCACCAGTACGCAAACATACTCATGAACGTGTCCATGTAGCTGTGGAGTGATGTCGTTCGCGGCTGCCCTGCTATAGGACGCATCAAGTCCAGGAAAGAGTGGGCACATTAGCCACACAAAGAAAGAGTGAGAGACACTCTCGCGCCATACTGGATTCCGAGGCACGACAAAGGAAATGGAGCAAGAGAAAAGGAAAAAAAAAAGAAAAAAGCGAAAGAAAGGTGGCGGTATTGTCACTGTGAAGTACGTGCGGGTCTACCAGGAAAACCAACTGAGGAGAGCGCCACAGTGTAAACAAAAAGCCGCGGTCAAAAAAGGAGACAGACAGATACACGCACGCACATACGCAAAAACATCACAGCCACATATGCAAGCGAGGAGCAAGCCAAAGACAACAACAACATCAAAGAAGCGAGCATAACAGAGGAGAAGAGCAACATCAACGGCGTATATTTAACAAAAAAAAAATGGCATGGTGGTTGTGGGGAAACGCAGAGAGAAACAGCAAAGGAGACGTGCATGTATGTGAGTAGGCGGGCGTCGTCTGCCGCCTCAGCAGTGAGGTACGCCACTCACGCGCCCAAAAAAAAAGGAAAAAAAAAACATGAAAAGCACAGCGAGAAAAGGGGGAGAAGCAAAATCGAGTCGCACAGATACATAGCGAGAAAGATATACAAAGAGAGAGAGCGCCGTTTCTTCCCTGAGTGAGAGAAGAAAAAAAAAAACAGCAAAACAGCACCCTTGACGCTAGAGTGCTTGATAGAACAGAAGCAGCAAACAAAGTGTGCTGTTGCACCATCGCTGCCATCGTCACCACCCTGGGCGTAATTCTTCCATATCCCTTCGATGTCAAATAACACGGAGCAGGAGGGAAGGAAAAGATACACACACACACACACACACATACACACATACGAGGCAACAAGCATGGGAAGGAGCGACGGAAAAGACAATGGGTAAAGTCTGCAGAGAAGCAGAAACACAGAACAAAGGGAAACAGATCTAACAAAGGAAAGAGAGCTAGTCAATCACGAGGAGGGGGAACACACAAACAGGAAGGAAACCTGAGCGAAAGAAGAGTATGCCTGCGTGTGTTGCACAACAAAACAGCGGTAGAGCTGATGCGGCAGAAAGAAGGAGAGCGAAAAAAAAAAAAAACAAAGAGGAAGTGCTAACAGCGAGAAAAGCTGGTTGTGCATCGCTGAAGTCAGAAGGAAAAGAACACACTCGGCAAGACGAGTGCCCCTATATGCGCCTGTGTTTCGAAAGAGACGTAGAGTACGCACGTATCTCCTCCACTCTCTCCTTCCTCCCTCCGATGGGGGGGAAGGGAGGGGGGGTACATCGTCAAACTCAGCCGAATCAAGGCACCGGCCGAGTCGGACAGACACATATACAAAGATGAGCATACGCGCACCGAAAAAAAAAAGACGAGAACTGAAAACAACCAAAAGGCCCACTGATACGTGTACGGGAAGGCAATCAAAAGTGGCCAGCAAAGCAACAAGAGAAAAAGAGAACCACACGCACATGGGCACCGCTATAAAAACAAACTCGCAGTGAGCACACCTTACGCATACAAGCAGCGTGCTTGCATAACAAACACACAGTAACCACAGAAAGGAAGGCAGGGGGAGGGGGGAAAAGGGGAATCAAAAAAAAAGCGGCGAGAGAGGCTAAGAGGAATGGAAGAATAACATGCAATGGCGATAACAGTGTGCTTCTTCCTGTGGGGTCGGGAGTGAAAGAGTGGGAGGAAGAAAATGACTTGAGCAGCTCCATCCAACAGCGACAGCAATACAATACAACAACCAAAAAAAAGAGAAAAAGAGGAACACGTACACACGCGAGTGCAGTGTCTTCGTTCTCTCTTTTTTCTTGCTGTTGTTGTCGTATTGTATTGCTGTTATTTCTGGCTCTTCCGACTCTTGGCTTGTACGCTGCAGTTCCAGTGGAATTCAGAGCAACTTTCATCCCCATTGCTCTTCGGCTTTTCCTTTCTCCCCCCCCTCTTCCCCTCTTTGCCGCATCGATCTATATAACAGCACCCATCCACGCTTCTCCCTTTCTCATCTGAGAAGACGAGATTCAGCGCCAGTAAAACAAACTAACAAGAACGAAGTCAGCGTCGTCATCCTCAGCTACTCCTTCGGCTTCGGGACCGGGCGGCCAGACGTGCGGTCCACGCCACAGCTCACCACCTTGCGAATCACGCGAGCCGAGGCAGCACACGGCTGACGCGATGACGGCGACGCGGCGCGCTCCGGCGTTGAGGCCAGCGATGGCGTTGTAGTCAACCCTCCACCCGCCGTCAGCGACGCGGGAGACTGCTCCGCGCTGTCGCACATCTTCATCGGCGCTGTCATCGGTGACACGCAAGGTGAAGAAAAGACAGTCGTTTTGGAAAGTAACTCGAGTAGCGCATGGGTCTCGGAGGGAAGAGCGGCTGTCTGGCACACAACAGGCAAGCGGGTCGGTGTGTTCGCAGGGTTCATCGCCACCACTGCTAGAGCCTCATCCACCTCGCTGTAGCATGCGTAGAAGCTGTCCTCCGGGCTACAGGTACTTTTCAGGAGGCACGGCGAGTACGGGTCGTTGCGGTGCAGCGTTGAGGCAGGTGTGAAGGGCTTAGCGAAGACGTGGCAATCGAGTGAGGAAGAGCGATAAACCGCACTCGTAGAGAAAGGCGGCATCCCTGCGGCGGTGTTCACAACAGCTGTCGAAGCGGTGACGTTAGTGTTGTGTGTAGTGCCGGATATGCGCTCGCGACAAGCAGGCAAGGTTACCGCCTCCGCAGCAGTCGAGCAGCTTATGGCCTTGGCGTTGCGCAGCAGCGCACGTTGGCGAGGAGTGCTCGGGATGGCGACAGCGGTAGCGGCCACCTTCAGGGCCAACAAGGAGACATCCTTGCTGTTACGGATGTTCTCGGCGTTATCGACCGCGAGCGTGCAGTCCGACAACGGGCACGTGACAGGCGAAAGGCGGCTCATCTCTACTCCTGTTGCGCGTGTGGAACCCTTGAGAACAAGACCCCTTCCGTTCGGCACGTTGCTTGCTTCCCGATTCAAGTAAAAGAAAATATCCGCGAAACCTGTAAAGCGACGCGTGCACGTATAGTCTCCAGACAACACGTAGATGCCGACCTTCTTGTATGCACGCGGTGCTGTCGCGTCCACCACGGAAAAGGGGGAGAAAGGGGGAGAGAAGAGGTAGAGAAGGCAGAACAATAACGACACGTAAGGAAAAACGCGGCGACACCGACAACGGTAAGGGTGGAGGGAATACACAAATAAAAAAAAAGGCAAAACGCGTGAAATCAATGCGAGGGGGGAGAGAAGACGTGGAATCGTTAAAGGTAAGAAAATAAAAAAAAACGGAAAGGGGGAAAAAGACGAAATGCGTATCACTCTGTAGGCGTTTGCTTTCAACCGGCAGTATACACAGACGCAGAGAGCGAGAGAGAGAGAGAGATGCAGACAAGCACTGGATGTGTCCTCTTGTGGGTCGATCTTTCCACTGGATGGGACAGCGGATGAGAACGAAGGTAGAGCTGTGAGGAGGTACTTTGCCTGTATGAACTTCGATGGACTGTTCTGTTAGTGTACTTGAAACTTCCGCCTGTTAGACTTTTAGGCCTTACGCACTACCCGTTGCTTTATCTCGTTAGCTCCTTTGTCTTTGCTCTTTCTTCGCGCTGCGGTAGTCTCTATTCCTCTTTTCGGCGCTTGATATTTCTCAGGGTATAAATGGGCGAGGGAAAAGAATGATCGGAAACGAGGGGAGGGAAAGGGGCAGAGCAAGATGGAATTTGGTGTGTAGATATATAAGCGTCCTTTACTAACCGTTTTTCTTCATGTCCAGTGCGGTCTTCTTGCTGAATTGCCTTTCGATTTGTTTGCGGGGGGAGTTTGTCGGTGAGGTCGACAATTACAGAGGCAAAGCCAAAGACCCAAGATGGGGATTGAGCACTGAAAGAAAGACAGAAAGACAAGGAAAACAAAAAAAAATGAGGAACAGCACGTACACGAGATCAGAGGCACAACTGGGGTAAGCTGAAAAAAATAGGGGAACGAACAAAAAGAGAGCCCGGATACACGAGTAGTCCTAGTCGTAGTAGTGGCGGGTTGTATTGATGGTGCGTTTGAGAAAACCTTTGTTGTTGTTTGAACGTGGAAAAATAGAAGTAGAACGATTCTGTAGGAGGCGTAGTGTTGCGTAGGGAGAGGATAAAAGATGCACGCCACAAAGGCCGAGAAAGCGTCCGATTGAGAACACGCGGGTGGGGTGCAGGGGGGAAAAGAAAGAACGGTAAATGTGGCCACCGATAGAGCACCATCACACAGAGGGGAAGGTGCCAGTGACGTTGCAAAGCGTGTGTTCATGAAGAGCAGGCAAAAACGAGAGGGAATCAGTAGAGTCGGTGGTGGGAAGTCATGGGTTAGGGAAATCGACAGCACTGGATGTAGCCGCTCATGTAATGCATAGGGACCTTGACACTCACTGATGGAGTCCCCACGACAGCTCGTACGCGTGGGATACGCACAGTACTATGGGTTCGCCGACTGAAAATGCGCGCATGTGCGCAACGGGTGAAGACATTAGGACCTTTACACATACGCACAGCTTGAAAGGGGGAAAAGGAAACAAAGAAGGTGCCGTCTTGAGTTCCTTCCGTCGCTCGATTAGCGTCAGTGCTCGCACGAAATGCTCCCGTGGCGTGCCGTGCAGAGATGATCTTGTGTGTTTGCTTGAGTAGCCTCGATGTCTCCAGGAACAACACAGACGGAGGAGGAAAAAAATAAAATGAGGAGAGCGCAAGTGACGTACGGGTGTGAGTGGATAGGCGCATAAAAGCGCGGCAGCGAGACTAACACGAGACGGCACCGACGTACATACGCACACACACGCACCCCAACAGACACTCTTCGTCGGTGACGCATTGTACAGTTGCAATCACACTTTAAGTGTTTTAGTCCTCCGACTCCCTTCCCCACTCCGCTCCTTTCGGCCCCAAGAACCGACGCAAAGGAAGAGGGACAAAACACCGCTGCATGGTTGGTTCGCGGCTCAGTAGGAAAGAAAGAAAGAGAAGGCGGGGAGGCCTCAAAGCATCCTCAAATGCTGGGACCGGCGTGAGGGTGTCCTGAGAAGAGCGGGATCACCTGACTGCAGTGGTGGGGCCTTCCGCCGTGAGCAAATTCGTGAGATCCTCTGACCTGCACGTCCAGCGCCTTGTCAACCGCGTTACAATACCTGCAATAACAGCGAGAAAAACAAGCCCGATCGAGGGCACATTGAAAATCATGGCTCCGTCGGGGCCAGGGATCGTCGTCCCACTCGCTACGGTGGAGCGCACCCAGTAAGCACATGCGTCGTCCTCCTGAAGAGCCCCCATCATGGCAGACAGGGGCCCCCTCTTGCCGTCTTGCCACGCACAGGTGCCATCAAGCAGCTGGAAGACGATGGCGAGGGAGTCCCCGTGATCGATCTGGGGTACTGCGCTAAGCAAAGCAGCGTGGCGACGCTGAACGCGACAGAAGTCAGACTTGGAGGAAGCTTCCGCAGCGTCGACCTTCACCGAGGATCCCGGGCGGTGAATTACCACAACAGGTTGCGGAACGAGTCGGTTGCTGTTGTCGTCTGGCGGCATATCCCCCAGCGCTGACCAACCAAAAAAAAGTTGGAATCGGCCTAGCAAGACACCGTCGGCGGCGCGGCAATCTCGAGCACCGGCGCCACCACCGCTGGTTGCCTCGTGGCATTTCCGTGCATGCGCGTACGCAGCCTCGTAGGCAGCAACGTGCACCGGTGTTACGGTGGTCTCGAGGAGAACCGCTAGCGTGTTGGAGACCACATCCGTGTGGGCACTAACAATGTGTGTTAAGCCAAGTAGCGACTCCATGTTGTACAGTGAAGGGCGCACAAGATGCAGAGGAAAGAGTAAAAGGGTGCGTACCACGTCGCCCTCGCTAAGAAGGAACGACTGAAGCAGCGCTGACTCCTGGTTGTCACCGTCGGCTTCCTCACACTTCTCCACATCTACGCCAGAGTGGGGGTCAAGCAAAACTAGTGCCGGCTGCAGCTCTACAGTCAGGTAGCCGTGATCCTTGCCGTGGGTGTGCACTTTGTACTGCACCTCCGGGGAGCAACCAACCCGAGAGGAAGGGCTCGCAGAGGTCGACACCACAGCGGCAGGCGTCGTTTTCGCCTGGTCTTCCCTGGGGGATGAAACTATCGTCATGGATGATAGCGCTGTGCGCAGCTGCTGAGAGAGCCCCCCAGGGCCGATGTGTACCTGGAGGCGGCCATCCCGCGCGTAGGCGGGTAGTTCGCGCGACCACAGGTCTCCCAGTGCCTCCAAGTCTGACGCCTCACCCACCACCATGCTCATGCGAACCTTGACTTTCAGCTGCACAGTTGGCGGCTGCTCAGCCGTGCCGTTCCCAGGGAGACGCTCCTGCGTTGCTCTCACGCTAAAGTGCTGAAAGGGAGCGCTAAAGTACATGGAGAGGGATGGGAACGCGGCCTTGAAGATGCCTTGTGGAAGTCCTTCCTGCACGCCACGGCCAGAGCGGCCGCCGTTGAGCAGGGGGCTCACGTGCTGGGTGCATAGAGTGTCGTGGTAGACGAGGTGGTACGAGCACCAGTACGCGTCCCCACTGCCGCTGGCATGTGACGAGGCGTTTTGAATGACGATCCCGTTCGGTCGCGAGTGCCGGGGCGTTGTGGTGGTCCAGCTCAGTGGCGACGAGGTCAGCGTTGACACAAACTGAGCCGCCCATTGAAACTGGCTCGCCGCATCCCGCTCGCGACTGGCTCCGCAGAAGGAGACAGATGAGTAGGTGCACACAGCGTGGTGGGAAAGGAAGTGTCGTAGACGAGCAAACAAGGCACTGGTACTGTCCTTCTCCACTGACAGTGCCGCCGTGTCGCCGCTGCGGCCGTCGCGACACTGGCGTGCCCTCGGTATAGACCACTCCGGCCGCCACTTGCCGCCGCAGCCGGACCAGTCGAGGCGTTCGAATCCGCGGCGACGCAGCACGTAGTACCAAATCGGGTCAAAATCCTCGTCAAAGGTCAAGTGCTCGGCGGTGACATCGTCGATGTCGCTCGCCTCCGTGTCGCCTTCCCACGCCGTCGCGGCACCAGGCTTCGCCGGCAGCGTCAAAGACATCTCCACTGCGATGGACACCAGTGTGGGGCTGGTGCCTACCTCATCAAGACTGCCCGTCAGCTCCTCCACCATCATGGAATACCGACGCGCAGTGTGAGCTGCATATGAGGACGAGGAACCGTCGCTGCCGCCATCACCGATGGGAGCACGACAATTATAAAGGCGAGCAGCGCTCCCAAAGCGTTTCGCCGCCGCGCCAACAAACGCGTGTGGCCGAACATTATATAGAGAGACGCAGAGCCTCTGCTTTGTAGGACTCGATACACAGCAACGAAAGACTCGACTCCTTCAGAGCATTGGTAGGAGCTTCCCCCGAAACACTGCCTCTCACACGCAGGGAGAGGGACTGCTTGGCGGCGTGCGTTGCTGTGGTGGGCGCTAGGGCTTCTGCTCTGTTGCTGCCTCTTCTTTCTCTGATCTCGGGGCATCGCGACGATTGTCCCGTGTGAATGGGCAAAAGTGGACATGGCGCAGGGAGGAATAGAGGCCCAGAAAAAAACGTAAGAAAGGTGCATTACGTGAGTGAAGTCGCGGACGTAGAGAGGGGGGAAGGTGTAGCAGCTTCGATGGCAGGCACTAACGACGGAAGAATCGTAGGGTGAGCAGCACCTAAGGCGTAGGTGTGCACGTGTAGTCCCTACCGACTCCATTGACGTGACACACCCCATCGTTCTCTCCGTCTTTTGCTGCTACGTTGGCTCTTCCTACTCCACTGCAGCTCAACTGTACGGTGTCAGTGTGCATGTGTGTGTGTGTGTGTGTGTGTGTGTGTGTGTGTGGAGGGGGGGGAGGGGGGTAGTCGCTAAAGCCAGAGAAGTGACTGCGACGCGAAACGACCCCGTCTCCTTTCATGCACGGATTCCACAATCTCTTCCTCCCGCTCTACTGTTGTTGTTAACTTTTTATTTTGGGGGAGAGGGAAGTGCGAGCTTTAGCGTTGTGCAGTCGTCGTCGCAGTTAGCAACAGCAGTTCCTCCTTTGTGCGAGGTAGTAGTAGCACTGGGAAAAGGAACGACCAGAAAGCTAGCAAGAAGTGGGACAATACCTCACAGGTTTCTCCTCACCTCAGTCAACCGCCCTCCTCCCCCCCACCACCACCACCTGCGCAGCAGCTCGCTGCTGCGGCACTTCTTTACTGGAAGGGAGGAGGCTATCAGAAAAAAAAATGTGCAGAGGAAAGGCAAAAAAAAAAAAATCCCACCAACGCCTCCCTCCCAAAGAGAAGCGCGCGAGTGATTGGCCCTTTTCAGCTGCTTACCACAGTCGCTCAAGGTGGTGCGAGGACAACACGGAGAGTCACCGTTTCGAACGTGCTGTTGCTCATCGTATATGGCCGCACAAAAAATCAGGCGGCGAGTGAAAAAGCGTGAGGGAAACAGAGCTCCAGTCAACGCAGGCGCACGCCTCTTCGGTGTCCCTTAACGTGTTGAATTCGAGGGTGGAAGGAACTTGATGAAGCTTCGTCACGAGCGAAAAGGTATAGTAGTAGAAGAAGGAGGGAGGAGGGGACAAAACAAAAGTACAGCCGCAAAGCAGAGTTGAGAGCCTGCACTGCCCCTCCCCCCCCCCCCACACACACAGAGGCGGAGGGGGGGTTCACGCCACTCAAGTGGAGAGCCTCAGTGAGAAAGGAGAGCAGCACTGTGTACATATACAGAGAAGCCCACAGACACATGACAACTATGTCACGACAAGCCACCACCTCGCCTCTTTCCTTCACAGTAGCAACACACCTTGCTTCCGCATTAGCATGCGTTGCCGATCTGGCTAATGAAGGAGCCCACCACGAGCCATGCCAAGTACTCGGCGCGGTTCGCCGCCATAATCGCCAGCGTCTCCTCGGCCTGTGAGAGGCGCGAGCAGAAGCGAAACTGCAGAATAAAGTCAGCGCGCACGTAGTTCGTCACGAATCCCGAGCGTGGGCCACGCAAGATGCCAGGCTGCACTGTGCGCCGGCGAACGTACTGGTGATCTGTCCCGCTCGCCCGCACCTCGATCAGGTCGTGAAGCGGCAAGAAACGGATCATGCGCCGACTGGACAGGGTGCGGTACCACGACAAGACTGCGTAGAGAACACTCGGCTCCTGGTCATATGCCCGTCCATCGCCACTGCGCATCAAGCCTGCCATTACGTTAAGGAAGTGAATCACAAAGAAGCGCGGGTGCGGTGGGCCGTGGGGAATAAACTTCAGCATCGTTGACCCACTCGATACGTATTCGTCAAAAGCGAGGATCACCTCGGACGGGACGGACGGTGGCGGAGGGACACCGCGATAGTGCGCAACGGCTGCGATGATGCGCCGCAGCAAGCCAGTCGGCTGCAGTGAGGGCATCTGAGCTGAGATAAGAGGTCGAAGTGGCTCTGGGTTCACCGCCAAGCCGTCCTGCTCATTCGCGTCAGCGTGCCAACGTGACAGGGGACCGGTCCTTGATTCCTCTTCACCGGCTTGGGTCTCTGTGTCTCTCCGGCCACCGCCCACCCACCGAATCGCACCGGGCGGCGGCGCATCTAGCGGAGGAGACCCAACGGATGTGGCGCATAGTTGGGATCTAACACTGCCATGGGGTGTTGGCTGCAACGATTTCTTTTGCGGCCGTTGTTGTACACGAGACCCACTGTAGACCCTACCCCGGGACCGTGCTCCCCCTTCGCTCGAGGCGTCGCCGCTGCTGAGATCAGTGCTCGAGTACGAGTAGGTGTAGGACGACGCGGACCTCGAGGAAGACGCATCGTACCACCCGTCGCCACCACGCCCACTCCGCCCTTGAGTCCTTGGTCCATTTATTCCGCTGCTGCGACTAGCGTGTCGTCGCCGGTCATCGCGAGATGTAGATCCTACTGGCATGTCCTCCACACGAGTGGTCCTCGCCCCACCACTCGCTGAGGGGCATCCCCATCGAGGTGTATAGATGTTGTAGTACCGGTCTGAATCGTCTATTGTCATCCTGGAGTCCCTGCTGCGGAAGCCACCACCGTTGCCGTAGAGAAGCGATCTTGGGCGCGTGTCACTGAGGTACTTTGCAGACAATTCGCGACGAAGACCGTTGTCGCCGCCTCTGCTTGATGATCGCAGCTGGCGGCCGTTCCAGGAAGACATGGCACAGAATTTGCGCGAGAGGATGTCCGCAATATTATCGCTGTAGAGTACCTCTGTCGCGTGGCACGTGAAAACAGGGAAAAACAAAGCCACTAGCTGAAAGAGAGAAGAGGGAGAAGAGTGAGAGTCACAATGAAACACAAAATGGCGGCGCAAGGTGATTGAGAGAAGCAAAGGAGAAAATGAGAAAACAAATGAGCGTGGCACCCAAAAACAACGAACGGAAGTGCGAAGAAGAGAAGAGCAGAAAAAAGCGCGCACAACAAGGCAAAAGAAAGTGCAGTCCGGCGATCTTGGGGCCAACAGCGTGACAGGGGGTCAAACGCATACGATTAGTGGAGATCCTCGCGCCAGCACACGCCGAGAATGAGGAAGACGAACAGACTCAACAAGAAGAGTGAAGATCAAGACAAGGCAATAGAAAAAGGTGGGTGCGATACTGAGCAGTGGTCGCGCACCGGTGATGGAGCCTGTGATCACAGTACGACAGTAGACGGTGCAGGGGGTCACCGGAGGCTTGTGTGTGCGTATGAGTCGGTGAAAGGGCAGATAAACGCTCACACACTCACGTACTCTCACGCCCGCGTGCGACCACAGTACCGACACAAGTAAATCTAGCTGTGGCTCCCTCGGCCCACGTGTGAGTCTCTATGTGCTCCTGTGTGTGCCTGTCTGCACCCTCCGCTGGAGATGACACGGTTACCAAAACCGCAGCGAAAGGTACACTGTGCAAGGCGAGAGAGAAAAACAGTGCGCGTATGTGCAGCACAGCGATTAGCAGCAGACAATGACGTGGTGAAAAGGGGAATCGTGGATGCCAGGTGCAACGGGGCGGCGCGAAGGGCTCGATGCACGTTTCGATAGAGACAACACTCCACACCTACCGTGTGAAAATCAAAGAGAGGACAAAGACGAGAGAGGCGGGAAGAGGTGACTAACACACATACGCACACACACACACACACATACCGCTGTCTGGTCTTCGCGCCCTGAAGCCTACATCCTGGGTTTCTTTCGTGCGCGTCCAATAGCAGCCTCCAAGGCAGCTTAAGGCGATGCTGACGTACCGATGCTGGCGTCGCTCTGCGGCATCAGGGCTGCGACACGAGGCAGTGAATAAAGTAATATGCTACTTTTTCCCGCTACTACCCTCTGGAACCGCTTCTCTTCGCCGTCTTGGTCTTGACCTGTAAGCGATGCGTTCTCTTGTGCTCTGTACCATGCCTTCCTACTTGGCTTAGGCTAGGCACTGCATGCATCTCTTCAGTGCAGGTTTTCTTTCATGGGTGTTTCTTACGGAGGGCGGCACATTAGATAAAGACAGGTGAAACAAACAACGTCAACACAAGAGAGTGCGCGCGCTGACCCTGATGAAGCAATGCGAGCACATTGGCGCACCCGCAACACTTACCGGTGTCAAAATAGCGAACAAACGGGAAAAACAGGTAAATCGACAACAACGAAAACTAAAGGGAGAAGAGGGAGTCAGAAGCCTCACGCAGACACATCAATACAAACGCATCAGCTTTTCACAGGCTTCGCTTACCAAGAACTTTTTGCCCCTTGCGGCGCCTCCCTTCATCACCAGTAAGGCGCAGATTGGAACATAACGCTCAAGCCAGTTGCACATGCTAGTTAGCAGCACAAAGCAACGGCTGCGCTAGTGTCTCACAAGCTGAGCACACCAAGCCCCGCGCAGTGCACACGCCACGACGGCACTCCAAGAAGCACCCAACACAGGCAGACATACACTCACCCGATCAGAAGAGCACCTTAGCGGATAGAGTCGACGAGCAAGGGAGAGAAAGATGGAAAGAGGCAAGTATGCTTGGGTGCTTACGTACGGGTCTCGGCACGCGAGACATCCAGCACCACATTCTTGAAGTGGAACTTGCCCTCTTTGATAGCCGCATCTGCCATCCATGCTTCCTCGAAGATCACGAACGCAAAGCCGCGCGTCTGGTTGTTGTCGCCACGAGGGATGCGCACGTTCTTCGTGATCCACCCACGACCCTCGAAAATGCGGGACAGGTTCTCCTGCGTGATGTCATCGGACAAGTTACGAATCCGAATGCCCGTGGTCGACTGCTCCCGGGTATCCGTAGACTTGGACGCAACCGCACCCCAAGTGGAGCCGGCGCCACTGCGCACTGACCTTGGATCCTTCTTTGCCTTCTCCTCCATCTCGCGCACAACACGCAGGTGCTCGTCCTTGACGACGACATCAATACCACTAGCCTCGTGAATCATGCGCTTCACCTCAGCACGGCTCTCGCGCTCGAACTGGTCGACCGCGCCCATCTCGAGCGCTAGCGGTGGTTCCGCTGAGACAAGAGTGGACTGGTCACCCTTGCCCTTGCCAAAGTATGCGAGCTTCGCGCGAATGTCCGCCATCGTAACCGGGCGATCCACGTGGTACGTGCGCACCTTCCGCATCACCTCGAAGCGGTTTCCATCAGCGTCCACCTCGTAGGTAACCTCCGTCTTGGCAGTATCCCATGACGGCTTCGGCTCCTCATACTCGGAGCTGCTGCCGTTGTCATCGGAGCCGTACGCTGCCTGGTACTGCTCCTCGTCCTGCGCGGCATCTGCCCAGTTCGACATGGTAATGCAGACGATGGGAACAGAAAGGAATACTCGCGCGGGGCTACAAGGATTGACGATGATGGGGGTAATAACGGAACAAAAAAGCCAGTATCTCAGATGGGGGAAAAGGACAGGGGCTGCCAGAGGAGAACAGAAGAAAAGCGGCACGCGTGGATGAGCACTGAAGGTCAGGTAATCCACCTCCGGCTGTTGGATGCGTAGCTGGTGGGTGGGCATTGAATGAAGGAGGAGAAAGGGTCAAGAATGGGGTTGAGGGAAGGAAAAAACATACGTGGAGGGAGTGGAGAAGAATTCTGAGCGAATTCAGAGGAAAGTGAGGGAGAGGCGTACAAGGCCACGGCTGCTCTTCCGCTGCCGACGTCTAGTACGGAACACAAAGCACCTGCGCAACATCGCGGAGCGCTTTGTCATCCACAAAGGTTCTCTCCCATGTCTTGTGAGGGCATACGGTAAGGAAAAATATAGAAAAGCCCCTTTTGCTCTGTGCTTCACTCGTCATACATCTCTGTTCCGCATCTTATCAATCCTTTCTTCCTAAAAATGAAGGTGCAGTTGCGCGACAACAACACAATGAGCGGGAGTGCTGCACGCGGGTGGCTCACATTCTTTGTTCTCCTTCAAGTGCACCTATGCGTCCCTTTGACGTTGCGCCGCTGCACAAGAGCACTTGAAGGGGAAAAAAGCAAGCCACCACACTATCGGCATCAACGCGACGTCAGTATCGCCACTGTTGTCGCTGATGTGAAAATCGCTGTGGTGAGGAACCACGACCTGTGCGGACATGTGGCACTGGCGATAAGGCTTTGCTGCGCTGGCGCTCCGAAAGAGACTGCCAAGTTTCTGCGGGTGCCAAAGAACCGTAATGTGACATTGGGTCGGCATCGTCGCGGCTGCCAAACCGCTTACCACTCTTCGCACGAAGAGCGACCGGTGCAGGCGGCCGCGCTAGATGCGGCTTTGCGAGGATTGCACCTGCGACAGAGGCGGTGGCAGAGTGTCTAATACGACGATCTCCACAAGTCAGAAGCTGCGTCCCCTCACCTCCCAAATCGACCAAGCAAGATGACAGTGCGGCGTACTCCTCCTTGAGGTGGCGCAGCTCAGCGCGTAGACGTGCCGCCTCGTCGTCCCTTTTCGCGGTTTTCTCACCCGACACCTGTAGTGCTCCTGGCGTGCAGGTTTGAGCTCTTGGTTTCTGCGGAAAAACAGGGCAGTGATGGAAAATCGGCCGTGCATTCATTAATGGGGAGGCCTCAGATACACCATTTCCACCCCCTTGGGCTACATCGCCTCGATCTGCCTGTGCGGCTGCGCGAGAGTACCGCTCCACATGAACACATCGAGTGCCGTTTTCTTGGTCTCCTGTAAACACTTCAGGCCCCGAGTTGACTGTGTGAGAGTCGCCATGCCTACCATGATGGATGCGGCAGCTGTGTCTTTTGCTATGCTTAGGGCACTGCTGCTGCCGTCCATGCAGCACCTGGAAGGCGTACAACTGCTGGTAGTAGAGCATCCAGGCATAGTACACGTCATACCAACGCATGGCGGGGTCAATAATTTCGGCCGTCCCGGAAGACATGTGGAGGTTGGCGTGGTTGTCAGCGGATATATTTGTCCCTGCGCGGACAGGACAAAGCAGGGTTGGCCGACCCCACGGAAAGAAGCAGTGGCAGCCAGACGTTGCTCCTAACCTGGCGGCTGTAGCGACACGGTCAGGCGAACAGGTACAGCTCCCGTCGCAATGGTGATCCTGACGCCGTCGGTGGTGGTGGTGGCGTCTCGGCCGCCGTGAATGAAGATCCTCCTCAGAATGCGCGACAGAGGCGGATGTCACTTGCACATCACCCAGCGGTAAGCGTGCCTTAGCTGCGGAGCGCTCGACAGCCGTCGCACTGCCGCGGGGTGCATATTCGCGATTTCGGCCGGCGTCCGTGGGAGCCTCCAGCACCTTCTCAGCCTCCTGCAGAGCGGCTGCAACGGCTTCCGGGTCCACGTCGCACGCCTGCGAGAGATCTGCAAGGCGCTTTACCACCTGATATTCTGGCAAAGACGACGTGGTCGTCGATGACGAGCGAGAGAGGGGTACTGCTTGGGACTCGGCGACGCGAGGGGCATCTGCATCTGAGAGAGGCGCCAACGACACTTCACGAAGGCACTCGCTGAGCTCAGCCCACTGCGGCGTGCGGTACGACGAGGATCTCGGCGTTCCTGTAGTTGGTGGTCGAGATGCTGCCGTGTTTTCCTGTAATATCTCACTGCGAAGGTGGCGCGGGAGGTTGCCGTGCAGATCCGGCTCGAGTGTGCCCTTTAGCGCATCATGATGGGTCTCGTGAAACGCAAGAATATCACCTGCAAAGTCGCGAACCTGGTGTGTAGAAGTCATTCGTGAGTGTGTATGAGTGTTGGTAGTCGTATATCCCTGTATGTGCCTGCACCTGTGTAGCTGGGCGCAACGACAGCCACGGCAGGGGATGTACTAGCGGTGCAACGCCACCGCAAAGCGGCAAAATAATAGAAAAAAAAACGCACCAGCTTCCAACCGTTCTCTGATTCGATTATCGACTGGGGTGTTTAGCAGCAGTTCCCCAAAGTGGTGATTGCAGTCCAGCTGGAGGTTAACCAGCTGAGCGGAGAGAAGAAAACAAGAAGGTCAGAGCGCACGCAAAGCGGATGGTAGCAACGCTATAGAGTCTAAGTCTACGTAGGCGAAGGTGAAACAGAAATAAAAAGCGCGCCACCTCACCGGCGGAAAAGGGGGAGAATGGGTGGCACTGAGGAAGGTTGGGAAGAACTCCAAAGCGGTCTGTGTTGTAACTCGGTAACGAGTAGTGCAGTGAGGTACACTCAGAGATGCACGGGGAAGGAGTGAAGAAGAACAGAGACGAGGGTGAACGAGCGCAAAGGCGACGAGCTCGGAAGGTATAAAGGCGTTAAGTGCACAGTGCATGCGAGAGAGAAAGAGAGAGGGGGCCGTGGACGCAACACGCCGCGAAGATACAACGTAATGAAAGCAGAGAACAAAATCCGCCTCGATCGGAGAGCGTTTGGGGAGGGGGGTTAGCACACCTGCCTGGGTGGGTCCTCTGCCAAGGACACTTGATGCCTGATGTGGAAAGAGATAACAAAGGTGGCGGAAAGAGACGAAGAAGTTTGCCGAGAGAGAGCAAGATAGCGTAGCGCAGGCAGACAGTGTGGATGGAGAGGTCGCACGCCCGAGCAACGTCAGCGATCACACGTCTGCACTCCATTTCACCGCCGCCCCCCCCTCTCTTCATTGCTGGGACAGCGAAGATGGCAAGAGGAGCAGCGTCACTGGGGAAGAACTGAGGGGGCTCAAAACCAGAACAGACACCGTTGTGTGTCTCGCTCTCCGTATTGGTGTGGGTGTGTGCTGCTGTTGTCAATCTGAAGCACGAGAGCCACAAGCAAGAAACAAGATGTGGAGGGTCGCGCAGGTCACACAGTGTCCAATACCCCGTTGCATGAGTACCATCCTTCGATCGATCAACGCGGTCGCTGTCCGTAAAGATGAGAATCAAGGGCACACCCATAAGCAAAGGCGCGTCAGCAGCAGCAGGCAATCAGGGATGCAAAGCAACACCCCTTCCCCAAAGGCAGCATGCTGTCTGTGGAAATCCTCCCCACAACCGTCATACACCTCACGTCAGCACGTGACAGGCATCCAGATACGCACCGTCGAGTCGGCGCTCATCGTAGCGATGATCGGCTTGCGGGAGCGGCGCACAGCTACCCCGGTAACACGGTCGCGATGCCCCTCCAGTCGTTCCAGCACCACCGCACTGCCCTCATCGGTCACGTCGCATACCTGCGCGGTGTTGCCTGGCCCGCCGGTGACGAGTAAATCGCACTCTGTCAGTCGCCGCGGTGTCCGCGCAATACCCTCCATCTCGCCATCGTCGAAGAACACCGACATTTCCGGCTTTCCACGGTCTCCCTTCCAAAAACCGGAGCGCATGACGTTGCCGCGTGTCGGCACGCCTGCGAGTACATTCCGCAGCACGTACAGGCTGGCGCCCTCCTTACGGCCACCACCTGTAAAGGCGCTGAAGTTTCCACGATAAAGCCGCACCATGTTGTCACCCGAAACACACACAAGCCGACATGTGTCATCGTCGCTGTGAAAGTGGGCAATGAAGGAGATAGGCGAGCGGACGGCTCATTCTCGATTTCTGTGGCGCGGACGAAGCGGGGTGGGCTGCCGACGCTGGTGGTGCCGCCACTCGCCATAAGACCTCCGTTTGATCCGAGTGCACTGCTGTCACCCGCAGCTCCATCCTCTATCGCCGTCGTGGGTGTGGTGTCCCCCTCTACAGGGCCATTTGCATCGCTCAAGGACCCCGGTCGCTGCTGTTGCTGCAGCGGCAGTGGCGAAGGCGAAGCTGGCAGGCCACCACCAATGCTGCTGTTAGCGGTGCACATGGCCTGATCGGGCCGCCGCATATCCCAGATGGATACAACCCCATTGCTCTGCCCCATCAACAGCTGCTGGGAGGCATCGTCGTAGCACAGTGAGTTGATGCGGTAGTCATGCTCCTGCACAACGCCCTTCCCACCGGCGCGGACGTCGACAACGGCCGTCTTGTGTCGCGAGTCAGCGCAGGCGAACAGCGACGGTCCTAGCACAATTGCAGAGAGCACGAAGCCGTGGGCGGTGTACTGGTACAGTACGTCCTTGCTTGTCGTGCCACCATTCACATCCCATAGTCTCACTGTGTTGTCGTACGAAGCGGAGAGCAGGCAGTTGTGATTCATCCAAGCGACGTCGCTCACTGCCTCCTCATGCGCCGTGGCATCCCACAAGATTGCTCCGCTTAGGTAGTTTTGCACAATCAGGCGACAGTCCATGCCGCCAGTGGCGATGAGAAGGTCCTCGCTGTCGGAGAAGGCACAGCACTGCACCGCCCTTGTGTGCTCTCGTAACTGCTGACGCATCTGGAATTTCTTGTGGTGATGCTGTGCAGGGGATTTGCCGTTCTCCGGCGAGGCACCGACTGCGTCATAATCTGACTTGGTCGTCTCCACATGTGCCCGCTGCAACGCCTCCGTACGCAACGCGCGGATGTCGATGGGCGTCTCGAGCGACACACCCATAGCCCCTAGCTTGCTCACGGCGATGTCCAGCAGAGTGCTCACCTGGTAGAGCTGTTGTCGCAGGATAGTATTCTCCATGCGCACCTCAGTGAGCTGCTTCTGTAAATGGATGCGCTGATGCTGAGAAGCGCTCGCAGACCCTTGCAGCGCGGCCGAGGAAGCTGGATGGTCAGTCATCTTGCTGTTGTTCGACGGCTACGACAGCACAATCCCCCGTTTTGAGGATGAAGGGAAAGGGGAGGGAGAGAGCGTAAGAGAGAGAGAGCAGAACTTTTGAAGGTGTGGGTCCACAGAGAGAGAGAGAGAGAGGCTTGTAGGCGCTGATTCTCACCTCGCTCTTGCCCATGCAGAGCAGCGGATAACCACACCAGTTGCCGAAAACAAACCGAAATAAAAGGGAGAAAAACAAAATCGCACAAAATACTCTGTTCAGAGAACGCGCGTGGTACTCCTTGAATGCGGCGTATCTTCTTTAAGGCCGATTGCGCTTGCACAGGTGTGTGGACCGGCAAGAAGATTACTGAGCTTGATCTTGTGTTTTCCTGTCGACACAGCCTGCAGTGGGGCGCAAGATCAGCGCCACCTCGATGCACAGAAAGGCTACACGCGCGTGGAAGAGGGAAGAAAACGAATAGGCGAGTAACGCTAGGCGCCAAGCTCGACTCGAGCAATAAGAGAAGAGTTAGCACGAGATCCGGAAGAACACGGCGCAACAGGGGATAAGGCAAGGGGCAAATTGTAGTGCACATGTGCATGCCAAGCAAAGAACGGTGCACTGTAAACAGTCGTTTTTTCCCGTGGAACAACAAAACAGGTATAACATGGCCGACGACTTTGAAGAATATGCAACCCGCGGAATGGCCCTCCTCCACCACACCACCACGTCCAGCCCACGGTGTTTTAATTGAGATTCTCCTCAGTCGCGCAGGTGCAGAGGTGGGCAGAGAATAAAGCACAGAGCCGCGCACGAATACGCACCCACGTTGCCCCACACTGCGCCTCACTGTGCCGCTGATTTCAGTACCTTCACGACTTCAATTCGCGCGCGGCGACGCGGAGGTGAAGGTGGTGGTGGTAGTGGTGAATGACGCGTAGTCAAAGTCGAGCAGTTCCGTTTAATGAGCAAGACAAGAAACGCGCATCTTGACGCCTACACCGACCACGAATCAACCTGATAGCGACCCGCGCGGCCAAGTCTCCTAACATACGCTGCCGCGCCGGCCTCGTCATGCACCTCCGCCACGGTTGCCTCGACAATACGCTCTAGAGTGTGCTGCACATCCTTCGGCATCTGCTTCGCATTTCCGCACACATACACCACGCCAGGCGGGACACCGGCACCCTCGGGTTGTAGAAAGGACGACGCCAGTCTTGCGTGCTGGCCGAGTTTGTGCTGCACGTAAACCTTCTTGTCGGTGTCTCGCGAGAAGGCTGGGATGACTAAGAGGGTGGGCAATGCGCCAATCTCCTTCAGCGCCACCCACTCCTCGCGGTACAGGTAATCCTCGGCTTCATGGCGGCATCCAAAGACGAGCACCACCGGCACGTCCTTCCAGCCCTGCGCGGAAAGACCGGCGACCTGACGCAGAACACTGCGAACTGGTGCAACACCCGTACCCGTCGCGACGCAGAGCAGCGGTGTCGGTGCAGCCGGAAGTGCAAGAGAACCCTGCCAAACGGAGCACGTCAGCTGTGTCCCTGGGGTCGCCCTCACCAGGTAGGAGCTGCAGAGTCCCGTGCGGTGGCGCTTCAGTGGCGTGTGCCAGTCCAGTAGCCCCACACAGAGGTCATAGCGGTTTGCGCCGTCCATCGCTGGAGCGGAGGCGACGGAGAAGTAGCGAGGCAGCATTGGCGTTGTAAAGGACAAGACCAGCTCTAGAGATGGGTGAAGGTCCTTGAAGTCATGCAGCACCTCGCACACGTTACGCTTCTCACGGTGCGCATACTGAAGGTAGTCGTCCACGTTGGACGGGTTTGCCAGCTCGTAGAGGCGCTCTTGCACATCGCGTGCGTCCTCGTCCGCCCCAGTCACTTCATGTGCGAGCATCCACAAAAACTCTTGGGTCACCACGGCATCAAGATCAAAGTAGTGACGAAGTAACGACCGTAGCGAGAGAGGCCGCCCAAAGAAAGGGCGGGTGGGCTGACGGACAAGTCCATGCGAAGCGTCTGGGGTCACCACCACCGTCTCTGCACCGTCTCGCTGCAATAGGTGCAGTAGTTCCTCTATGGATTCTTCACGATTGGGGCAGTAAATGCCCAGCGCATCGCCGACATCGTACACTGTGGCGGCCGTGCTCCTAGAGTTCCTGCACAGCTCCAGGTGATGAACCACCTGCTCGCACGCAGCAGATGTGAGGCGCTTGTTTGACACCACCTCGCAGGGGAACACATAGTCGGCAAAATATGGCGGTGACGCAGCAGTGACGTCAGTGGAAGAGGACGGCGCGCCAACAGTGACCTCGTCGCTCGTTGAGGCAGGTGCAATACTGAAAAGAGGAAAGAAAGGAAGGTCCTCCTGCGGATAAGCTGACACACCTGCGGCGGCACCGTACTTGCCTGGCCTCTCAAGCGCCTTCCATAGCTCCGCGAGCCAGGGCTGCAAGGTTTCCTCTATGCCTTTCGCGTCGCTCTCATCTCCCAGCCCGCGCATCACAATTGGTGTGCCGCCCAGCTGCTGGAGACGGTTGTGCAGCATCTTGGCCATCTGGTTGAACTTGAGGTACAGCGAGTCGCCAAGACCGAAGATGGCGTACTGCAGGCCCTCCATGCAGCCAGCAGCAGCGGGCTGTAGTAGCGACGCCCACGACCGGCGAAACGTGTTGGTGCATCACCTTGATTCGCGTTCGAGCAGATAAGAAGAACAGGTCCGCCTGTGTGTCGCCACTCAGCGATGGGCACGTCATCGGCGGGCAGGCACGAGACGCACTCAAACCCTTCACGAAGTGCCAGGCGAGCGACGCGCAGCGCTAGCCGCTCGGCGTTGCCAGTCTGCGTTCCGTACAGAATCGTAAGCTGCGTCATGGGACGCAGAAAAGAGTGAACAATAGAGGAAAAAACGCTATAGTAGCGGTCGTGATCGCTGGTGGTTGTAAGCAGCATGAGCTACATATCACACCGACAGTTTACTAGTTGCCACAGCGCTTATGCGTAACGCCAGCTAAGAATCGAGGGAACGGGGGCGTAACTACGTACGTTTCACGGGTGAGAGCGAGGTGGGGAGTAGGAGTGCAGAGTGGATATAGCAGAAGTAGACAGAAGGGGGTACTATGGGCCGTCAATGAAGAGAAAAACACGGTGTACAGAGGTATTCCTCATCACACGGCATGTGCGCCGCCGATAACAGAGCGAAGGCAGCGTATACGCATATGCACCACGTCTGTCAGTGTATGCCCTCGCCTATACATAGATCCTCTAAGGGCAGAGCGAAAGCGCCTGAGCTGAAGTGCGGTCTCCCTGTTCAACACACACGACTCTGTTTGTTTTCTTCTTTAGTTGCCCATTTCCCCTGTCCATCCTTAAGGTTCCTCATGGGGCGGTTGATGAGGCGCTCCAGCAATTTTTGCGGGCAACGCGTCCATTTCACCACGAGCAAGAGAGAAAATAGACACGCACACACACAACCACAGCTCACCCTATGCCTGTGTGGCACCACAGCGATGTCAAGGCACGGGAGCCCACGCAACACCGTTGGGTGACGTTGAGTCCATCTTGATGCCACTGCACACAGCGCAAACCAGGCCCACGCTCACGCTCATCATCACAACAACACAAGCAGGAGATGGGTGCGCCTATTCTTTGCTGTATCGGCGGCACAATGCGTAGTGTGCCGGTACAAGCGTCATCATGACTGTACGCCTCGTCCGCACAGCGCCAGCCCAGGCCTGTCCACCGGCACCCAGAGTTCGCACAGCTGCGCCCAGGGGGCAAGCCGCAAGTTCCCGTCTTACGTGCAGAGCGGGTACTCGACGCTGATACTAGAGTAAGAAGGCCGTTATCATCAGAGGTGCGGGAAGGAAAAAGAGCATCAAAGGTGAGGAGAAGATTGAAGAGGGGAAAATTTCATACCGTCCAACGCTAAGATACAGAGGAGGGCACACAAAGCACACACACAAAGACGGTACAGCACACGTACCGCAGATGAAACGCAGTGCAAAGCAAACTGAGGTCTTGGACTGAGGGTAAGAGGGGAAGCACATGGGCAATTCTGGTGTGTCTGTGTGCGGCGCATGCATTCCACTCATCGGGGGCGGCGCCGGGAACCAAGTGAGCTAAAAGCTTCAAGACGCGCGCGTACGAAGAGTAGCGCTACCGCTACAGAGGACGAGGAGTGGAAGAGAGAAACAGATGCACGCATACACAACAAAGAAAAGAGGAGAACGAGAGAGAGAGAGACGCTCGGGCACTGCGGCAGTAGATATAGCGACAGCAGCATCGACAGACAACTCCGCCAGCGCGGGGGGGGGGGGGGGGGGGGGGCTGAGATGGCAGCACGCTGCAAATCACAAAAGGAGGTGCCCAGAAACAACAGCAGAACCAGAACAGAGTGGCAGCGGTGCGGCATTTGTAATGAAAGCAGCACACACGCCACCACCTCGTGGGTTTGTGCATCAAGAAAAAAAAGGGGAGAACACCGACCGCCGCAGAAAACAAAAGGCGTTGTCGCAAAGACGCCGCCACGACAAAGCTAAGAACTCGGGGCCAATAGACGGGACAGTTCGTGGAGCAGCGTTGTGTTACTAACCAGCTTCGACTGCAGCTCGCGGTTCCCGCTGTAGTACTGCGCCACAAAGATAGACAGTTTTCGATTTGCCTCCGTCAGAGTTGAGAAGAGAGCACTCACCACAAGCGTGGACAGCTCATCACACTGCCGCTGCTGGACTGCAGTGGCGGCAGTTGTACCACCAGAGCTACCATTGCTGACAGATCGGCCCAGAGACTGCTGCACTGCCTTTCTCACCACCTCGGCGATCGCTGTGGCTTGAGAGTGCCACTGCGAGTGGAGCTGCACGGCGACCTTCAGTACGGAGCTTTCGCCCAGCTCTGCAGGCAGAGTGGAGGGCGGGGCTCGCTGCGGAGCTGCTGGCATCGCATTTGGGCAGCACTCAGTGGATACTGATGAGCCAGCAGAATCGAAGAAACCCGTGCCAAGCACCTTCGTTGCTTCGTCAACAAGCACGAGAAGGGACTTCCACGGTAACTCTCCGTTCTCCTGCTCGGCGCGCACCCAGCCCTGAATGGCATTTTGAAGCTGGCTCTCCAAGTACTGGGCATGATACGAAATGCCCCTGGCAGCGGCACCACCGCCACCACCCGGAGCCTCTGCGGGTGACGCTGCCAACACCTCCGATTTGTCAGCGTCGAAGTGCAACCGCCTGCCGTTCGCGCTGCGGTGATTCGCTCCCGGAGAAGCAGTGGTAGACGCACTTGATGTCCCTGATATATCGTCGCCGCTGAGCGACATCAACTCCCGCCACGTCGCCAGCACCGTGTACACATTCGTGCAAGCAAATACCTGCTGGGCCAGCGGACTCGCGTGACGGCGCTTCAGCTGGTCGACCAACGTCATCATGTGCCCAAGGCAGCTCTTCACAAACGTGGCAACGAATGGGTCGAAGACCCCTTGATCTCCACCGATAAACACGGAGGAGCGCAGGGTCGCAGTGTTCAGATACTCCAGCTGACCCAGCACACCACAGACACGGTAGACAAGCGGGTGCGGCCCCAACGTCGCGCAGTACGGCTTGTTGCCAAGGATGCCTGCCCAGCTGCTGTCCTTGGCGGGGGCGCGGTGGAGAGAAGAAAGCCTCAATGTCGGCAAGAAGGCCAAGGCGAGCTCATCATTCTCTAAGGCCGTCCGCAGCGAGTTGCGCAGCACCGTCTTCGACATCTCCAGCACGCCACTCAGTAACAGGAGCGGGATGGGATCCAGGGAAGTACAGAGGTGCTGCTTCACCGACTCCAAGACCCGCAGCGCCGCCAGCACCTCGGTGCGCTCCATCACGAGGGACAGGTTGTCAATGATGGAAGTCTCTACGTTGCTTACTGCGCGGCCCAGCACTGCGCGGGCAATCCGCTCCGCACTCGTTAAGTCCTCGCCACCCTCGACGTCGCCAGCTACGCAGAAAAAGTTGCCGATAAAGCGGCACTCAGACTCACATGTGTTCACCAGCGTCTGGAAGCAGCGAATAAACTGCCACGTCCAGCTGTTGCACTCATCCAGCTGTGCTGCCACGGTGTCGCCAACATGCAGCTTGCCGTGCCGCACAGCAAGTGCGTTTACCGCCTTCACAGAATCGGCAAAGGTAGCTGCGCGCAAGAGGCGAAGCGACTCAGTCTTCGAGGTGACCGCACCATTGGACATGAGGCCCGTGAAGCCGCGCATGTGCTGCGACACGCTCCGCTCGCGACGTGCCAATGTACGACCAGGAAAGTTCACAGTGGCGGGGTTTACCTGGTTGCCAGGCGGGGCGCCGACGTCTCGGTTGCTCGCTATGTCCCGCGCTTCCTCTGCCGACACTAGTGGCTCGAGCGGGTCAGCATGCACCGCCGACACCTCAGAGAACTGCGCAATCAAGAAGACAAACTTCTTCACGTACGACTGGGACATGTACCGCATGTACAGCTTCGTCACCTCTATCGCAACCTGTGGGTTGTAGAACTGAAGAAAGCGAAACGCAAATTGCGTGCTCTCCTCAAGCGACTTCTGCCCGTCGACGGTGCGCGACGGGTCCTCGGCGAGGGTAAGAATCTTCTTGGTAAGAAAGCGCTGAAGTTTATCACCCGCTTTATACGCAGCGGCGGTCAACTTGGGCCGGATTTCGTTGTCCACGGCAGAGAACTGAAGGTCCTTGTTGCCGGAGAGAAACTCCAGCCGGCGATTCAGCTCGCGCAAGTTGGCCAAATAATTCTCATCCACAGCCTTGTTCGAAATGACATCGCAGAAGGAATCGCACTTCTGGAGGGCGCTGTAAACCTCGTTGATCTTGTTGCTTACCTGGCGCCGGCTGTTCACTTTCCGCACCAACCCGTCCGCCTGCTGCTGCATGTAGACAATATCATCTGCGTTGCCCTCGAGCTTGCGCTGAAAGGTCAGAATCTCTTCCTCGAAGTCAACTATGTGCCGCTCGCATGCGCTGAACTCATGATAGAGTTGCGCAATCTGATCAGCCCGGCTGACGTGGGCCTGAATGAACTCGTCTTGTAAGCTACGCAGCTGCTCGTCATGCAGCCTCAACGCACTCTCCAGATCCTGACCACGTCGCAGGTACTGCGCCAGGGTGGTGGCCTGCGAGTCATCCTCATCGCTGTTGACAGCGGCAAGAAGCTCGTCGATTTCCTCGAGCCGGAACAGGACCAGCTCAGCAGTTTCAGTCTCGCTGCCACCGCCACTCATTAGCGATGGACTCCTACGCGGCAGAGGTAACAAAGAAAAACAATATAAAGGACTCTCTGATGGAGTCTCTGACTGTAGGCAATCGTGCCAGGTGCATTGCAGTGGGTCTCCGTTTCTTCGGTAGAAGAAAAGGCACACAGGCTTCTCATCAACACGCCTGATGCTTCTTCGTATATAGTTTCCGTCGGTTAAGCAGAAATCGATAGTTCAAGAAGGGACCAAAATCAAGGCCAAACATAGCGAAATGTGAGGTAGAAGAACACCGCACCCTGCCGCGATCTCATCATCTTGCAGCCATGCAAGAAAAATCGGCACACTTTTGCGCGCATGCGCACTCTCCGTTGCGGCGCGGCACAGCGAACAACAACAACAACAACACATGCATACGTTGTTTTCTTTTGCTGCCTCGAGAGATGTAAAGGGCGGTGTGCAGCCAAGCTAATTGTGTAAGACTCACAATAGTCTGCGTTCCCTCCGATTTTTATCGATGCCTCTAGCCTAATGCTGCTGCTTTGCCTTGTGTTGTTTGTTTGGAGAATAATCGAACCCCTTATGGCAGAGGAATACACCCCAGCGTATGGTTATCATGGTCCAGTGCCCTCACTGTGTGGAGGGGGGAGCCAAGCTGCCCCTACCCCCGCCAATACCGAACAAATCGCCGCGGTGGCAGGGACCAGCACGCACAACCCCTGTGTGAGCCAGAGTGGTGCATCGTCACGGATGCCGACAGTGAAGTTCTGGATGGCGTTGCATCGAAGCGACCCGCAACAGCGAAACACGCACCCGCTACCCATGTGATGAACGGAGTGTCAGTGTGACTCGAAAGTATCCCACCTGGTCCTCGCTGCTCACTGGTATAGGAAGCCTGCGTGTCACCCCGAGGGGGTTGCACCACGTGGTGGCCGGCTCAACAGAAGCTGCTGTGAGGCGACCTCCGGGGCAGTGGGGGAGGTGGAGCTTAGGGGCAGAAGTTGTGCTGAGGTGCCTGAGTCGGCGCACTGCTGTAACGCGCGTCAGCGGCTGCTTTGCACCAAGCAATGAGTCGGCGACAGATCAGGAAGATAAAGTGGTGTTTGACTCATGCACCATGCCAGAGAACGGAGACGTTGGAACACGTGAAAAGATAATGAGACTTAGCAGCTTTAAGATTCACTTGATACGCTCACAAACGGAGCGACCCACACCTACGCGAGCGCACACAGCTGCGTACTTCACCACACCCTCGCCTCACTCCATCCAATTCTTCCTCCTTATTCCACGCTCTCGTGTACACATGCGCAACAATACGTGCGACAGAGTCAGACAGAACAAGAAGAGCACAGCAAGGAGAATACATTGGGGAGTAAATTTTAAAAGATGTAAGCCGCACACCGTCAGAAGTCAATTCTGGCTTCTTGTCACGCTCATCTCATTTCTGCCCTCTTTCTTACCCAACACACCGCGACTTCCCTACACCCTCGCCGCTCACTTCCCGCTACTTGTTATTAGGCGCAGTTCCCTTCTCTCCCCCCCCTCTCCTCCTTTTACTATCCCCTTCTCGTAATGGGGAATGTCACATTCAGCGTCGATCGAGGATGGGCGAGCGTCATTCGTGGTGGATGCGAGTAGGAAAGACCGCGGTGGTTTAGGACAGAGTAAGGAGAAGAAGAAAAAAAACAATACTGAAGGGCTGCGGCACTGCATTGAAGAAGAGGAAGGCAAAGACGACGGCGGCGACGGCACAGCGAAATGTGCATATATGGAAGTGCAAACTCACAAAGGCGAACAGTGAGATGGACACACGTGGTGCATGCATACATGAGCAGAGCAGAAGACAAGAACTCGAGAGGCAAAAGGGAAGAAAAAAGAGAGCATTGACGCTTGTGCGACCGTGTCAAGATGGAGAAGGCCTGGCAGAAGTCAGTGTGCCAACCCGAATGGATTTACTGTTTCCTCCTAGATGGAATCAGGGACGCTCGGTGATTCATATTCGCTGCTGGCGAGGTGGTCCTCGAGGTGTCGCTCACAGGATTGTTGCAAATGCGCAGCATCTCAACGTAGGCCTCTCGCGTGATCTGCATGACCGTCGAGTCCTGAACAACACGGCAGCTAAATGTGGGAATAAACAGGTCAGACAACAGTGCATCGGTCGCCAGCAGTGACCAGCTGCCCATCTCGAGTGCAATCGGCTCTTTTCCCGCAAAAACTTCAACACGACCCGATACGACAAGGGTGAACACGGACGACGGTACACCCTCACGATAAAGCCACACGTTCTGCTTGTCGTCGTCCGCCATGCCACGTGAGTCCTTTGGTGCCCGGACGCGGTACACAGTGGTGCACTCCTCCATGCCCTGCATCAGCGCCGAAACATCCTCCATTCTGAGCTCAGACAGCGACTCGCAGAGAAAGAGAGCAGCAGCACGCAGCTCGTTGTGGTTAAGGTGGACGCGCCGCGAACACTTGGATGTGAGGCCGACCTGCCGCTTTGACAGATTAGAGGCATTGGCAAGTGCTGTGTGCTGAATTTGATGTGGGCCAATGTCGTACTCATCAAAGATCTCGCTGTGGATGAGCTCCTCGATGATGTCCTCCATGGTCACGAGACCCTTCACCTCGTAGTACGGGTCTCCGTAGGGACGCTGCTGCACCTCTTGTACGAGGGCAATGTGCGACTTCCCGGTCTGGAAATACCTCAGCATGGAGATCAACTTTGTTTCAGAGGGCACAACGTGGCAGCGGCGGTTGTAGAACTTCACCAGCAAAAGCACCTTCGTGTTCTCTTGCGGATTGGCCATGAGCAAGTCCTTTGCGAACAGCACGCCAATAACGTTGTTTTTTGTGGTTTGGTACACCGGGATTCGGCTGTGGCCGTGGTCGGAGATGAGTTGAATCGTCTCCTCGTTCAGCCGCTCATTTGCCTCTAACATCAGCATATCGCTCACCGGCGTCATCACCTCCATCACCGTCTTCTCATGCAGCTCCATGGCGCCAACCATCAAATCGACCTCGCCAGCGCCGATGCCGGACTCGGCGCTGCGGGCGGCATGCATGAACATGAGTTTCTTCAGTTCGTTGCGCTCGTAAATCTGACCAGGGTCCTTGCCAATGAACTTGTCAAGAATCATGCTCAGCGGCTTGCAGACAGGCCAGAAGATGAACACGAAGAACTTCACGAGCGGTGCCGACTTGGAGCCGACCTGCAGCGCGTGCGCTGACATGAGGGCTTGCGGAATCACCTCGCCACCGAATGTTGTCAGAGCAGTAGAGATTACCGTAGCCACCCAGCCGTGGATTGCGAGTCGGTGATCTGCGCGATGAGAGTGTTCACCATGACGTTGCCCAAAATAAGAGTGCATAGGAGCTGGTTACCGAGGTGGCGGATAGGCAAAATCTTCTGTGCGTAAGTCTTGTCCGGCTCGGAGCCGCTGTCCGCGATAATCTCGAGCGACAGGGTGTCGAGGCCGAGTAACGCCAGCGTCAGGCCAGCAAAGAGGGCAGCAAACAGCAAGAGGACGGAGTCGACAACAATGAGCGACACCCAGCCAGAGGCGCCAAGGCCCTCGTCTGGCTTCCCCTCCGGTACTGCGTCCTCACTATCGTTCATGGGAATCATTTTTGCGCTCCCCGCCGCCGCGAGTGCTACGATGAGGACAAGAATGAGCTGAAGCAGCGACAGCACCACAGCGGCGCGACGGCCAGACGTGATCGGGAGTTTGAGTCGCATTCTGTCTAGACTAGATGAGAACAACAACACCGCAGCATGCAGTCACAGGAAGGGAAGATGAAAAGAAAAGGAGAGGAAGTTGTGACAAGAGTTAAGAAGAAACACAAGAAACCATAGGAAGCACTGACGTATGCAGTATCCGTGGAGGTGATGGTAAAAAAATCGTCGGTGATGAGCAAGTGAGAGCGTGTAAACACCGGAGAGGAGGATGAGCGAGAAAGCAGGGAGAAAGAGGAACAGAGAGACCGTACTTCTAAGAGGGGACCGGTAAGCCTGCAACGGCGGCGCCAATTGTGAGTAGACATACCTCCCTCCGCTCGATCCTGGGGGGTGGGCGGCATGCATCCTCCGTAGCGTCGGCACCACAATGCCTTAATCCTCTCCCGCCCCCTCTCGCCAGCAGATCGCGGCGGGTTCAAAACGTAGAAGCGAGGCCGCCTCGCCATTTCACGTCCTGTTCACTCCTCAAGATGATGGCAAACATATCGGGAAGGGTGCGAATGGAATAACAACATGCACAATGAAGCGCGCGCACACGCAGACATACCAAACCCCAGGACAGAGGGAAACAGGCAGAGAGAGAGAAACAGCACCCAGAACAGCAAGAGTACAGCAGACAAAAAAAAATTCAAAAGGAAACAAGAGAAAATAGTCAGCAGCAGTGGCAGCGGCGCGAGAGCTGAGCAAAAGCTTAAAGAGCTGAAGAGGAAAGGGAAAAAAAAAAAACAGAAAATAACAGTAAACATAGAGGGGAGACTCAACGTATGAAAACGACCTCCGCCGTCCGTTCGCGTTGGTGTCTGTATATGTGCGTTTGCCTGCTTGTTTGCCTCTTCGCTTCATTCATGCAGAGGGGACGGTTGCGATGGCGTAAAAAAGCACCATGCGGGGCCGACGTGGGACCCCAGCGGCGAAGTTGTCAGCGGCGCGGGGTGAAGGTAGCCGCTTAGTGGTGCCGCGAAGGATGTCCATCAACAGCGATGTCAAGCGAAACCCTTCGACGTCCGCGGGTCGATCGAGAAAAGCAGTTCCGTTGAAGATCCTGGGGGTGCTGCGGGGGGGGAGCATTGATGACAGCGGATGGTCTGACACATTGTCATTCGTGGACGGCATCGTGCGTGCGGAGGAGGACGGTGATAGGGTAGGGAACATGGTGCTGACGTGCTGCGCGCCAACTACCATGACTGAGGAGACTAGCTTGCCGAAGAGAGAGGTGGGCCCTGCCGATCTGGTGCGCTAGTCTCTGACTGCCTCCACGGTGCGAAGCGGTCAAAACGCGCCAGCGGTGCAAAGTTAGCGTCGCATGATAGTGTAGCGCATGTAGCGAGCACTATAGAAGGTGACTACGGAGAGGATCTTCCTGGCAGTGTCGTCTCTGCGACAGACGATGCTCGTTCGACGGCGACGCTAACCCTTTGCCACGGTGCTAATTGGCTCCAATGCGCACCGGAAGACAGCAGGAAGCGTACAGTTTGGTTCCGCTCGCCTGTGCCACTCTTTGCGCTCGCCAGCCTTGGTGGTGTGGAAGATCTAGGAGTGGGGGGGGCGAGGAATGAGGGGCCATAGAGGAAACCCAGCGATAAAGCATGAGTAGTGCTCGCCAAGAATCGACTCCGTGGGTGAATCATCCTTCCTGCTGCCTCTGAAACCACGTGCAGCCGGGAAAGAGGCAGGGGCGGCGGGAAGGTGTCCAGTGGACAGGTTAGTTGTGACGAATGTCGTGGACGAGCGCAGCGACGGTGCAACATTCAGCACCGCCACAGTTTCCACGTTCGTGCCTACTCTTTCCAGGCGCGGTGCTGACGACGTCAAGGAGATGGCTGCGCAACTGGACTAGGCGCCTGTAGCGATGTCGCTGTCGTGAAACTTCAGTTGGCGTCATCGAAAGGCATCGAAAGGTAACACTGTAGCGCGTCTTCCTCGACTAAATCATCTGCACTTGACCTTGCGCTAGTTCCAGAACTTGGCGGACACGGGGTCGGAGAGGAGGAAGAGCATGCAGCATCTGTCGGTACCTCTACCGTCGCTAGTGGGAGGCTGGTACCGTCGTGAGGCAGGGTGCTCGTCACTGGGTCCAAATCGGCCACAGTGGAGGGTGACGCATACCTCGTGACTGCCTGGCGCACCACAGCCGTCTCCTGCGCCAGCGCGTCGTAGAAGGGAGCATCAACATCCACATACTCTTCCGCCGCAGAAACCTCCGCGGGAAACAGAAGAGCATTTCGCTGCGTCTGATTCCCCTACACTGACCATCCCACTCACCTTGCCCTCCACCGTTGCCAACACCGATATCGAAGAAGCGCTTATCACTTCACTTGCGTGCACAGCTCAAATACTAAGCGTTCAACAGAGACTGGGCAGCGGTTCCGCTCCAAAGCGACATACAAGGTTCCGTAGAGTCACTTCGTGATTGTCTAAGCATCTTAGCTTGGTCGCAACAGCTGTTGGAAGGTGCGCGTGCCTCTGTATCTGCTGAGACCGAGGAATACGCACCAAAGTCTTCCATTTTTTTTTCGCCTTTGGCGTCTGCCAATCACCGCTGAAATCGCGCCAGTCGCAGGGTGAGTCTGTGTTGGCGTGCTGATGCTGACTCCCGCACCCACCGTCGCATGGCGCACAACAGGAACATGACCTGCGTCGCCTCCGCCGCGCTATCATCATTATGTTTGCCGCCTGCTCTGTCGGGCATGCGCATCCGGTGCTCCTGGGTGTAATACAGCAGAACCAGCGAGGCAGCGAGCAAGATGACCGCAGCTCTGCAGACGGTACGGACAGGCACAGTTCCTTCCGTCGCAGAACCCCCCAGCCTCACCAACACTACCGCTGTCGTGCTATACAGTTTTCGTGGCAATAGTACTCCGGTAACGAGCGACAATGGTGGACGCCAGCAACGAGTCGGACCCACTCGTCAGCGTAGGTGGCATGGCACCGTCTACCGGGTAGCCCATGTGGTGAGCGATATGCTCGAGGCAGTACACACCACTAAGTGCGTCGTCGCGAAGGGAGTCGAGTAGCCAGCACACAGCAGATGGGGTGCATTGCTGCAGACGGTGTGCACCAGAGACGGTGTCCTCAGCAAACACGGAGGACAGCAACACCTCTACCAACGTCGACGAGTGCAATACGCTGACAAGAATGGGCAAAGGTCCCTGCATGGCGGCCGCCATCTGTTCCTCGTCCGCTGAAGACTTAGTCATGCCGTCGACCCACATTTTCCACAGCCACGAACTCAGCGCACAAGCCGCAATGGGAACGACATCCACGCCACTTAAATCGTAGTCCACAATGGCGAAGAGAAGTACATGACACAGCGCCCTTGAGCGCGTCGTCCCTCTTGCACTGCTGCCGATGCATCCCATCGAGCGGGCACCACCCCATCACGACTTGTAGTCTCGTTCACGCCAACGAAAGAGACGCGGGCTACTACCAATGCGCTCCCGCTGCGAGAATCGATTATGACCGCTTTCCCAGCTACTGCAGCAGCACCTCCCGCGACTCAGTCAGTAACTCATCCCTCGCATCGTGGAACCGGACAGTGCGCACATGTGAAATGTCGAAAGAAGCGCCATGCTTGTGCTGAGGTCATGGGCCCTCCACTAACACCGCCATGCGCCTCATATTCTTCCACACGGAGAGCGCTACATCCGCCCTGCCGCGTTGTGCATGCGAAAACGACGGATGCAACTGCACCTGAAGCTCTTGCAGTCTGCTCAAAAGCACAGCCGTCGTTGCACCAGCTTCGCTTGACATCGGTAAGCGCACACACACGAAGCCAGTTGCCTGGTCTCTCACTTGTACCGCAAAGAAAAGCTGTGGATAGTCAAGTAGTACCTCTACGAATGGGAAAAAAGACAAGTACGCATGGTGAGCATCTGCAGGCCCCCCCCAGCCCGTGCACCCGCCGCTTCGATTACATCCCGAGAGCTCCCTTCTCGCTGCTGGAAGGAGTACACCTGCCACCGGTAGTCTAAGAAAATATGGCGCACCACAGAGAGTGACTGAGGAATTGAGGAAAACATGGCGCACACCAACGCAGATTCCGTGTGCATCAGTCCCGCTCCGTGATCGTCGATAGAATGTAAAAGCGTGTACCTTTCGTGAGCTGTAACACGTGCGCGCTGTTGATTATAGACTAGTCAGGCGGGGCAAACGACATGCAGACTCTGCTCTCGAGATGGAGCTCAACAGCTGTTCCACGCGGCGACGCCTTCGGGCACGGGCCATGGCATCGACCGTGTTCGCAATGCGAACGTCCAGGACTTTTTACGATCAGCGTCTGCCACAGCGTGAAGGGAAGCGGAGACACGTAAATGGCGTCCAGACATCTATGCATTCCACAAGCACAGAGTCTTCATCTCGGAGTACAAGCGTTGAAGACTTGCCTGCACCAGCGCTGTAGCCACGAAGAACAGCGGTACGTGCTCTGGCAACGCTTGCCATTCATTCTCAGTCATTACTGAATCTGATAGGCCACGCTCATGAAGAAGCCTATCTGCACACGCGCTTGAATGGACACCGTCACCTAATAAGCAATACGGTATTGCCATAGAAGACGCTGCGGAAAAAAACACATGAAAGCTGAAAAAGACCTGCTCGCGAACGCACGGCCTGTTACCCCCATCACTGACAGCAGCAGCAGTGGCTCGTGCTACCTTGGACGAAGATAGTCATGGTTTCCACGGCACATGCACCTCGCGAATTCGTCGTTGCATGAAGGGGTGCAAGGTCGAATATACCGCAGCTGTCACACGCGCACATTATTCAGCAATCATCTCGGCACTGTCTTGACCGGTATCGCTACCAGCGTTGCTGGTGGGAGTAAGACGCAGAAACAGCGGCGCAAAGGATGCAAGAGGCATGAAAAATGCCTCGAGGGAGGAAGGTGGGGTCAAGGAGCGGCACTGGGCGACAATCTTTGCAGCGTCCAGCGCGCCGACTGTGGTGCACGGCGGTGACTGTAAGGCCTCCATAGGGGAATGTGTTACGCCCAATGCTTTACCCGGCAAGGATCCTCGTTGATCTTTGGTTTCCGTGCCACACTCGTCGCCGCACGTTGGAGCAGAGAGAATACGCAATAGAATCAACGCAAAAGAAAAGAAGTAATACAAACGGCAGGGGGCCAGCGCATAATAGGCGCCACAAGCCAAGTGAGGCGCGGCTCGCCGTGGAGCAGACGCATTCATCACCGCATCGGGTGAGTGATGAAGCTCTCGTTGCACCATCTGGAGCGCACTTCACGTCGTCTGACTTCTGAATAGGACACGGTCACCACACAGACTGCCTGTGGGACGCTACAAACAAGCTCACCCGACTCACGAACATGGGGCACCACGGGCGCACGAAAGGAGAGCGAAAGGACGCACATCGTGTCCCTTGGTCGCCATCTCGGGTAACCGTATTGACTTGGCTGTCTTGCTCCGCTATGTCCTTCTCCGTCGGTGATCTAAGCATCTCTGAACGGTGCGAGGGAGCAAGAGCAAACAACAACCACACGAATATCAAATGGCAAAGATGCAGGAAAGGCTAGAGAGGGTGTGGCAATATCGAGAATGAGAAAAAGCGCCTGGACGCGCCAAGCGACACGCGCGCATGTGCACGTCTATACGCATACAACAAGTGGAGAGCGCAACATCCAGAGTACCCTGCCCTCCCTCCCTCTGCCCCTCCACTCCACCCTTCACGCAAACGCATGTACAGCTACAGACCGGCAAGGATTGGATATGAAGGCATGCAAAGGAGAGGAACGACGTTCCGCTTCGCATTGCATTCACCGTGGACTCAACAATGATACGATAGCACGACCTCCACTCCTGTCAAGAGAGACGCACATGCGTGTCTGTTCTGTTTCCCTCCGCTAGGGGGAAAAATATCGCAACAAGAAGGAAAATCAAGCAGAGAGAGAGACCTGTGTAGCACCAAGGCCACATACACGCACCCCAGTCCCCCTTTGTCAATCAGAAGGGGGCAAACGCTGTATTCGCGCAAACGACGACGGCAGTTGCGGCTCGGCTTCGAGGACGAGTGGGCATTGGACACTAACCCTGATCAGCGAGTGTATCTATGTCTTTCCGGCTCTCTTCCGCACATGAGGGGAACGAACTCATCTCGTTACAGATATCAGCGAAGCCTCCGCTTCCCCATCCTCATCTTCCGAGATCGTAAAGGTCTGCCGCGGAGGCGGGGAGCAGCGCAGTGCGTGGTAGAGTGAAACCGACTTCCAAAACTGCGAGGGATTGTCCTCCTGGAAGAAGGTACGGAGAGCACGGACTGGCGTGCTGCTGTGCCACACACGCGTCTGCCGCAAATGCGCCAGCAGAAGCCGCTCCAGCTGCAAGGCATCGGGGAACCAGAGAATCTTTGGTATGGCATAGATGGCGAGCGAGACGCACACGGCGGTAAGTAAGCCGAAGTATACTAAGTAAAAGGAAGGACTCATGAGCAGTACCGAGAAGGTCCTATTCGACAAAGTCGGAACGCGTGCGTAGAGCCAGAAGCTGAGGAAGCACGTCCAGATAGAGAAGAGAAAGCAGAACCAGTGCGCAATCGTGATAGAATGCGACTCGGTCAACACTGTGTACGTGTGCGCCGTCACGACGGCAATGTACGGCGCGTAAAAGTCGCCGCCGCGGTCGAGTACCCATCCATTCGCCATAATCGCCCCCGCGCCGTGCTGAAGCGCAACAGACAAGTAGTACACCATACTGCCGTGTAGAAGCGCCCGAGCTACGTAGCCGTAGAAGGTAGTGGCGTTCAAGTACCGGCCGCGTTGGGACATGGTGTAGAGCTTCGGGGTGGAGCATAAGAGCCAGTGCGAGAGAGGCATGTCCATCACACACAAAAATGTCACGGGGACAGTGGGGATGGCGTTGTACAAGGTGAGGCTAAGTGAGTCCCAGTAGGACACGCCAGAGAAGTCGGTGGAAAGGTTGAAGAGCACCTGCACCCACGCAATGAGCACCGTCTTCCAGAAGCTCTGTTGCACAATCATGGCTGTGCGTTGATAGGCGGTGTGCCCATGCACGAGGATCAACTTCGACAAGAAGCGGAACTGGCTGATCGCAAAGTCGGACGCGAGCTTCGCCTGGCTCCCCTCTCGCCCTTTCACGCCGACGCCAACGTGCGCCGCCTGCAGCATGGGGACGTCGTTGCCGCCGTCCCCGATTGCAAGCGTGATGTGCCCAGAGCGCCGCACAAGATTCACCATGTACGACTTGAGAGAAGGAGTGGCGCGACTACACACGACTGTGTTCGCCTGCAACAGGCACATCTGGAAGAGACGCACCGTCGCACTCTGACCATGTGAGACGACATCCTCCTCCTCCAGCAGTCGGAGCGTCTCGCCAGACAGCACAACGCAGTAGCGGCGCTTTAGTCCGCAGGTGTTGGGAGGAGAGGAGATTGTGAAGGCAGAGTCGAAGTACATGCCAGGTTGCCGACACGCTGCACCGCACACCCTTGGCGCCATGTCTCTGACTATCGGGCTTACTGGTCCATAGTGAGCCTGAATGGCGCTTCGCAGCTGCGTGGCGAGCGGGTGGTCAACCGGGCGGATGCACTCGTATGTCGCTGGCTGCGTGAACTCGTGCACAAAATCCCCGAGACCAGAGCTCTCCCAGAAGAAGCGGTGGCACCACCCGCGCACCCTCTCCCAGCGTGTCACCACTGTCATCTCCGCCGCGGACTTTTCCTGGTCCATGGGGCCCATTACTTCGGAGAGCTTCGCTGAAACGTAGGCCAAGTGCCCCGTTGGGGTAAGCAGATTTTCGCTGGACGGTGTGAGCGTGACGACGTGGTCGGTAGTCGCCAGCAGCCCACACGCAACCGCCGTCTGCTTCGACGTCTCTGTTTTGTCACCCGTCAGCATCCACACCCGTATATTGGCATGGCGAAGCTGAACGAGAGTCTGTGGCACTCCCTCCTGCAGCTCGTCCTTCACTGCCGTAATGCCACAGTAGGTGAAGTCACGCTCGAGTCGAGCGTAGATGTGCTGCAGCTCCGCCTCGCGAGTTGCAGTCGCGGCAAAGCTTTCCTTTACTGCGGTGAAGTGGTGAAGGGCCTCCCTCACCTGTTCTTCCGTCAAGATACGGTACCCGTACACGAGCGTGCGCAGCCCTTCGCGTGAGAAGCGCGCGAGGCGATTCATGATTTCATTGCGGTGAGAGCTGCTGTGAGTGTCGGTGCAGCGCGGCAGCACCTTCTCGTCAGCGCCCTTGATCAGTAACACATAGTTCATGGATGAATCAGCGCCACTCTCGCCAGTGGTGTCGGCGGAGTCGTTCAGCTTTGCTTCTGGGTTCGTCACTGCCACAGCGGGGTAGCGCAGCAATACGCTCATCATGCCGCGCTCGGAGCTGAAGGGCAGCGTGAGCACCACCTCCACCTCGAGGGACGCCCCTGCCTCGTCCCAAAGTACCACCGACCCATGGGTGCGGCTGCGATGGCGCAGATAGAAGCCGCACTGCTCGGCGCCCTCAACGAGGGCCACCTCATCTGGTGATGAAGACATCCAGCAGCTCGAGAAAGACATGCTCGCGTTTGTGCTGACCCCACTGCAGCGGGCGTCAAGCCGAGGTGACAGTGTTTGCTCGATCGTATTGCAGAAGACCATCGTGAGCATGAGGTAGTAGTCCTCCTGCTGGCCGCGTGCCATCCTTGCCTTGATGGCTTTGCCCACCTCAGCTAGGGGCTGGTGCAGGTCCGACCCGATGGTGCCCTCGGTGCGCGCGAAGACGGCGTCGTTGACAAGGGCCAAGGCATGGAAGGTCATGGTGTTTGTTGTGAGGGTGCCCGTCTTGTCAGAAAAGACGTATTCGACCTGCCCCAGCTCTTCGGCCAAAGCTGAGTTGTTTACCGACACAGATTCATCCCCGGCGCGCATGTCGTCATCCCAGCGGATGACGTAGCTCACATACACCTTAGAGATCTCGACCATCACCTTGAAGGAGAGTGGCACCATCGGCGACAGCATCATCAGGTACCGCAGCGATAGGAGGGGAAAGCACTCTCTGAACTTGATCGGGTCCACCGAGTCGCCAAGGTACCAGAGCGGGGCGTGAGCCTTAGGACGCCAGTAGGAAATAACGGCACACGTTAACACTAGGATGAACTGAACCAGGAAGACGATCATCGTCAGGTAGTTAAAGCGAAGGTCAATCGTTGCGCACTTCGCCAGGCGCACGTTACGCACCATGCTCATCTTTGTCTCGCAACCAGTGAAGACGACAAGGGCAATGATAAAATGCGTGTTGCCAATGCGACTTGACGAGTACACAACGTTATCAATGCTAACGGAAAGAGTCTTCTCGGGGCCGTCAAAGCAGTTCTGTGCGTATGCCTTCATCTCACCTGAGGGCTGGCGCAGGGGAGTGCTCGCCTGCGACAGGTCAACTGACTCAAGAAGACCACTGTGCTCGTAGGCGATACACGGAGAAGATGCTTCGATCGGTGAATCCGGCGTACGAATCGCGCGAAGGCGGAAAGAGAGTGGTGACATCATAGATGCAGGAGGAGGGCGCGGGAATGCGTCGCCCATGACTGTCTTGTCCGCACATGGCGAGTCTGAAGATATCCGCAGTGCTGCTGAAGCAGGAAAAGGGTCGTAACAACAGCTTTGCAACGCCTCTAGTGCCGTGCCTCCTGTTCTGACCACATCACCAGCAGAGCTACCTGGGCCTAAAGCCAGCGGCTGAATCGTCCCCCAGGTCTGCGACGAGTTGCGCGGTGCACGCACCTTGGCGATCCCGTGGTATGAGTGCAGCTGCGCATTCGGACCCTCCGAGTGCAGCACCAGGCAAGAGCATAAGGCGTAGCGGAGGCAGTGCAACTTGTGATCTTCGGTTGTTTCACAGCAGCACTTCTCCTCCCATATCGGCCCCTGTGCGGACTTTCCCTTCGCCTTTGCTGCCGAGGCGCCAACGCCGGCTACGTCACTGCCAGGCGCTGTTGTAGACTCGGAGGTGGGTCTACAACAGCGGGACTTCGCTGGTACTGGTGAGGAGGTGGTCTGGGAGTACTTGAACATGTCATGCAAGATCGCGAAGCGCTTCTTTGAGCCGGTCTCACCATCGAGGGACTCGGTCGTAATGTACGCGCTGCCGTCATCGTGCGAGGTCAGCAGAATCACTACATCACTCGGTACAACCTCAAAGGGATGCAGAATGAGCACGTCGCCGACGCGGATGTTTGCACTCACCACCTCCTCCAGTTCGAGTGTGCCGGACCGCACGCGCTGGTAAACGCGCTCATTCACCTCGGCATCCTGCCGATGGCGGCGCAGATCGTCGATGCCCTCTTTCATGGCGTTAACGAGGAATGCAACGGTGATGGGGAAGATCGTTGTGAGGGGGCTGACCGGCGCCACAGAGGGAATGAACTGCAGTACCGCGACTAGAAGGAAGTAGATATTGATGGGGCGATGAAACTGCTCCCACAGATTTAGCGGCAGGAACGTGAAGAGGTTGTACCGGGAACTGTACATCCGGTTGTCACAGAAGTCTGTGCGGCCGCGCGGGTCATTGAGCTGAATAGTGCGCTCTTGACAAGAGTGGTCCTTCGCCGACTGGGCGAAAAGCTGTCGCACCCGTGCCCGCATTTCCCACGCTCGCTCTTCTACCAAAAGAATAGATCAAACAAAGGAAAAGAAGATGTCAATGAGATGAGGGAGGGAAGAGTGAGAGCACAGGTCTGCGCAACGTACGGAGTTTGTAAGTGTGGAGGGGGCCGAGGCAACACCACCGCTTCGCGGGTGAAAAGAGCAAGGAAGGAGGTCCTGAAACAGATCCAAGTTCCATACGCAAGAGACAAAGAGAGATGCCAATTATAGGCCAAAAGGGGGGAGAGGAAAGTACAGAGCAGAATGAAGAGACACAAAATAACAAGCCTTGAAGGGCTCGGCGAGAGATGCATGGGGGAGACCCGAAACGCACCAACCACTTTACCGCTGCAAGTCCCGCTACGGGAGCGAAAGATGGGCGGCTAGGGCAGAAGCAGGCGCCGTGTGGTAGTGCGTTGGTGTGGAGAAACGAAACAATACACAACATCAACGCAAACGCAAACGAAAAATAAAGCAAAGAAGGGATGGGCTACTACGACAAGTCTTAAAGTATTGTCGCTGGGTGGCTTACTGACCCGAGTAGATAAACACACACTCACTCACTCGCTCACTCAAACGCAAGGGGAAAACAAGGGAAAAGGGCGGTGAGGCAGGGGGCCAAGAGAGGGGGACAAAGGCAAAGGTGACCAAGGTAGGGGAGTGGCACAGCCAGTGCCTGCGTGCGTATACTAGTCGCTGAGTGCGATCTACTCCACACCTGTTGGCTGCTCCTGTGTCTGTGATTTGACAGTCAAGCTCATCAGAGAGCAGAGACGATAATGTCGCAGAGTTGTACTGGAAAGACAAAGGCGCACACCGGCTGTGAGCGCCGCGCAAGCGCACCAAACCGAGTGTCTACAAGTTAAAAGGTACACACCGAAGAAGCACTTCACAAACCGGCTCATTTGCTCCTAGCACCCGACTATTCGTTTTTCCCCACCTCCGCAACTGCTCGCTGCCGTTGCGTCTGGGCTTAGGGGGGGGGGTTACGATGGTGTACACGCGTGTGAGTCGAGAAAATGTGTCGCGCAGTGCTGATGACGGCGCAAATAGGAAAGAGGCGAATTCCACAGCCCAGCGGGAGCGTGTGCAGAGCGTATTGTGGTCCTCCTCCTTTGTCTTGCTCGCCTCGATCAAAAAAGGGGGGGGCAACCCCACACATTCACAACCTCACTCGTTGCCACGACGAAGTCGGAAGAGAGGTGAGCACAGCACACCTCGAGTTCCAACCTCACGCAGACCCGTTCAATCGTGCCAAGGCAGCGGCGATGGAGGCCTTTAGCTGAAGCCCTCTTTCCCGCTCCACAAAAGTCTTGCCGAAACGCCAGGACAACCAGCAGTACATCTCTGCTCGTCGAAAGCACCGTTCGAGTTCGGTAGCCAGTTCTCTTGCAGAGCGTTGCTGCCACCTCCGGTCCTGCGGTGTCTCTCCCTCCTCGCACGGATCCCCTCGCTCAACCTGCTTCATAAGCTCCGCGCACCAAACGTCGAACCGCAATGTCACTGGTTTCCTCGCTGCATGATCGGTGGCGTAGGCCACAATCAGCTGCAGCGACGCCGCGCTGGTATCGCTCAGCGGAAGATAACAGAACAGAATGCGATCTGCCAAGGAAAGATCGCGCACCGGCTCGAGAAGCTCGGCCAGCCGCAGCAGAGAGCGATGAATGTCACAGGGAAAAAAGTGCTCCGACGCCGTGCACGAGGCAGCGAACCTCGACATGAGCTCGAAAAACGATCCGCCATTGGAATCTAGAGTTGCCTTACTCGCCTTACCCGCCTTGGCAGCATCCAGCTCGACAAAGAGCTGGAGAATGTCACCTGTCGGTAACAGCCCCGCCTTTCCAAGCGGCGCCAGCTGTGCAGACATAGCGGCGCTAAACTTTGTCATGTCGCGCTCGTGCAGCACGGTGCAGCGGCCCACGGCATGCTGCCGAGTGAGGCCAAAACGACCGGAGCGCCCTGCAATTTGCTGAACAGTCGCGTCAGGCAGTTCGATCATGCCGTTGCCGTCGAACTTGCGCATTGCAGTGAAAATGATGCGTTCGATGTTCATGTTGAGACCAAAGGCGATGGCGTCGGTGGAAACAAGAACGTGCTTTGTGGGCATCACCGCTTCCGGCGATGACACACGAGATTGAGAGCTTCGCGGCGACGTGTTAGTAGGGCTTGCTGCGTTGGCGACGCAGGTGGCGGAAGCGCTGATGTACTCGGCGACGCCATGATTGAAGCGTGCAGCCTCAGCCTCTCGCACTTGGAATGGCATGACGCCGTAGATAGCGGAGCACGTCACGCCAGGAAGACGACTTAGCTTGTCCCGCAGGTCGAGCACCTCCTTCTTGGAGAAGCAGACGAAGCAGTCGCCGTTCTCCACCGTTTCCGGCTGCAGCCTAGAGCAAAGACTCGGGAACACCGCCAGCGGCACAAGACGTTTGTGCTCCACTAGTAACAAGCCCTTCCGCTCGTGGGTTGCGTAGAGCAGCTTCTGAATGAGCGGCAATGCCCGAGCCTCTCCGCATAGGTGAATCTCGCGCGCGGGCAGGCCAAGAAGTGCACGTGTCCATGCCCAGCCACGGTCGCGATCCGCTATCATCTGAATCTCGTCCACGACTCCAACGTCCACCTGTACGTCCACCGGCGCCATCTCTACCGTGCATGAAACGTGCTCCGCGGCTCCGTCAAAGACGCGCTCGTCACCAATGAGCAGGTCGCACGGCACGCGTTCCTTTACGCGGTACCATACCTGCGTCGCCAGCGCCTTGAGAGGTGCGCAGTAGACGCCGCTGCGTGCCCGCATCAACGCCTCTAGCGCAGCGTGCGTCTTGCCGCTGTTAGTGGGGCCGTAGTGGAAGATAAAGCGGCGGCGCATGAGACGCGCCTGTGGGTACCAGTCCCATGGAGTGTGCATTGCAACCTTGGTTGGCGCCTTGCGCACCGTGTGCCACTGCGCGAAGCGGACAAGCAAAAGGTCCATCTGCCTTGACAGGTGTGAAGAGGCGTTTTGGAAGGCGGCGGCCCACGCCTCGTCGCGCCAGACGCCGGGATCCTTTTCGAACTCTTCAAGCAAGCGGAGGGCGTTCTCGTGCGACGGCTCGTGTATCGCCTGACGTAGAGCCTCCCGCGCTGTGCCGCTGCGGTAGATGGCATCGCAGGCAATGTGCAGTTGATGCTGCTGCGCAGACGTCGAAGGCGATGGAGGAGCCCCGCTAATAAAACGAAGACGCGCAGGCGACACGAGTGGCCGCGAGGCGCCAATAGCGGCAACTGACCGTCTCCAAACCATCGCGTAGATGGCCACCACGACCCATCAATAGAAACACCGATGCAATGGACCTGTTAGTGCCTCACAGAGCGTTCGTGAGATGCCAACCACACGTATTTGAGTGAATGTTTGCCTGCAGCTGCCCGTCCATAGGTGCCATCGACACACACACACGCACACAAACGAGAAATAATGCACTTCAGCTCCAGAAGATGACGGGGAGCACACGGAAAGAGCCCCAGAGGCCACAGTCAAACAAACACAGTTGAAGGGAAAGAAAAAGCGTGCGACATGTTAGGAGTAAAAAAGTTTGTCTACGCATACAGAAACCCCTGAAGGGAGAGTAGGCCCAAGGATACACAGGAAGAGCCCCGTGTAGGCGAGAGGACCCGAAAAGTGAGGCACCGAAGCACGCTCATGCGTGAATGATCACCTTCACAACAGGAGAACATGCAGAGGGTGAGGGTCAGGAAGAGAGGGAGAACAGGAGCACCGAAGCAAATATGATGAGCACGCCACCACCACCACCACCACCACTCTACTTCCCTCCTCCTCCAAAATGCCGCCTTGAGGAGAAAACCTGCCCTCCTCCTCGCTCACTTCACGTCCCTCACGCCTCGTCTTCCCCAAGGCACATCAAATGAAGGAGGTACATCCCTCGCATATAGCCTAGCAACCACACGCACTCGGGCTCGTCAGGACTGTCCTTCTTTCCTAGCATCCATCTTTCTCAGTAGGCTGTGCGCTGTGTTATGGGGAGTCGTTACAGACACACCCGACAAGTCAGAAAAGGAAATACATATAAATAGCGTTACAGGGTGTTCATACGCAAGCTAGTGGGCGAGAGTGAGAAGGGGCAAGAGCAAGTGAGTGCGAACCTCGTGCATGCCATGTAGACACTTGAGGCGCTCCCAGGTAAACAAAGAGGAAGCAGCACCAGGGAAGCGAAAACACAACAAGGAGCGGCGGCGTCACCACGACTGCGTCCCCCTTAGCTGCTTCTCAGCCCCTTCGCGGCTGCCACCTTTTTCTTGAGCACCAGCACACACGCACACACACACACACACGCATGCACACACAACTTACCGCACTCTCTCTTCAGTGCCGCGGTTCTCCTCGTCGTCTTCTACACGCGGACGAGTCGAGTTCTCCACGTGCGCATCCTCCTCGCCAAAAAGAAAGTCCTTCTCGTGATCCTGCAGCAGCTCCACACTGCGGCGGAGGTCGATGAAGAGAAGGTATACCTTCTTAATGTCATTCACCGAGACTGTCGACGACTTGCGCTTCTGCGCGACCATGTTCGCTGTCGTGATGAGCTGCAGCACGTAGCGCAGCGACGTCTTCTGCCCGAGAGTCGTCAGAAGAGCAAAGGCGTCCTCTGCCAGCTCCACATCCTCCTCCTCGCACCGAATGTTAATAATCTTAGCGAGCTCCTCCTGCGAATAGGGGTTTGTCGTGATAATCATCATGCGATCCAGCAGATCAATCGGGATGCCGTGCGGCGACTTGTACTGGGTACCACGGATCCGCGAAATGCCACGATTCGACGCGACGATCACCACCGGCGCCAACGGGCTTTCCAGGGCACGGTTCAACCACGAGAAGCACTCGATATCGAGCATGTGCACCTCGTCAATGAAGAGCACACCGGGAACAATCTCACCCTTACCCTCCTCCCGCCACTCAGCGACACGCTGATCAATCTGCTCGCGCACCTCGGGCTTGATCTCACCGGTGTCACCGGCAAAGAGAGCGAGGAATCCCTGCTGGCGAGAGTTGATCACGTCCACCTCGTGCAACGTTACAGTGTGCACCACCTCCTTTCGCTTTGACAACTCTCCCTCCGGTGTCTGCACGAAGCGCGTGTTCGCGGACATGGCATCAAAATCCTTGCTATGCACAAAACTGCGGCCTAGCTTGTTGATGCGACCGGTGGCCTTGTCGATCGTGATGACATCGCCCACTTGGACCCTCTCCTTCTGCAAGCTCTCAATCATCTTCTGCCCCAGATCAAAGGTAGACTCCATGTCGGACGTCTTAAGCACCAGCTGGCCGGTGCGCTGGTGGGCCTCGGCGGGATTCGTGGAGGGGCGATCAATGGTCACCTCCACCACCTCTCCCTCGATCATCTCCGTCTCTTCCTTGATGTGCACGCCGATGCTGCGACGGAACGCCTGTGTCAGTGCTTCTGTCTTGGACATCTCAAGAGAAAAGATCTCGCTACCAGCGATCATGGTGAAAGGCGTCTCGGGGCCAAGAGACTGCGCCATGGCCATCGCAATGGCTGTCTTGCCAGACCCCGGCCCGCCAGCCAGCAACACACATCGACCGGCGATCTTTCCCTTCTTCACCATCTGCACAACCACGCCAGCCGCGCGCCGGGCCTCCATCTGACCCACCATACCCTGACTTGAAACGCGTGCCTCAAGTGTGTCATCGAGGCCGAGGCCGCGAATGTGGGAGTGTGTGCCAACACGCTCCACTCGGGTGAGGTCGCGAGCCTCCGCAGTGCGAATGGGACCCTCCGCCATTGAGAACTACGTAACAAGTACTACGCCGTGCTAAGAGAACAGGAAAAAGGAACCGACGCTTATCGCGCACATAAAATGTTTGAAGCCGTCTTGACCGCACTCAAACAACCCAATCCACAAAAACTTCCGCCTAACCGAGCAACGACGAGAAAAGCGTCCGTGTAGCACGAGTTGGCGTGTTCGTGGAGGGATAAAAGAGAGAGCGTGCACTGCGTCTCGGGGAGGGGAGGGGAGGGAGAGGAGAGGAGACAAGAGAGAAACAAGTGAAGAGTATTCTCCCTGAGTTCGACAGAAATGAGATTCAAAATAACGAGTGTATATACATATACATATATCAGACGTCTATTTGATGGTGATGGCGAGGAAAATACGCACAGAAGGTCTCTCTATTGCGTTGTGCCTATTGGTGTGTGTGTGTGTGTGTTTGGGTGTAAGTAGATGCAAGCGCTGCGCAATGGCGACTAGTATCTACGGACGCACTACTTCAGTGTCACCGCAGATTCTCTCTTCTGACGAAGTGAGCAATTATGGTGTCACTCAAGTAGTAGCTGTTCGTGTGCGTGGTTAAGCGTCAGTCAGTGGTGACAGATGATGCTAGTATGCGCATACGCGAATGCACAAGCGGACAGCGTAGGAAAAAAAGAAGGTAAAAGGCAAAAGAAAATAGTGAACCAGGTAAAGAGGCACAACAGCAGCAACACCTATTGGCATCGGTGTGAAAACAAACGGAAAACATAAGAGCTTAAGGGAGGGAGGGCGAGTAGGAAGTTCGCCTCTTCGAGCTGGTGAGAAATAGTGAGGAGCCAGCGAAGCAAGTCCATCTATCCCTACGGCCTGGTTTAGTAAATCAAACAGAAAAGAGAAAACACGGCTCCCCTTTTCTGGCGAACTCTGCCCCACCGTGCACATCATACTAAGATTTTGTTCTCCACTGCAATGTAGCTTCTACCACCAAGAAGTCTACAGCTAGGCGTAAAGAATCTCAGCTCACTGACCCCTCGGCGCTGCGGCTACACTCTGCTTGTCTAGGACGACAGGCCGTCCTGCTGTCGAATCAAGGCTTGCGTCTAAGAGTCACCTGCCCTTCCCCATCCCTTCGTCGCATAGAGGCTGTGCAATCGACGCCAGACGGGCCTGGATGCACTGCTTGCCCTGATCCAAGCGAACCGCATCCAGGTTCCTGCTCGAGGGCCACAGCGGTGGTGTCTGTCGTGCGGATAACATGAGTCTGATCTAGGTCCATGCCCGATGCCTTCGAGGAAAACGTTGACCAGCCTCAGGTCAGGGCCTTCGGAGACCTGGTGCTCTGCCTGTATGCCATGCTTCTCCACTTGCCTTCAGCCACAGCATCTTGTAATGTGAGGTAAAGGCTCCTCACATGGGAGTCTGGAGAGCCCAATGGTATGATTCGGGGTGTTCTCGTCGTGCCTCCCACATCTGTCCCCCATCAGGCCACCTGGTCGAATGTAGAGGATGTCACATGCTTCGCACGTATGCGCGTTGGAGTTGATCAGCGTGGATCTCTTCGCGCCTTGTTTGCCCATCACGCGTTCTCCTCAGACCGCTGGGCCCCTTCTCTAGATGCGATACACCGTGCCAGATGTGCATCTCAGCGCCTGCGCATAGTTCTCGCCCTTCTGCATCCCGAGACACGTTTCAGAATGACATTGCGCTGTGGAGGGGACTCACCGCCTTCATCCTCCACTTCCGTCAACGTGGCGAAAGGCTTGTCTGGGCGGTTCGCCCACATGTGCCGCGACAGGTGAAGCGCTGAAATGAATCTGGTGTGGCAAGGGCACGCCACCTTCTCCTGAACACGCACTCTTAGCCGAAGTAGGTGTGTCAAGCGGAAGGAGCCCGCGCATAAGCATGTCCCTAAGCACAAAGAGCACATGTGCCATCGGCCTGAAGAGGCACAGAGAGTAGTCATATACACCCGACGGAGAAACCCCATACAGTGCGAGTAGGGTGGGTGTGTCATCAGATCACTGCATGCAACATCATCGCGCAAAACGCGGTGTGTAGTGAGCGTCAAGAGATCCACTAGTCTCGCGTGGTATACCGCGCATGGCTGCGGGCTGAATGCCCGCATAGCTAAAAGAAAGGCAGAGACAGAAGCTGTGGCGGTACCACAATGTTAGCTCGGTGTTAGGCAGCACACCATCTGCACTACGCACAGTTACTACCAGTCACCCACCGCTGCAGCGATTCAAAGTACGAATAGGCAGCAGTGCAGAGCTGAGTGACGATGGCCGACTGTCGCCTCGTCAGTTAAATATTCCTGCTCTTTTGGTGTGGAGCGGTGACCGCGAAGAAGCATGAGTATCAGCGTGTCACATGTTGTAGCACGCCTTCGAGGGATAGCAGCGTGTCAGCCGAGACCGGTGACCAGGTCCGTAATCCGTAGAGTTGGCGTCGGCCCCTGACATTGCCGATTTTTTTGAGCGGGTCTACCTCGCGGCGGTGTTCCCATTCACAAGGGTCAAAGGCAAACGAGAATGAGGAGCGCGCGTAACAGACTAGCGGTGCGCCTGTTCTTTGCTGTATCGGCGGCACAATGCGTAGTGTGCCGGTACAAGCGTCATCATGACCGTACGCCTCGTCCGCACAGCGCCAGCCCAGGCCTGTCTACCGGCAACCAGAGTCCGCACAGCAGCGCCCGAGGGGGCAAGCCGCAAGTTCCCGTCTTACGTGCAGAGCGGGTACTCGATGCTGATATCACAGTAAGGTGACAGGCATCGCCAGGGACCTTCTCTGAAGTGCATTCGCAGCAAGAACAAGACAGTGACTCAGATAAGAGAGATATTATCTCCTTCCCTTTTCCTTTTGCTCCTCACGCCTCCTCCACTACATTTGGTGTATGCGTCCGCGTTGATTGAAGACGGTGGTACATTTCAGCGTGCGTTTGTGCGTCAGTTTCCTTCTTTCTTCACTGTACCTCTAGCCGTGTTAAACGGGGGAGGGGGAGTGGGAATCTGACACGCACTGGCACATACGTGCAGACACACACGCACAGAAACGACGAAAGCTGGTAACACACGTGAATGTTAAGGAATGCGCTGATGTTCAGAGAACGGAAAGAAAAAAGCGTGCGCTCGGTAGGGATAACGAGGGCTACCTTCGGCAGGACTGCCATGGGGTCAGCATGCCGCCAAGGCCGACGAGAAAGAAAAGAAAGAGGAGGGGCTGTGGTATGGCACGCATTCATCGAAGCCACCTCCATCTATCCCGCTCAGAGAGTCGGCAATACCCCAAGTGACTTTCTGCATCCACCAAGGAAGCGCTGAGCCGCCATCTGTCATCGCAGCAACCGTCTTTGTGGATCGATAGAGGTGTTTGAATGTTAGTTAAACTTTAGAAGTTGAGCATCCAACCGCCTGAGTGCAAAGAGAGGGAAAAGGAGACGCAGAGCAAACCACTCCTCGTCAGACACATACACGTTCCCCGCCGCTGACCATTCCATCACAGCTTGGACGGACTCTTTTTAATGATAGCCTTTGCCTTCTCAACAAAGAGCTCACGGGCGTCTTGCTGAGTAAGGTGCTCGTACTTCTTCCACGCAGTCCACTTGCGGTACTGCAGCAAGTTCGTGCGGGACGGCTGCTTGAGAGTGCATTTACCCTGAGTCGCCACACGCCAAAGTCCATACATCTCAATCTTCTGCGGAATTGACAGTTTTGACCGCTGGTTGGAGACCAACTTCGAGTATCGCTCCAACTCGTCGGCGGACATTTTCCTTTTTTTCGTGGCTCTATCGTTCTTCTTTAGCGAACTGATTAGGTGTGAACGTCTGCCTACGCGAGGACACCAGAACGTAGTGATGGAGAAGCAGAGGTGAGGTGTGAAGGGGTGCGAAAGGGAGAGGGGGGAGAGGAGGTGACAGATCAGCAAAGATAAATCAAAAAAGGTGGCTAGCGTTTGGAGAGAGCTGGGAGTGCGTTGCGGCGCGCGTATATGTTAGTGTTTACGTGAGCAGAATAGGGCTACTAGAAGACCGACGTGGTGCCCTTGGTCTAGCCACAGCAGCATCACTGCGAGGAGACGGGACTGAACGCCAGGAAGCAGCACAGAGGCATGGAGGGGTTGGTAGGTAGTCGATGCGATCCTCTATCAGGGAAGAGGGGGTGAGGCAGTGGACAAGTAACAAAATGCAGGCGCAGACAGCTACTTCTCACCGAGGCATGCGAGGACCGCAGTGCGTAGATGCAGTGACCGCGGCAGCGCTCAAACACAAGTATTGAGTCACCCTCTGTTTCGTCTCCAGGGGTACTTCGACCGCTGCACCGAATAGGCCGTAGGGGGCCCCCCCGCTGCTGTCTATCGCACAGTCTACTACCCGGGTAGTGTGCCACCATTAACGATCCAGTAACGCCTTCTCGTGGCACTCGGCAGCCGATAGTACGCGGATACAAACAAAAATGCAAAAAGGGGGAGGGAGAAGGGCGTAGCTAAATCGTACAAGCCACATCCTTCACAAGACTGTTCATGGCTTTTCTGCTTCTTGTTTGTTGTGCGGTTATATCGTAAGCCTCCACGAGCGCGTACCTCGTGTAAAGAGGAGAGGAGAGCGAGGAGCTTAGGAGGAACCCGCAAAGGCACAGGTACATGAGGCAAGTCAGCTGATGTGGCCCAAGCAAGAGGAAGAGATGGCGCCAAACAGAGAATGATGCGCAGACGCACGCAGATGTCCCACACCGTGCTTGGAGGCAGACATTGCATCTTGTATGTGCCTCATACACCTCGGATAAAGTACTTGCCAGACTTCGTTATATACTTGATCCCTTTGTATGGCCGGCCGATCTCATTCAAAACCTGCACCGAGTCTACACAAAGGCTACTCATGATTCGGTTCGGCAGCTGGAAGGTCACGGTGGCCATGGCGGCGTTTCCAACGCCGGCCTCACAGGTTGTTCTCCGTGCCAGCTTCGATGATGCCGCGGCATCAGGCCCTCGCTCACCATTGCTGCCACCACCCTCCGCTTCGAATAAGAACTCACCGCCAAGAGACGGCGTTGCGGAATACGTTAAGTTGCCCACGCTCCACGTGAGCGTCCCCTTGGAGCGGTCGAAAACGGTTGTGCCGCTTGAGCAGTTCGTCACAGTGAGCGATGACGTGTTTGGCGGCAGCAGGAGACGCACCGACAGCCGCTGCACCTCCTTATCCCTCTCCACCACAGAAGAGAAACCCGTGCCACCACCGCGAATGCCTGCCATACAGTGGAAGCGGCCACCCGTGGCGTTAAAAGTGACCTGCGGCGTCACGTAAAACGGTGGCAGCGGTATCGGCAGTGTACTTTTGCAGGTGTACTTCATCAGCGTGAACTTTCCATCGGGAGGAATGAAGCAGAGTGTGCGATCGTGCTCGTAGCGATCCAGACGGACGCATCGATGAAAAGCTACGTCGTCCACAACGGCGTCGACATCCCGCAGGCGCAGCATCATGTCAGGCATGCCGCTAAGCCGGCAATTCACCTCGATGCTCCCCTGCACAGCGGCCCTGACGCAGCGGCCCTCGCTGTCCAACACGCAGTCCAGCGACTCCACCACGTCAAAGAGTATTTGATTCGTGCTGTGACGCGTCTCTGGGTCCCGCCACGGCACACCGCCGAAGGAGCTGGACACCTGCCGGGTGCCTACCCCAATGGCAGTGCGGTTGCCCACTGGCATCACCTTGTTCACAAGCGGTGTGTCGAGCATCGTGCGCACGCGGTTCTCAAGTGTCGGTCGTGGCACCAGCTCCTCCAGTGCGCAGAGCTCCGTGGTGAGGGGGTAGCCGTAGTCAAACATCTCCTGTAATAGTTGGTAGACGGTAGAGAAGTTTTCTCGAATTGTATTCTCCGTCACCTCGCTAAGATATGTTGTGAGAACGTGGGCCACGAGACAGAGCTGCTCTATTACCACTAGTGCCGTATCGTCCGAAGGGTATGTACCGACCAGAAATACATTGTTGCGGTGGATTTGCGAAAACACGGTGCCACCGTAAGTGACAATGGCCGCTGGCGCCTCGCTGGTTTCCTTCCATGGTGCTATAAAGGTGGACCAGTATCCCTCCAGCGTCGCGCGGGGGATTCTCTCACTAAATTGCAGCTCGACCATCACCTCGCCATCCTCACTAAGCAAAAAAACACATGACAACATGGCGCTCCACGAGGTGACAGAGCGTCGTGTGCCACCACAACGCACACCGAAGGAAAAAGAAAAATAGACGACGTCTCCACTTCACACTCTTTCCTCAGCTTGATGGGGAGAAAAACGGAAAACAGCAATGGAGAGGGAAAAAGAATGACCTACGCCCTTCCACAAGAAGAGAGAGAAGGGAGCGTACACGGGTAGTCCCCCTCCCCCGAAGTAATGAGTCGATTAGTGTGAGAAGAGCGCAACGATAATGTAATGAGAATTCCAAGAGAGAGGCACATGTGCTTCTAAAGAGGAAGAACGAGAGTGAAGAAGAAGCAGAAAGATATGGTTAGGCGGTGGGGAAGACAGCGCCAGAGATTGTTGCAAAGTCCTTCTTTAGTGTGTGCGGGTATACTTGTGAGTAGGTGCAAGTCCCCTGGTGCACCGAATGGCAAACAGCAGGTGGGTGTGTATCCTCTGACAATTCTCTTCCACACACACACACACACATACACTCTCTCTGTATCGGTGCACTGCGCTTTCTTTGAAGGAACTCTACAAGAACACCAAACGTAAACAAAGCACAGAAGAGAGATCAAAAAGTACCAGCGGCGGAAATCCGTTAGTGTGAGCAGAGAATGAACGACAAGGAGAGAGATAAGTGAAGAACGTAGGGACAGCCTGTGTGGTCTTTTATGCAGCGTCCACTCTTGTGGCGGAGATAAAGAGAAGGTACATGTACGCTCAACAGTGTGGCTTTGTGGCTGCATCGCCTCCAATTTCGCGTGCCATGAACGTGCAGAAGTGCTTGCTTGCATGGCGAAGCAAAGATGCACGCAGAAAAGCACACCACTCTCCTACAGTAGCAGTGCAAGCATGTGCAGTGCCGAAGACACAGAGGCAGTGAAGATAAAGAGGGGCCATCACGTCGAGTGGTGCGTCTCTCGATCCTCATCTCCCTCACGGTAACACATCGCAGAGGACATGTCCGCTTTGCGGCGAAGACCATGTCTTTGGTGTCCCCCAAAGCCGCAAAACGTTTGGCCGAGCACACCCAACTTCACTTCTTTTTTTTTGCGTGTTTTAGTGATCGATTTAGCAAACAAGAAAAAAGAAAAACGACGAGAGAAACAAAATAAAAGAAAGAAAACACAAAAAAAAGCGAAAAAGCAACCATAATGTCCATGACACGAAGAGGGGAGATGGTGTTTGCGCGGGGAGAGAGAGGGGGGGATGGATGGAGTCAGATAGTAGGAGGGAAATAAAGAAATAACGCAGGCACACACGCACACACAACACCAGCTCTAACAGAGACGACGACAACACAGTTGAATCACAAGAGAAAAAAAGAAAGAGAAAGAAAGGTGGAAAGAAAAAAAAGAAAAAAGCACGAGTAGCAGCAGCCAAGAGAAGAACAGCAAGGCACAAGAGAAAAAAAAAATAGACACAAACGTAAAGTGTGACGTAGAAGAGCAGCAGGTAACTTCCCCCCTTCCCTTGTCTTCGCTTCGCAGGCACCGGACTTTTCTCTGTGCATATGTTTTTTTTTCGTTCCTTTAAGTTGTGCAGTGGCTCTTTTGTGCTTTCACTTGTTCTCTTACCATATTGAACCCTCATCTTCCTTTACCGTCATTGTCACTGCTGACGCCGCTCATGAGCAGCGCACTGCCCTTGATCGAAGCGTTGAACGTGGGGATATGTCTGGCCTATATGTTCGTGTGCGTGTGCGTGCGCTTGGGTGTCCCGTTCTTCTCCTGGTGAAAGGGAGGGGAAGAAAAATGGGTTCCCTTTCATTTTTCTTCGGTGCACTACATTCTTTTACCCTCTCCCTTTTTTTTTCCATATTTGGCGTTTACTTGTTTCTTTTTTTTCTTTCTCTTTGGCTTCTCTCGCTCGCTCGCTCTCTCTCTCTCTCTCTCTTTTTCCCGTTTCCTCTTTCGTGTATGCTTTGATCTTTTCCTTTTCCCTAGAGCAAAAGAAAAACAAAAAAGCCCTTTTGTTGTCGCCTCGAGCCTTCCTTTTTTCGCCGGTCCTCTCGTTGCTGCAAATCGAGCTTGAGAGGGAACTCCAACTAGCGAAAAATAAACAAATGAAAGAGAGAATAGTACTTTTTGGTGCAGTCGCTACGAAAAGGGTGGAGGCGGTGCGTTTACGTTTGCGGTCGTGTTCGAGAACCCCCCCCGACATGTCTTTGGCCTTTCTTGCTTCGTCTCGTTTCGTTCTCTCGGTGTCTGCGCCACGCTTGCACCTTCTCACACCCGACTTCGCCGTCACCCTTCTCCCTCACTCTCTTTTCGCATGGCAAACACAAAGTGCGATTGCATCAGTGAACACAGAGAGAAGAGAACGTGAATGAAGAAGGAGGAGCGAAGTAAATAGAACGAAGAAAAAAAAAAGCGACACCAACAATGAGCACGGTAGGCAGAGAAAACCAAACAAACAGACACAAACAGAGGGAGGCGCAAAACACACTGACAAACACAGTGGAGAAGCAAAACCGTAAAGGTGCAAGCCGAGGAGGGGAGAGGAAAAATGATACAGTGCGAGTTTGGGGTGCTGAAGCGACGGGACGAGGTGCAGAGGAGACACAGAGAAGAGGGGCAGGTTCATTCCTCGCGCCTCTGTGCATCTTCTACCAATGACACTCCTCACCACTGCGTGTATGTGTGTGCCCTGTCATCTTTTCTACACCTCCCTTGTACAATGCAAGTTAGAGGAAAGAGATCAAGAGAGAAAAAAGGGAAACTGAGTTGCGCTAACAGGCGGTGGAGTGAGGAAAGAGACAGTCAAACGCACAGAATCTCATTTACGTTGGCTTCTTAGTGTTTCGCGCACGTCATCTACGATCCCTCGTCCACGTATACTCGTGGTTTGCTTGTTTTTTTTTCTGATGACCGAGGCGCTTTTTTTTTCTTTCTGTGAAGAGCTCCAAACAGAATTGTGCGCGCGTGAGCGATCCTGTCGGTGCATTCATGTTTGTTGCGGTTCATTTTTCTTTTCTATTTTCCTCCTTTTGTTGTCTTTCGTTGGTTTTCTTATTTCCTCTTCTACTGCGCATCTCTTTTTATCTCTGACTTTCCTCTGTTTGTTTTTTTTTCGATATGCTCGAATGGCACGAATGCGCGATGTCTCTTTCGTGTACCCTCGTGACTTTACGCGCTGCGCGAGACGCTTCACTTCGAGCAAAATGAAGACGCTCATGGCACATATGCCTTCCTCTCCAAAAGGCCCAGACAAGAAAACGAAAGTAAACCTAAAAAAAAAAAAGAAGTGGCAGGAGATGGGCAGATTAAGCGAGATACATAGGAAGAGGGACGGGTCAAATTAAAGAGAGGTAATAGTAGTAGTCGTAATGATGGTAATAGTTCAGAGAAAAGGAAACATAAATGAAAGGAGAAAAAAAGAGGGAGAGAGAAAAGCTCTTGTTAAAACAAGGTGGAGATAGAGAGAGAAAGCAAGCACAATACCGTTTGTGCGAATGGCGCCAACGAAAAGACGGGGCAGAGAGGTTCTTTGTTAGTTTCACTCTTGGTTAGGCGGCGGATTTGCGGGGGATGGTCTTGATGAAAGAGTGGGCATGTAAATTTACTTTAACGTCAGTTCCCGGGTAATAAGAGAGAGCAATTATTTGTTCGCTGCTGTTTTTCCTTTGTGGGTTGGTTATTCGGGGGACTTTGGCGTGAAAGATTCATCCTCTCCCTCCCCCTCCCTTCGCTTTCACGGTCTTTCGTTTTGCAAATCCTCTTTTTAATTCCCTCATCACAATCGATAGCGGTGGCACCTCTTCTTTCATCCTTTTCGGCATTATCACTCATCCTTTTTCTTCTTGTTTTTGTAGCCATTCTTTGTCTGTCTCTATTCCCCATTCGCACGACTCTCTCACGTGCATTGTCTGCCTGCTTGCTTCGTCGATAGTGAAAGAGGGGCTCGAGCGGCAACGGAAAATGTGAGAGAAGCACAATTTGAAAATGGCACAGCAAACAAGACAAGAAGACTCGACACAAAAGGAGAGGAAAGGTAAGGTGGCCCACCTCATTTTTCCTCTTTGTTTTTTCAGCTTGCTTAAAGCTACTCTCGTCGAGTCGCACAGGTTTCGGGGACTTTGAAAAGATACACGTAACGCTTGTTTTCTTTGTGTCGTGTTTTTTTTTTGCCTTACGAAAGAGAAGGGAAAAAAGAAAGCGACAGAGAGAAAGAGATGGCATAACCAAATACAGGAAAAAAAGAGAATAGAAGAGAGATTGAAGGGCCAACAACGTCACGCCGCTCATGTGTGTGTGTGTGAGGGGGGGGCGTGCGTATTTGATTCTGGAAATGCGAATGAGATGTTCACTTGGCTCCACATACGCCATTCCTGTGCACTGTGCAGAAAGAAAATGAGCTGTACAGCAGCTGTGGAGACACAGGCGAGTCACTACACCAAGAGGGTCGCGCCCCATGTCCCTCGAAAGAACAAAGAAAAACGGAAAAGAACCAAACCGCAACAAAGCACACCAAAGAAGGGGAAAAAAAAGACATGCGCTTGAGAGGAAACACAAAAAAGGTGGCACACGAAGAGGGCGAAGTTGGAGGGCTGGAGGAGGCCGGAGGAAAAGAAGAAACGTGTTTGTCCATTGGACCTCCAGGCCCTCCCTCCCCTCCTCTGCTCTTCCTCTTTTCTCCTTTGTGGTTTGCACTCACGCCGTCAATTCCACTCGGAGCCATCGCTCTTTTTGTGTTCCTTTACCTCAAATCCCGCACAACCTTCACTTCATTTCGGGTGACCTGCCTATGCACACCAAGACACAAATTAGCACCCCAGCAAGATAGATAAAAGGGGATCGAGCTCGGCGCTGCTGCCATCGCCATACCACCAGCCGAAGCACCGCGGTACAATGCCACCAACACCAGCAAACAGAAGACAAAACAGGGCAAAGTGGCTGAGCACAAGAAGGGGTGGTAGAGTTACGATGTGGGCGCGAAAAAAAAAAATAAAAGCGAAAATAAATCGTACAAAACAAGCGCAATAATGCATCTCATCGTCCGTCTCACAATTGAGCCTTGAGGTGTGCTTGATCTTGCTTCGGTGTGGCTTTTTTTTTCGGAAACGTCCACCCAAGCCATCACCAATCTGAGGCCTCACACAATGAACGCCCAGACATACAAAGATGGTCGACTTTCAAAGGTGAGGATGAGGCGAAGGTAGATATGAACGGTCCTGGCGCTGACAGAGACACTTGCGCGCCACCTTGGTGCGCCCCGGCGAATCACCAACCCCCTTGATTTTCTCTATTTTTTCTCCTAGTGTTTCTAATTCTCGCGGTCGTCGCGGCGATCGACACCGATTCCACCACGCCCACCACGGCTGCCACCACGCCCACCACGGCTGCCACCGCGGCCACCGCGACCGCCGCCACGACCACCGCGACGACTCATAGTGTGGTCGCGCTTCTCCTGCTCCGTCACCTCGCTCTCCGAGATCGGATCCTGGTAGCCAGGGCTGTTCTTGTCCAACTGGTTACGGGACAGCGTGATGAGGATTGTGGACACCTTGCGCTCCACAACGACGTTCTCAGGGTTCTGGTTGCGGTCAATTGGCTCGTACTCGTCACGAACCAGCTCAGAGCCCAGCTCAGTAACCTGGTAGAGCCCAACAATGCGGCGCTTCACAATCTCGGCGATGTTGACGGCGTTATAAATGGCGCCGCCCATACCGCTGATCTTCACCGTGTCATTGCGTGTCTTACCGTCCTCACCGTTCAGGACGGCGATGACGTACGAGATGTAGCTGTGCTGGCCATGGGTGGCAGTCACGCGCACCTCGTTCTCAGCACCCTCGGCGCGCTCATGATTCTCGCGGCTCTCGCGGACGCGGCGGTATTCCTCACGGGACGGGCGCTGTGGCATTGTTGCTGAGTGGGGTTCCGTGCTGCGAAGATCACAAAAGACAAGAGGGGAGGAGGGGCAGAGGAAGACAGTCGTGTTCGATGCTAGAGACGAAACCGATTTAAAACACAGATGAGAAGGAAGGCCCGTTCTTTTTCTCGGTGCTAATCTTTGAAAAAAAAAATGGGCGTCAGGGTGCGTAGATAAGTTATGGTGAATGGGGAGGAAGAAATGGGGAAGAGAATATAGGGGAGGTAGGACATATGAACCGAAGACGCCAGCCAACCAGCAGCGCAGGTTTGTTAGGAGTAGGTAGGTAAACAAGCAAACCAGCGTGCACGCAGTTAGGTAGAGAAATAGAGGAGAGGATAACAAACAGGATGAAGCATACACGCCAGTTGTCAGAGAAGTGAAAGATACACTGCAGCACGCATGGCAAACGGGGAGGAAGCATGAGAAAACATGCCTGAAGGATACTAGTCACGAGCATAGGAGAGAGCAGCGAAAGAGTGGCAAGGAGGGGAAGTAACAGAACGGAGGTGCACACAAACATCGCACAAAGAGCGCCATCGATTTCCGAACGGCCTTTTCCCTCCACTCCCTTGGACCCCCCCTCCCGCGCCATCCTCTCTTGATTGAATGAGGCGTGCTGCTCGAGAGGTTTCTCTATCATGTGATAACCCTTCACGCCAGAGCGAGCACGTCTTGTTCTCGTATTCGCTCTTTGGCCTGATGAGGTTGTTTTGTCTCTTGCAGGTTAGTGAAGAGCAGTCACGTACGCCGCAGCAGCTCTCTCTCTCTCTTCGCAAGTCGCGCCAAAGAAAACGACACTCCCACCACCAGTCGACTCAAGAGGCAACATAAGGAAACGAGCACACACACAAAAAAAAAACAAATGAGAGAATGATGAGGACCAGCCGCTACTCACTCCATCCCATCGGCGAGCTTTTAGCGCACACCTTTGCACACATACAAGCACAAATGCAGCTGTGTGACTGAGTTCCGAGCGTGCTTGGTGGTATGGACTACATGAATGTTTTCCCTTCCTTCACGTAGGCAGGCAGGGGCTTCTCTCCACGCACGCTCATGTGTTTGGCGATTGTTGTCGCCTCACTACTTGCAGAGAGGGACACAAGAAACAGAGAAAAGAGAAGAGACAGACGGTGAAAATCAGTGAAGGCAAAGTGAAGACAAAAAGAGTTGCATCTGCACAGGTGTGCGTGTGTGTCTAGTGAAAGAAGAAAGTGCGGCCGATTCCCCCCACCCCCTTCTCTCTCCATAAGCCTCTCGTGTCCATGAGCACAGCTCTCTTTTGTAGTGGTCATGAAGGTAAAGTTTCTCTTCTCAAACGCTTCACTTCTCTGGTTTGTATGTCCATAACGCTTGGCCTTAGTCCGTTTACTGTCCTTCTTCCACCTCGAGCCTTTGCTCCGAGATAAAGCTGCCTTTTCTTTTGGGGTGTGCTTAAGGAAAAGGCTTGCGCGCGCTGAATTCACTTTTGTGCGTCGATACGTGGTCAGTTATGGTCGAAAATATGAAGAAAAGCGAATGAGCTGAGAGCCCGCGGCTGCGTACTTGGGAAAAAGAGAGGTCCTCCACATGAGCATCGCCCTCGCCCAACCCCTTCTTCATCTCCCCCCCCCCACCGCCGTGCTTTTCAGAGAATGCGGAAGAAAGTATGAGAAGCAAGCAGAGGAAAACAGATGTGCTGGTGAGGCAAGACGCACATACACACATCACCCTACAGAAGGTCAATCAATAATAATGCAACACCAACTGAAGCAGCAGTTGCTGTTGTTTTGCCTCCTTTCGACCGCTGCCTCCTTGTGTCGTTTGTGCTGTCCTGATTTCTGTCGTTGTGGTGGGCCCCGACAACCACGCTCAAATGAAGGAGGGAGAAGCAAAGCGACATTGTTTAGCCACACCGATGGCAAACCCAACACTGAAAGGAATGAAAAAAAGTCGCACACACACACACACACACACACACAACTGAAAATAAGTAGCAAAGAAACGATGTGGGGTGTTGGGAGGGGGGAGGGGGAGGGGGGGGTAAGAGGGGTCACACTGGATGGTTTGAAACGAGGAGAGCGCCCTCATGGGTCGCCTAGGGACAAACAGCAGTAAACGCGGGAAAACACGCGAACCAGAAAAAGAGACAAGTGAGCACACATGCACAACAGTAACAAAGGGAAGGGGGGTTGTTGCTGCGGTGCATGCGGGGGGTAGCAATGATGACGGTAACGGAAGATTAGCACCAAACGAAGAAACGCAGTGGAAACAAACATACGCACAGGGATACGCACACAGAAATGTGTAGTGGGTAAGTGCATTTGATAGGGAGGAGGAAGAGGGTAAGCGGGTGGTGGAGAGCAAAAGGCCTATGTCTTGGACACCTTCTCGTCCATCAGTGCACGCTGCCGTTCAAAGGCTCGCTGGTTCAGGTCACGCAGAGAGCTCAAGAGCTCGCACATCATCTTATGATGCTGCCCCATCCAATTCCTGCGATCACTAAACGCGCGTATCTTGGAATCAAACATAGCAATCACCACGCGCACTGCCGCACTCGACTTCTCAGCGTTGGAAGCTGCTGCGTCGAGGTTCTGGATAATCTGCTGCGCTTCCGACTCGCGAGAGCCCCAGTAGATCTTCTGCAGTGCAATCGAACTGGTACGAAAGGTCTGACGGATCTCCTTGCTGTCCTCGTCTTGCCCAGCGAGAATCTGACGCTCTTTCGAAACGTTCGCCTCCGCCTCTGTCAAGTAGTTGCTGTACTCCTCGCTGATGACATGCAGGTGGTCCTGCAGAGAGTTGATAAGATTCTCAAGGCTGGTGGTGTACTGGCGCACAATTGTCGCGTTCTCCTTTACTGCCTCGCTCACCGAGCTACGACCGAGCTGGCGGTTCTCGTTAGCACGGCGTTCGTGGTCCTCCGCAACCCTCGTGTCGCGGTACGAATGAATCTGCTGAGTCAGAGTAACCACATTGTTGTTGTACGACACCGACTCCGCCTGGCGCGCCTCCTCCGACTGCTTGAGCAAATCGGACAGTCGCTGAGCCTGTGCGCGAGCCTGGCTCTCCGACTCCTGTGTGCGCTGGAGCACCGCGGCCATGTCCTCCATGCGCTCCATCAGCTTGTTGAACTCCTCAGACTGATCAACATCGATAATGCTATTGCGCGGTGACGCGCTTCCGTTCGTGCGGGCGCGCAGCTGAGACTTGAGGTTTTCGATAATGTAGTCCTTTACCTCTATCTGCTCATTATGCTCGCGCTCCTTCGCCTCTTTTTCCTTCTTGTTCTCTTGAATGATGGCAGCGATAAGATCGTTGTGGCGCTGCGCGGTCTTCTCGGCACGCAACTTTTCCTGCTTCAAAGCGTCCAACAACTTCCTGTTCTCGTCATCCGCGGCCTTGAGCTGAGCTTCTATCTTTTTGCGAGAACCCTGCTCCTTTCCTAGCTGGTGCAGCAAGGCCTGCTCGCGCTCAGCAATGGGCCCGGCAATCTCCTCTTGAAGAGCCTGCAGTTGCTTCTTGAGCTCGTTTACCTTTTGCTCGTTGTCACCGTGCTCCTTCTCCAGCTCACGATTCTTGTCGTTGAGCTTCATCTCAAGATCCTTGAGGCGCTGCAGAGCGGCATCCAGTCCGTCCGGTGCGCCGTCACGCTGGTTGTACAGGCGCCACATCTCACGGAACGGGTACTCCTCAATGCGGCGGTCCATCTCCTCTTGGCTGATGTCTTCATCGTGGGTGACGTGGAAGGTCACGTACAGGCTTCCAAGGCGAAACTGGACGTTCGTGATGGCCTCTCGACGCACCTTCAGCGCAATACTTGCCTCGTAGACAAACGTCTGGCGGAGTAGCAAGGGTATGGATGCAACAAGACTCTTCCAGTCATCGCCGTCGAACTTTTTTGTGAGTCGAGACGAAACAGCGGCGACCGAAGGAGCAATCACCGCGGGCACTGAAAAATTCGTGGAAAGCTTCTGTGGCGCCTCTTCAAAAGTAGCCGAACGGCCACCAAGAATACTCACCCAGGAGAAGTGCTCAAATGTGCCCATCATCACTTTTGGAATATGCAAAGAGAGGGAGGTGTGTGGGGCTAATGTTTTCTTCCTCTGGGAATTGCAAGCTTGGTGTTGCCAAAGATGCACAGCTGTTTGATTGTGCAGCAGCTTTGTTTAGATAGGGAAGGCGTGAGAGTCGATGGAAGGGAGCGCAGAGCAGTCCCGAACGTGAAAGAGGGGAGACGCACTGTAGAGTAGGTTGGCCGAAAGTGAAAAAAAAAAACACGGAGATGAAGAGGAATGTGGCGAGGTACGAAACACACAAGACAAGCAAAAGGAAGCGCAAGGGATTAGACACGTCACATCTCGGTGGTGATTTGTGCAAAAAAGCGGCTGAAATGCGCATCTGCGAATTGTTGTTGCGCCTTCATACATAATGCGCGTGCCGAAACAAATGACACGCAGTGTGTAGCGCGCGTGCCAGCCTTCCGCCGAGCGCGTCGATTTGTTGTTCTGATTTGGTTTTGTTTTTTTCGCATTCCTTCGATGAGTCTCTCTTCTCTGAACGGCCAGAAGTAAAAAAAAGAGAGAGAGACGGGGTTGGGACGAAGAATTATCGTCTCGACATGCGCTTTGCACTGACGTCAGACACGGAAAAAAAAAAGAACGCGCGTGGGGAAGAAAGCGAAAGAGAGACGCCAACTTTTTAGTTGGATTGCCTCTTTCCGACTACTGCGCCCCTACAATACGATATGACTATACTGTTCATCAATGCGTGTCCCAATAACGAGTACTCTGCTGCTGATGCGTATCCTCATTCTCTTCGGCCTTCATTACACAAACAATGTCGTGGGGAGAGGGCGAGGAAGAGAAGAATTAAGATTTTCAACGCATGAAGAATGTGCCTCCGGCCAGTGTGAGCCAAAACGACGGCAATGCGGGGGAAAGGCATCCCTACAAAGCGCACGTACAAAGTAAGCACCTCTCCTGACACCGCCCAACAACAACAAAAAAGGAAATGCGCATATGTAAACAAAGAAAAGAGGGGGGACGCTCACCGACTAGCACTCACATATGCAATACAAAACGCAGGCCTGTGTGTGTGTGTGTGTGTGTGTGTGTATGTGTGTGAGGGGGAGGGGGAGGAGCCACTGAAAGGCTCCACGGCGAGGAGAAATCGAAAAATCTCAAGACCTCAGCCGAACACCTAGCACCACAGGTGCAATGAGCATCGCACCAAAACAGACAATGCGGGGCATATGAAAACACAAACACTACAGAATCACTTATGTTTATACGTGCATCTTGAGCAGGATCACCTGCCTCAACACAGAGAACGGAAGCTACATACTCACATGAGGATATGAAGATCCGCGATTACCTTCATTCCCGCACTCGGGCAATCTGTGGTAAAACAAAGGAGCACTCAGACAGGCACAAAGGAGTAAGAGAACGCTTGAACAGATTCCTCCATCCCCATTCATGGAATCCTCTGAAAAAAAAGGTGAACACCAACCTCACTACACTACGCTACTTTCCCATCCATACATTTCCGAGCGAAACTTCTCTCGCAGCATTCGGTTAACTTGCTGCATAGTCTTTAGCCTCTCACAAGCCTCTATCAGCTCGCGTGACAAGTCAGACACTAGCAACTCCCATGGGCTTTCTTTTTCAGTATCCTCTTCCGCATTCACTGCTGCCTCCACCTCCAGATAACGCTCCATCATGGCAATAAACTCACAATGCGTCGCCACGAGTTCTTCATGTAAAGACTCCCCACCTTTTAAAGAATCTGAATCCACACAGGCTCGCCTCGCGTTTAATTCAGCACACTTTAACCTTGCCGCCTCCACAGAAGCCTTCGCAGCCATCACTCTGCGCGTAGAGCTCACCAACTCCTTCGCACGAGCCTCGAAAACTTCACGAACAATACACACAGCCACTTGAGAAGAAGAACGACATCCCTCAAAACACGACGATAAATAACACATGGAAGGTAGACAATTAGAAGCATTTTTCTTCAGCGTCACAACACCTTCCCCCGCAGCAGCCATGTCGCTCTCGGCAGCCGTGCTCTTCGCCTCCAGCGCAGCAACCGCCTCCGCCCGTGCAGCGTCCAGCTCGGCGCAGCGCCGCCTCGCCGCCTCCAGCGCGTCGCGGGCCTCTACAAGCGCCGCTGCGTCCAACTCAGCCGCAGCCTGCGTCTGATACTCGTTGCGCACCGCCTCCACGATGCCGCGCGTGCAGCTCACAGCGGCCTCACGCTCCGCTAGAGCAGCAGCGGCCTCACGCTCCGCGGCACGCGCCTTCCCCTCCAGCTCCGCAACCACGCGAGCGCGCTCCGCGTCAGCCACCACAGCACGCTCCTCCGCAGCGCGTATCGCATCGCGCGCAGCAGCCATGTCGCTCTCGGCAGCCATGCTCTTCGCCTCCAGCGCAGCGTCCAGCTCGGCGCAGCGCCGCCTCGCCGCCTCCAGCGCGTCGCGGGCCTCTACAAGCGCCGCTGCGTCCAACTCAGCCGCAGCCTGCGTCTGATACTCGTTGCGCACCGCCTCCACGATGCCGCGCGTGCAGCTCACAGCGGCCTCACGTTCCGCTCGAGCAGCAGCGGCCTCACGCTCCGCGGCACGCGCCTTCCCCTCCAGCTCCGCAACCACGCGAGCGCGCTCCGCGTCAGCCGCCACAGCACGCTCCTCCGCAGCGCGTATCGCATCGCGCGCAGCAGCCATGTCGCTCTCGGCAGCCGTGCTCTTCGCCTCCAGCGCAGCAACCGCCTCCGCCCGTGCAGCGTCCAGCTCGGCGCAGCGCCGCCTCGCCGCCTCCAGCGCGTCGCGGGCCTCTACAAGCGCCGCTGCGTCCAACTCAGCCGCAGCCTGCGTCTGATACTCGTTGCGCACCGCCTCCACGATGCCGCGCGTGCAGCTCACAGCGGCCTCACGTTCCGCTCGAGCAGCAGCGGCCTCACGCTCCGCGGCACGCGCCTTCCCCTCCAGCTCCGCAACCACGCGAGCGCGCTCCGCGTCAGCCACCACAGCACGCTCCTCCGCAGCGCGTATCGCATCGCGCGCAGCAGCCATGTCGCTCTCGGCAGCCGTGCTCTTCGCCTCCAGCGCAGCAACCGCCTCCGCCCGTGCAGCGTCCAGCTCGGCGCAGCGCCGCCTCGCCGCCTCCAGCGCGTCGCGGGCCTCTACAAGCGCCGCTGCGTCCAACTCAGCCGCAGCCTGCGTCTGATACTCGTTGCGCACCGCCTCCACGATGCCGCGCGTGCAGCTCACAGCGGCCTCACGTTCCGCTCGAGCAGCAGCGGCCTCACGCTCCGCGGCACGCGCCTTCCCCTCCAGCTCCGCAACCACGCGAGCGCGCTCCGCGTCAGCCACCACAGCACGCTCCTCCGCAGCGCGTATCGCATCGCGCGCAGCAGCCATGTCGCTCTCGGCAGCCGTGCTCTTCGCCTCCAGCGCAGCAACCGCCTCCGCCCGTGCAGCGTCCAGCTCGGCGCAGCGCCGCCTCGCCGCCTCCAGCGCGTCGCGGGCCTCTACAAGCGCCGCTGCGTCCAACTCAGCCGCAGCCTGCGTCTGATACTCGTTGCGCACCGCCTCCACGATGCCGCGCGTGCAGCTCACAGCGGCCTCACGCTCCGCTCGAGCAGCAGCGGCCTCACGCTCCGCGGCACGCGCCTTCCCCTCCAGCTCCGCAACCACGCGAGCGCGCTCCGCGTCAGCCGCCACAGCACGCTCCTCCGCAGCGCGTATCGCATCGCGCGCAGCAGCCATGTCGCTCTCGGCAGCCGTGCTCTTCGCCTCCAGCGCAGCAACCGCCTCCGCCCGTGCAGCGTCCAGCTCGGCGCAGCGCCGCCTCGCCGCCTCCAGCGCGTCGCGGGCCTCTACAAGCGCCGCTGCGTCCAACTCAGCCGCAGCCTGCGTCTGATACTCGTTGCGCACCGCCTCCACGATGCCGCGCGTGCAGCTCACAGCGGCCTCACGTTCCGCTCGAGCAGCAGCGGCCTCACGCTCCGCGGCACGCGCCTTCCCCTCCAGCTCCGCAACCACGCGAGCGCGCTCCGCGTCAGCCGCCACAGCACGCTCCTCCGCAGCACGTATCGCATCGCGCGCAGCAGCCACGTCGCTCTCGGCAGCCATGCTCTTCGCCTCCAGCGCAGCGTCCAGCTCGGCGCAGCGCCGCCTCGCCGCCTCCAGCGCGTCGCGGGCCTCTACAAGCGCCGCTGCGTCCAACTCAGCCGCAGCCTGCGTCTGATACTCGTTGCGCACCGCCTCCACGATGCCGCGCGTGCAGCTCACAGCGGCCTCACGCTCCGCTCGAGCAGCAGCGGCCTCACGCTCCGCGGCACGCGCCTTCCCCTCCAGCTCCGCAACCACGCGAGCGCGCTCCGCGTCAGCCGCCACAGCACGCTCCTCCGCAGCGCGTATCGCATCGCGCGCAGCAGCCATGTCGCTCTCGGCAGCCGTGCTCTTCGCCTCCAGCGCAGCAACCGTCTCCGCCCGTGCAGCGTCCAGCTCGGCGCAGCGCCGCCTCGCCGCCTCCAGCGCGTCGCGGGCCTCTACAAGCGCCGCTGCGTCCAACTCAGCCGCAGCCTGCGTCTGATACTCGTTGCGCACCGCCTCCACGATGCCGCGCGTGCAGCTCACAGCGGCCTCACGTTCCGCTCGAGCAGCAGCGGCCTCACGCTCCGCGGCACGCGCCTTCCCCTCCAGCTCCGCAACCACGCGAACGCGCTCCGCGTCAGCCACCACAGCACGCTCCTCCGCAGCGCGTATCGCATCGCGCGCAGCAGCCATGTCGCTCTCGGCAGCCGTGCTCTTCGCCTCCAGCGCAGCAACCGCCTCCGCCCGTGCAGCGTCCAGCTCGGCGCAGCGCCGCCTCGCCGCCTCCAGCGCGTCGCGGGCCTCTACAAGCGCCGCTGCGTCCAACTCAGCCGCAGCCTGCGTCTGATACTCGTTGCGCACCGCCTCCACGATGCCGCGCGTGCAGCTCACAGCGGCCTCACGTTCCGCTCGAGCAGCAGCGGCCTCACGCTCCGCGGCACGCGCCTTCCCCTCCAGCTCCGCAACCACGCGAGCGCGCTCCGCGTCAGCCGCCACAGCACGCTCCTCCGCAGCGCGTATCGCATCGCGCGCAGCAGCCATGTCGCTCTCGGCAGCCATGCTCTTCGCCTCCAGCGCAGCGTCCAGCTCGGCGCAGCGCCGCCTCGCCGCCTCCAGCGCGTCGCGGGCCTCTACAAGCGCCGCTGCGTCCAACTCAGCCGCAGCCTGCGTCTGATACTCGTTGCGCACCGCCTCCACGATGCCGCGCGTGCAGCTCACAGCGGCCTCACGCTCCGCTCGAGCAGCAGCGGCCTCACGCTCCGCGGCACGCGCCTTCCCCTCCAGCTCCGCAACCACGCGAGCGCGCTCCGCGTCAGCCGCCACAGCACGCTCCTCCGCAGCGCGTATCGCATCGCGCGCAGCAGCCATGTCGCTCTCGGCAGCCGTGCTCTTCGCCTCCAGCGCAGCAACCGCCTCCGCCCGTGCAGCGTCCAGCTCGGCGCAGCGCCGCCTCGCCGCCTCCAGCGCGTCGCGGGCCTCTACAAGCGCCGCTGCGTCCAACTCAGCCGCAGCCTGCGTCTGATACTCGTTGCGCACCGCCTCCACGATGCCGCGCGTGCAGCTCACAGCGGCCTCACGTTCCGCTCGAGCAGCAGCGGCCTCACGCTCCGCGGCACGCGCCTTCCCCTCCAGCTCCGCAACCACGCGAGCGCGCTCCGCGTCAGCCACCACAGCACGCTCCTCCGCAGCGCGTATCGCATCGCGCGCAGCAGCCATGTCGCTCTCGGCAGCCGTGCTCTTCGCCTCCAGCGCAGCAACCGCCTCCGCCCGTGCAGCGTCCAGCTCGGCGCAGCGCCGCCTCGCTGCCTCCAGCGCGTCGCGGGCCTCTACAAGCGCCGCTGCGTCCAACTCAGCCGCAGCCTGCGTCTGATACTCGTTGCGCACCGCCTCCACGATGCCGCGCGTGCAGCTCACAGCGGCCTCACGTTCCGCTCGAGCAGCAGCGGCCTCACGCTCCGCGGCACGCGCCTTCCCCTCCAGCTCCGCAACCACGCGAGCGCGCTCCGCGTCAGCCGCCACAGCACGCTCCTCCGCAGCGCGTATCGCATCGCGCGCAGCAGCCATGTCGCTCTCGGCAGCCGTGCTCTTCGCCTCCAGCGCAGCGTCCAGCTCGGCGCAGCGCCGCCTCGCCGCCTCCAGCGCGTCGCGGGCCTCTACAAGCGCCGCTGCGTCCAACTCAGCCGCAGCCTGCGTCTGATACTCGTTGCGCACCGCCTCCACGATGCCGCGCGTGCAGCTCACAGCGGCCTCACGCTCCGCTCGAGCAGCAGCGGCCTCACGCTCCGCGGCACGCGCCTTCCCCTCCAGCTCCGCAACCACGCGAGCGCGCTCCGCGTCAGCCGCCACAGCACGCTCCTCCGCAGCGCGTATCGCATCGCGCGCAGCAGCCATGTCGCTCTCGGCAGCCGTGCTCTTCGCCTCCAGCGCAGCGTCCAGCTCGGCGCAGCGCCGCCTCGCCGCCTCCAGCGCGTCGCGGGCCTCTACAAGCGCCGCTGCGTCCAACTCAGCCGCAGCCTGCGTCTGATACTCGTTGCGCACCGCCTCCACGATGCCGCGCGTGCAGCTCACAGCGGCCTCACGTTCCGCTCGAGCAGCAGCGGCCTCACGCTCCGCGGCACGCGCCTTCCCCTCCAGCTCCGCAACCACGCGAGCGCGCTCCGCGTCAGCCGCCACAGCACGCTCCTCCGCAGCGCGTATCGCATCGCGCGCAGCAGCCATGTCGCTCTCGGCAGCCATGCTCTTCGCCTCCAGCGCAGCGTCCAGCTCGGCGCAGCGCCGCCTCGCCGCCTCCAGCGCGTCGCGGGCCTCTACAAGCGCCGCTGCGTCCAACTCAGCCGCAGCCTGCGTCTGATACTCGTTGCGCACCGCCTCCACGATGCCGCGCGTGCAGCTCACAGCGGCCTCACGTTCCGCTCGAGCAGCAGCGGCCTCACGCTCCGCGGCACGCGCCTTCCCCTCCAGCTCCGCAACCACGCGAGCGCGCTCCGCGTCAGCCGCCACAGCACGCTCCTCCGCAGCGCGTATCGCATCGCGCGCAGCAGCCATGTCGCTCTCGGCAGCCGTGCTCTTCGCCTCCAGCGCAGCAACCGCCTCCGCCCGTGCAGCGTCCAGCTCGGCGCAGCGCCGCCTCGCTGCCTCCAGCGCGTCGCGGGCCTCTACAAGCGCCGCTGCGTCCAACTCAGCCGCAGCCTGCGTCTGATACTCGTTGCGCACCGCCTCCACGATGCCGCGCGTGCAGCTCACAGCGGCCTCACGTTCCGCTCGAGCAGCAGCGGCCTCACGCTCCGCGGCACGCGCCTTCCCCTCCAGCTCCGCAACCACGCGAGCGCGCTCCGCGTCAGCCGCCACAGCACGCTCCTCCGCAGCGCGTATCGCATCGCGCGCAGCAGCCATGTCGCTCTCGGCAGCCGTGCTCTTCGCCTCCAGCGCAGCAACCGCCTCCGCCCGTGCAGCGTCCAGCTCGGCGCAGCGCCGCCTCGCCGCCTCCAGCGCGTCGCGGGCCTCTACAAGCGCCGCTGCGTCCAACTCAGCCGCAGCCTGCGTCTGATACTCGTTGCGCACCGCCTCCACGATGCCGCGCGTGCAGCTCACAGCGGCCTCACGTTCCGCTCGAGCAGCAGCGGCCTCACGCTCCGCGGCACGCGCCTTCCCCTCCAGCTCCGCAACCACGCGAGCGCGCTCCGCGTCAGCCACCACAGCACGCTCCTCCGCAGCGCGTATCGCATCGCGCGCAGCAGCCATGTCGCTCTCGGCAGCCGTGCTCTTCGCCTCCAGCGCAGCAACCGCCTCCGCCCGTGCAGCGTCCAGCTCGGCGCAGCGCCGCCTCGCTGCCTCCAGCGCGTCGCGGGCCTCTACAAGCGCCGCTGCGTCCAACTCAGCCGCAGCCTGCGTCTGATACTCGTTGCGCACCGCCTCCACGATGCCGCGCGTGCAGCTCACAGCGGCCTCACGTTCCGCTCGAGCAGCAGCGGCCTCACGCTCCGCGGCACGCGCCTTCCCCTCCAGCTCCGCAACCACGCGAGCGCGCTCCGCGTCAGCCACCACAGCACGCTCCTCCGCAGCGCGTATCGCATCGCGCGCAGCAGCCATGTCGCTCTCGGCAGCCGTGCTCTTCGCCTCCAGCGCAGCAACCGCCTCCGCCCGTGCAGCGTCCAGCTCGGCGCAGCGCCGCCTCGCTGCCTCCAGCGCGTCGCGGGCCTCTACAAGCGCCGCTGCGTCCAACTCAGCCGCAGCCTGCGTCTGATACTCGTTGCGCACCGCCTCCACGATGCCGCGCGTGCAGCTCACAGCGGCCTCACGTTCCGCTCGAGCAGCAGCGGCCTCACGCTCCGCGGCACGCGCCTTCCCCTCCAGCTCCGCAACCACGCGAGCGCGCTCCGCGTCAGCCACCACAGCACGCTCCTCCGCAGCGCGTATCGCATCGCGCGCAGCAGCCATGTCGCTCTCGGCAGCCGTGCTCTTCGCCTCCAGCGCAGCAACCGCCTCCGCCCGTGCAGCGTCCAGCTCGGCGCAGCGCCGCCTCGCTGCCTCCAGCGCGTCGCGGGCCTCTACAAGCGCCGCTGCGTCCAACTCAGCCGCAGCCTGCGTCTGATACTCGTTGCGCACCGCCTCCACGATGCCGCGCGTGCAGCTCACAGCGGCCTCACGTTCCGCTCGAGCAGCAGCGGCCTCACGCTCCGCGGCACGCGCCTTCCCCTCCAGCTCCGCAACCACGCGAGCGCGCTCCGCGTCAGCCCCACAGCACGCTCCTCCGCAGCGCGTATCGCATCGCGCGCAGCAGCCATGTCGCTCTCGGCAGCCGTGCTCTTCGCCTCCAGCGCAGCAACCGCCTCCGCCCGTGCAGCGTCCAGCTCGGCGCAGCGCCGCCTCGCCGCCTCCAGCGCGTCGCGGGCCTCTACAAGCGCCGCTGCGTCCAACTCAGCCGCAGCCTGCGTCTGATACTCGTTGCGCACCGCCTCCACGATGCCGCGCGTGCAGCTCACAGCGGCCTCACGCTCCGCTCGAGCAGCAGCGGCCTCACGCTCCGCGGCACGCGCCTTCCCCTCCAGCTCCGCAACCACGCGAGCGCGCTCCGCGTCAGCCGCCACAGCACGCTCCTCCGCAGCGCGTATCGCATCGCGCGCAGCAGCCATGTCGCTCTCGGCAGCCGTGCTCTTCGCCTCCAGCGCAGCAACCGCCTCCGCCCGTGCAGCGTCCAGCTCGGCGCAGCGCCGCCTCGCCGCCTCCAGCGCGTCGCGGGCCTCTACAAGCGCCGCTGCGTCCAACTCAGCCGCAGCCTGCGTCTGATACTCGTTGCGCACCGCCTCCACGATGCCGCGCGTGCAGCTCACAGCGGCCTCACGCTCCGCTCGAGCAGCAGCGGCCTCACGCTCCGCGGCACGCGCCTTCCCCTCCAGCTCCGCAACCACGCGAGCGCGCTCCGCGTCAGCCGCCACAGCACGCTCCTCCGCAGCGCGTATCGCATCGCGCGCAGCAGCCATGTCGCTCTCGGCAGCCGTGCTCTTCGCCTCCAGCGCAGCAACCGCCTCCGCCCGTGCAGCGTCCAGCTCGGCGCAGCGCCGCCTCGCCGCCTCCAGCGCGTCGCGGGCCTCTACAAGCGCCGCTGCGTCCAACTCAGCCGCAGCGTGTGTAGCGTGGCTGTTGCTGTTGAAGTCTTCTGTTGCTGGGGTATGTGGTGCAATCACGTGGTTTGTTGAAGTGAAAAGATGTGTATCGCCTGCTGTCGTTATTGCGTTGTCGAGATGTGTGTTGGTGTTTGTGCCGACGGTGGCAGTTACTCCATATTTGGTAGTGATGTTGGGTACGTGCGCATCGGGTGATTTGTTTTGCAACAAACGAAGCTGAGTTTCGTAGTGGACGATGAGTGCTGCGTATTCCTCTTGTAGGGCCGTATGTTCACGTTGAGCTTTTTGCCGTTCGTAGCGATGTCGCTCTTCGTTCTCACTGACGAGTTGTCGCAGTAGATTACATGATTCTTGCGTTTCTAGCAAAGCTGCAGAAATGCTATCAAGTTCGTTATCCAAGCATGTATGGTCCAGGCGCATTGTTACCAGTTGCTTCTGCAAGTCGGCAACATGTTGTGCATTGCAGCGACGCTCTTCGTCGAGCTGGGAGGCTAGGTGCTGAATTTGTTGCTCCTTCTGGAACTGTATGGATTGCATGTCTTCCAGTGTGGTTTCGAATTCCGCAACCAGCTGCCGGCGATCTTCGCCGACTTTGCTGTGGCTGTTGGTGGTGGGCACGAAAACTTTATCGACAGGATGATAGTCATCTTCCTTAGAGCGGGAAGTCGATGTTGTGTTCTCCCCATCCACTGGCAGAATCGGCATGGCTGCGGCGAGAAAAATGTGGTAGAGTCCTTTAAGACGCCGGAACTCACACATCTCCAGTCCAAGTCGCAAGGTGTGTTCGCGCTGCGCGTCACCACATGTAGCAACCTGAAAGCAAATTTGGAGCCCAGCTTTCTCGGTAGCTATTATTGTCATTTTCGATAGCTCGCCTGTGGTTACGCCACAATCGGATGTGATATCAATGGTTGCGAGGCGGTGTACTGCATCTGTGTGCGCGGCTACCACAGCACACCACTCAGCCCCCTTGCACGTATACTGAAAAGAGGCAGTAGTGGAGATGAACTCATCCTTGCTTACGTCGAAATCCGCCACAGCAGACAAAAGGTCGAGCGTTTCTGGCTCGTACATATTGTCCCGCGAGGAATGGAGGACAGTGAAGAGCGCCATTTGAGTCAGAGAACCGTCAGTTTTGTCGCTGACACTGTCACGAGCGCTGCAAGCAGGAGTAGCAGCGCACGTCTGTATGCCAAGCTCAACGCGAGGTGTGGTTAGCACACCAACCTCATTTGTAGCCAGGTGAAACCCCATAGCCTGGGACGAGAGTGGTGATCGCACGTGTTTGCAATGGCTCAAGATGGAATTGGGAGACCCGAGCGATTTTTCCTTCCCAGTTGTCAACCGTGGGGTGCACTGCACGTTTGTCAGCGGAGTCGTGATCACAGATGCCGTGGTGACGTCTGTGTACACGAGTGCCTCAACAACACCACTTGTGGAAGTGCACTCGGCAGGCTCTAGCGCTGCCGTTTCTTCCATTGGATTTCCGGGGCTGCAGTAGTCTCTGGGCACGGATGTCTTCTGGAGGCAAGTGTTGACGACAGACGGGTCGCAAACCCGCAGCAGGGGCTCTCTTCTCGACGGCCGTGCAGGAGAAGTAGACGCCATGTTAACCTTCCGTGGCTTTCTTAGCTCCAGATGAGTGAAGTTGAGGTGTGCGTGTGGATGATGGAGAGGGGGCAGAGGAGACTATAGTTCGGGGTTTCCGCACCACGGGTTCGTGAAGGCAAGTGTCTAGGTGCGCAAATCTGCTGCCCTTTACAGCTGTTCTGTTCACCGGGCAGTAGGGGAGAGTAGGGGTGCGAATTGAGAGAAACGGTCAAAATCTAAAAAAAAAACGCACAACTGTGTGCCCTGTCGAGGTCGGTATCCTCGGTGCTTCTTTGCGCTGTACGACGTTTTCTGGGAGAAGGCAGACGCAAGACGCACAACTCTGACAAAAAGAAAAAAGAGGAAGCGAAATGCTGCGGAGTAAGGAAAGGGGAGGGGGGCAGGAGTGAGGGAGAGGAGGACAAGGAGAGAAAAAAAATGAGGAAAAGTGAGGGGAAAAGTCACATACACACAGTAAAGAAGGAACGAAAAAAAAAAAGGACAGACACTGAAGAAGAGAGCGTGCACTTCTCGTTTCTCGTTCTTTCGTATGTTCGCTTCTTCAAATATATTCTCGGAGACACACACATACAGCTTGCTTACTTGAGAAAAATAAAAGGGGAGAGAGTACAAGCATAAACACATGAAAAGTAACGGAAGGAAAAAACTCAAACGAAGATGCACGCACACAGAGAGAGAGAGAGAGCAGAGGAACAACGCTTAACAGTACAAGGCAAGAAACGCCAAAGTAGCAATCACCTCAACACGTCTTTACATAACCGTCTTCTCTGTACCACCTCGCTTTTTTGATGTTGACTTTTTCCTTCCTCCCTAGGGGGCCGGGGGAAGCAAGTGGCCTTTGCTCTTGGAGGTGGGGAGAATGAGCGGCCGACCCGCGATAGAAAAATACGAGAAAAGAATGCAACTGAAGGAAAGGGGTGTCCCGGTGTGCTTATTCCAGTTTCTGAAGAGGGGACGGGGGGCGGAAACAAGAGAGGTGATAAAAGGATCTAGAGTGAAACGGAAGGAATTTTTTTCGAAATGAAAACAGCTGATAAAAATAAAAATAAAAGAAGGAAGAGCTAATCCGAATGGTACGGTCTTTGTGGCGAGAAGAAGGGGAAAAGGGGGAAGGGGTGTGTACAGAAGTAGATCAATCCAAGGAGAACGGGTGGGTAGGTTCACGGTACAGGTCAGCTGTAATAGCCAGAAGAAAAGGGGGAGGGGGGGGGGCAAAGAAAAAAGGAAGCTGCAGAAGCAGTAGAAAACAGAGGAAAGGTAACAGGGGCGGAGGGGCTCAATTGTACAATTAATATACTTGAGCGAAAAGGGGAGTAAAAAAAAAAAAGGGAGGCAACGCGTGAGCGAGAACGAAAAAAAAAAAACTGAAGTCTCGCGAACAGAAAACACCGAGGAACTTTGAAAAAAAAAAAAACGAAGTGGAGGAAATGAAGAGACGAAGGGGAAGTTACACACTTGTGTTGTCAATCAATATAGTTGACGTGTGTGCTGAATCATCAAGCCAAACTCAGACGGAAAAGAGGATAACAACATGAAAAACAAGAAAGGAAAAAATGGGGCTTGAAAAGGCCAACACGAGTGAAGAAGAGGGGGGTCCTTGGGAAGGGGGATCTAGTAATGTCTTGATGATACAAACGGGGCAATCTACAAGGCTAAAAGGAGAAAAGGGGGAAGCCAGAGAAGCAATTTCTCTGGCCTAGGAAAGAGAAGATAGAGGATGGCAAAGAGTTGAGATGAAGGAGAGCCCTTACAACTCGTATCTTGCTATTCTTGTTGTTTTCGCTTTGTTTTTTTCTTTGGGGTGCTTTTCCTGTGTGTTTTGAAGTAAGGAGGCGGGGGGTGAATTGCCAAACGTGTACGGAAGGAGGAAACGGAGAGTGGAATCAACGAAGCGAAATGAAAATCTCGACGTTGTCCTCGTCGTGGAAAAAAGAACTAACGTAACTGGCGTGGAATCACTTGTAATGAGGGGAAGCGCACTCCTCAGTGCAGAGAGAGGTAGGGCACAGTCGAGCAAGAAAATGGGTAGCAAAAAATAGATGCAGTAATTACAGTGGGGAGTGGGAGAAAGATGAGAAAAAAGGTGAAGGAAGTGAAGGGGGTGAAGAAGGCCAGGCGTGATGAGAGTATCAGTACCGATCAATGCTACCTAAGTGGCTAAAGGCGAGGGGAAAGCGCACCAGTCACAATGTTGCCTGAAGTGGCGTGCTACATGAGCGGAACGACTACTCGAGGCTACGTAAGTGTAACTCTTTTTCTTTCGTTTCCTTCTCATGTCACTATATATTGGGCAAGGGCACCGAGACGACAAGAGCGAAGACTAATGTACGGCTCAGAGCTGTATTGCTGGTTCATCACGTGACTTTTTTATTGAGGTCCTACTTCACCCACTTCACTTCTCTCGCCTAGGTCTTTCTGTTCTTCACTGTTTTTTTTTGTGTGTGTCGAGAGGGGATGCTTCTGTTGTGATTTATGTACGTAGGAAGACAAATGGTAGTGGGCACACACGCACAGGGACATGTCGTGCCATATTACCTCGAAGAAAAGCTTCCGTGAGGGGGAAAACAAAGACTTCCCGTTTCATTTCTTCTCTCAGGTAAGTAAGGAAGCTCTCGGAGCCTCTACGTCTCCCACCTTTTCTGCTGCTGAGAAGACTCTCCCTAATTTTACGCGAAGGCGGGTGGGGGTTCTGCTGGCGGGTGCCTGCGCATTTTGCGTGTGAGTAGGAAACGCCTGCCGCGTCATTTAGATGTAGACAACTAACTTCCATAATCACAATACAAAGACCGATGTGTCACGCTACCACGCAGTACTCAGCAAAGACAATGTTGTTTAACGTTCGCCACGAGATGATATGCATAAATATATATATATATATATTATCCTCCACTGTCTGGCGGTGTGCCTTTCAGCTCTTCTTTCAGCCGTTACTGTCTCCTTCCCTCTGAGTCTTGTGTTGCCATAACGAGTGGAATGACACATTAAAAAAGAAAACACAACTGAAGCGGAGAAGGATTCCCCAACAGTACAGACAAACAAGGCGTATGGTGAAATTGCCCGCTACGAATTCCTTTCCCCGTGCATATCGCTCTCCTGGTTTGTGCTACGGGGAAATCAAGTTTGGAATATCGAGGAAGGTGAAAAGCGCACAACAGTGGGGGGAGGGGGCAACGACGACGAAAAGCATGCAGGGGAGCACGCACTTTCCAGCGAATACGGACGCAAAAGCGCACGCCACAGAAAGAGCAAAGGAGAGAGAGCACGAAGTGAAAAAACTGAACATTATTCCAAAGCAAATGGAAAAAAAGAAAAGAAACGTGCCAAAACAGAAAAGTTAATAAAGTCAGAAAAGAGGAATGAGGGAAGTCGGTGGCAGTGATCAAATGTAACGCTGAGAGAATGGACGCCCGTAAGCGTCAGCGGAAAGGGAAGAAATCGGTAATGGGGCGGCGAAAAAAAAAGAGGATGGACAGGGAGAGGGGAAAACTAAAAGGAGTGCGCAGAGAAGAAAGACCGAGATGCACAAGAGAACAATTTACAGCAGCGAGACGAAAAATAACGCGTGTTTTCCGTCCATGTGCGTGTGTGTGTGTGTGTGTGTGTGTGTGTGTGTGTGTGTGTGTGAACGCACGCGTGCATCGTTGGCAACACCTCCTCCCTCTCTTTACTAGCTCTTTTCCTACCCACCAACGCGCATGCACAGGGTGGGATGCTGGTACGGGAGAGTTCTAGGCCCTACCGAGAGAGAGGAGAAACAACACAAAAACAAGAGCAAGCAACATGAACTGTAAGAATGGAGAAGCAAGGTAAGCACAGAAAATAAGACGAATCAGAAAAGAAAAAAGCAACAAACGGCGAAAGGACTTTGGTAGGCATCTTTTACATCTGTATGATTAGGGGAAAGGGGTCGAGGGAGGAGTGGGCACATGAGTAACACCTCGATGATCGAGCAGCATTAACTACGCTACCTCACCAGCATCTCTCCCACTCTTGTAACTCACCCCTCCCATTCCGTGCCACCTCTAGGATAAGTTCACACAGTGAGGGTTCATGCATTCCTGTTGAAAAAAAGCCTCGCTCAAAGCTGATGGCCCTATGAGCTGTGCGAAAATATTTCGCTACGTTTCTCCCTCTTATATTCCAATGGGCCTTCCTCACCACCACCCTACCCCTCCGTCGTACGTGCACATGCGCACGATGGGGTGAGAAGATGGAAAGAGCGACACACACACACACACACACACACAGACACTACAGCACACGCCAGTCATTATTCGTTTCGATTTTCTCCATGATCACGTCTTCCTTCTTCCCCAGCCGCACCCTTGCACAGGTGAGTGGTTGAAAAGCACCTTTGTAGAATGGTATGCCGAGGAAGAGATTCCGCGCACGCGTTTTGGCACAGTCCAGTGGGCTGCATGAAGGCTGTATGTTCAGACACTCAATGTACTTGCTTACGTAGCTGGGGCCGAAGCAACCCCCCTTACAAAATCCAACGTATCGTCGAGCAAGTACTCTACGCATCTCGCAAAGGTACCCGCATCAAATGCACTGGAAGCCCCGAGGTGAAGCGGTGCATCATGACTGCAGTTCATGTTCCCGTTACACTGGCCACCATTTAACGTCCCGTGTTGAGCCTGTTGCTGTAGCGCAATGACACCACTTACCAAGAGTTGCTTCTGTGTCGCCTGCGCCAGATCCTCACGCAGCCGCGCAATCTCGTTGTCACGTTCCCCCAAAGTCTGCAGCAGCTGCTGACTCTGCTCTACGGTGTTGGAGTACTTCTCCTCCAGCTGCTTGTACTCCTCGAAGCATGCCAGTAGGGTCGTCTGCACATTTTTGAAGTGGGTCTTGACGTCTGCGAGTACGTGCTGGGCATCATCCGACGCCGACGGTGTGCAGGGCGCCTGCGAGGGAAAAATCACGCCGTTTTGCATATCCACCTGAGTGATCAAAGAAAAAGATGTAGTGACGGCGTCTATTGGTGTAGACATGTTAGTACTGGCGCGAGTCACCGCAGCCTTTCCGCTTGATGACAACACACAGCTGTTACCGCCAGATGCCCATTTTACTTCCTTCGCAACGAAGGCTTTACCATTCCGTTCACCTAATGGGACGATGGAGGACAACACCGTGGCACACCGGCTCTTGACACTGTCCACATAACTATCATCGGCTATGGAGGCGCGCGGTTGTCGCACGTGACCCCCGTTCGTCCACGTTCCCGTCCGTCCTGCCTCACTCTTCGGCGCAGGGTGCGTCAAAGCAGCGATGGAAGTGCAATCGGGGTAGCTGACACCTGCGACGGGGTCCTCGGCTCGGGCGGGGGAGAACGTCGGCATTCTAGATTGCTCCTCGCCGCAACTGCCCCGGGGACTTCGTTGACCAGCAAACGACTTCGCCAGCTTCTCCTCCAACGACTCGATGGAGATGCGCTCCTTGAGAAGGTACTGCCAATTTGTAACCCTTTCAGCTGTCATGAGGTAGAGGACGTGCTCCATGGGGACACTGCGCACCGTTTGGGTGCGATAGTAGCAAATGCCTTTGCTGATTAGATCTGCCTGCTTCGCCAGCGAGTCGCGGCGCTCGCGCGCCGACTGCAGGCTGCTCTGAGAGGCGGCTATCTGTCGCTGCAGCTCCGGTTCTTTGTCCTCCATGTAGTGGGCACGTTGGTAATCCATGAAGGCCGTGATCCACTTGTGCAGAAGCCCAAGTAACGGCGACTCTTGAGACACTGAAGAATAAGACAAGGTTGAGTCGGACAAGTACGTCTCTGAGATAGAGTCATAGAGTAACCTCTCCAGTCGCTTCTCGCCAACCTGACGCAGCTGTAGCATCATTCCCTTGCCGCTGCACAGCAACTGTTGCGCATCTTCCCACGTAGATGACACAAGACTCTTACCGGCAGCGATGCAAGCCACAGTACATCCGACAGCGCTAATTACAGCAGAGGGGCAGCGTTGTTGCGACAGCAGTGCCCACTCTTTTTCCTCGACCCCTTCCAAGCGTCGAAGAGCCAACCGTAGCATTATCTTCTGCATGCGGCAGCTCTTGGGTCTCGTCGTGTCGCTCTCTTCTAACACCTTGGACTTCAGTAACTGCAAGCGGCTCTCGTGCGATTTCACGACAGCATCTTTTTCAGATCGCCTGCGTAGAACTGTCTTCAGCAGTCTCTCATAATTTTTCTCAATCCGCAAGAATACCACGCGCAGCGTGTTCCCTTCTTTTCCAAGGCACAGACCGTAGGCCTCTTCATCCGCCCCATCCTGCGGAAGGCGATATGCAATCACCATATCCGTGGCGGAGCTCTTTCGACCCCCGAGCTCCATCCTTCGAGCTTTGGAGACACGGTAATCTACACGAGAGCAGGCATGCACACACACTCGCGTGTACACAGCCAGAGCAAGCCGAGAGGGAGATGATAAGAGCCGGTGATGCGGCTCTCTGAGCGAGTGATCCAACGAGAACTCCTTGTGGAGTCACAAAATTCTGAGGTTTGAAAAAGGCAATCTAGCTAAACTCCGCGTGCAATGGACATGTGCAGTCATGTGTCCTCTCACGGTGCCTGTACTTCGTAGCAATAGTCTTTCTCTGTGAGCATGTGGCTGTCCGTGTGTGCCTCCGTACATCCGCTTTTATCTCCAGAATAATGAACGATGGGAACAGGTAAGAGCGCGGAGGAGGTCAGTACACACAAAAAAGGTAGCGGCCTGCTTCCTATGGGAATACCTCTCGAGTGCCCTTGGTCGCCGTGTACCTTCGGAACGGCACTTTGGTGCTCTTTTCTTTGTGCCAGAGAGCAAAGGAAGCACAGATATTGGTGGTTGCACATATGACAATTGGCGCATTTTCGGACATGTATATAAATACATGCACACGGGGTGCAGCGGCAACGCGAAGTATAACGCGATGCAGATAAAAGGGGAAGGGTAGCAAAGAACAAAGGAGAGCAAAAGAGAATGTTTGGCACATAGCGGAAGAATAGCCAAAAGCGACGAATAGAGTGACGTCTCTGCTAAAAAAAAGAGACTATAGCAGGAACATATATACATACATATATATGTATGTGGCGTAGATCAACGATACGGAGAAATGGGCCGTATCAGCTTCGCGCCAAAAAAATCAGTTGAGGGCTCCTAAGAATGTAGATGTTGCGAAGAACGATTTGCTGCACCTGACTGGTACGTTTGCTCTCTCAGTTCTCCTCATCGGAGCACACCGACAGTGATGCGGAACAGACAGAAAAAAAAACGAGAGAAATCACGACTGCGAAGCTGCCACTACGAAGTGATACACATCGACACACAACGCGAGCCAAGGTACGCCCATAGAAGTAAATGTATGCTACGGTAGGTCTACCTCTTTAGAACCACATCGCTGCGCCTGAAGCTTATGCTGGCCTCTCCCCTTCCCTTCGGGTGAGGCTTCCTGATTGCCACTTGCGTCCTTACATGGACGTTGTTGCTGCTCCTGTGTTTCTCTTTTTATATGGCTGTGTTTTATAAAACAGTACACGCAATCACATCGCCAAGAACACACAAACATGCATGCCTGCATCTCTGTGTATATCTCTCTCCCTCTGCAATGCCCAGTAACCCATTCGCAGACACCAAGCAAGAAAAAAAGAAGAATCTCAGGAAGGAAAAAGAGAAAAAGATGACAACAAGAGAATAAAAAAGATGTGTCCGAGTTCGAGCACGGAAATTCGAAAAAAAGAGGGTGTCCGCTGATGAACAACGGCGCACCAAGCAGGTAGCAGAAGACAGGGCGGTGGCTCCCTCCTGCGCTCTTCTACCCCGATGCCCTTCTGCAGAAGGGTGGAAAGAAAAGGTGATGCTGCAGGAAAGGACGACCGCCATCTTTTTACGTTTCTTTACGACTGTTGCCGTAGGTAGTGATCTTTGTCAGTAGAACGGAAGCGTTTTTGTTGCTGGTGCTGCGTGTGGGGAAGGGGGGAGGCTACCCACCTACTTTCCCTCACTCTCTCCGTTCCGACACCTCTTCCAGAGAAATTTCGACTGAAGGATGTGTGCGCATATGCCTTTAGAAGAGTGGGCGAGAGTGAAGAAGGCAGAGATGATGGGAAAATAAAAAGCGATGCTCATTTCTTACATTTTCCTTTTTTTACAATCCTGTTTGGTATTGTGACTTCGTCAAAAACACATGGAGGCAACCAGAAAACTCAACATCCGCCACGAAGCTTCACAAGGAACTTACAGCGAGAGATCCTGGCGGGTGCATAGCCGTGTCGTTGCTTTTCTCATGTGCTTATTGAGAAAGCCGCACTCTGATGTCGAAAGGTGCGCAGGAAAGCGCATCACGTGAACACCAAGACAGAGCTGAGAAAACTAAATGAAGGGAAGAGGCACACAGGGCAATCAGGTGACAGACACGCGCGCTTCAAGAAAATGAACATCATCTCCAATTCTCTTCTTCTGTACTAGACGCGTCATCACTTCTATTCGACTCCACAATACGTCAGTTTGTAGACCGCTATGTGCCGATGTAACGCGCAAAATACAGACTCCCGTGGCCGGCCAACAGGAAAGAGGAACATTTATCAGTACCCCGGCTCCCCGTCCCTCCCCCTCCCCCCCCACACACACACACAAAAAGAAAGAATGAAGACAAAACGATGCACATATTCTGAGAGCGCTGCTCTCGGAATGGGGTAGAGAACGGCAATAATAAAGAACAATGATGAAGCACAGAGGGGAAAAAAGTGAAGACCTTTACGCAAATGACCATCACATAGAGGAGGGGAAGCGAGGCCGAATGAGAAAGCACACGACAGAGACACATAACATACTACACAACGCAGATCACACGCAAACCCGAACACACCTAGTAAGACAACAAGCAAATAAAAAAAAAAAACGGCATGGGGAAAGGGATGAAAAGTATGTCGACGATGGTGGTAACGTAACGACAGAGCGCCTGCAGAAAAAGAAGAAATGAAACTTCGCTGTTGTAGTCTCAAAGACACAAGCAGGGAGCGACGCAAGACAAGACTCGTCCTGGAAAATTGAAGGCTGCGACACGTTAGAAATAAAAAAGCTAGCGATAAGGCGAAACCAGAGGCACGCGAACTACAGCATATCGGAAGTAGGTCAATGAAAACTGTGCGTGGTAGCAAAGAACAAAAAAAGGGAGCAGTGTTGTTCTTCGCGTTGCTGCAGTCATTATGCTTGCAAAATGTTATTGCTGAGATGTGCTGGCTTTCTTACCTTTGTCTCATGCAATCGTGTTCAAGCGCACAGCAACACATACACACACGTACACATACACTTGCACACGACAGAAAATACGCGCATAAAAAAGGCTCTTACAGAGAGGGACTCGTGTCGGCCGCAGACACAAAAACAAAAGAAACAGACACAAAAGAGGAACGCACTCGAAATTCATCCACCTTCTGTACAGATCTAACACACAGATGCAAAAGCGTTACTCCCAACGAGAAACCGACATTCGCAAGACTAAACCCACATGGAGAAACAAGCTCTACACGCAAGAAAATGAAAAAGACCTAAAAACAGACATGTACTTGCCAACACTCACTAACACACGCGCGCAGGCATCTCACACGGCGGTATGGCCGCGACAACACTCTTTGTTGCTCCTGTGCAGCAGCTGCACGCGAAAATGTTACTGTAGCTCGTTGGATGCCATGTAAACATCTACCGCGTGCAGCATCTCCGGGGCGCTGTTCTCGAACTTCTTCACGAGCTCGTTGAATGACGTTCTATCCTTCTTCACCTCCTCCTCGGTGGGCTCCATTGTCTTTCCGAAGTCATCTGTTTGTAGACACACTTCAACTTGTGCGGCACGACGCGCTTCTTTTGTTCCAGGGTTCTGCACCACGGGAGCTATGCGCTGGCGAGGAACTCCTCGGTACAGTGTTGCCATGGAGAAGCAGGCATCCCCGATGTGAAACTCACGGGAAACGCCGTGCTGCTTATAGAAGACGTGCAGAGTTATGACATCCTGGTCTGGCTGCGCAAGATAGAACACAAATGTCTCGTCAAAGCGGATCACAGACGACAACACCTTTACAGAAGTCCTGTACTTCTCTTTGATGGACTTCAGCTTGATGATAACGTGGCCAGGTTCAGTGATTGGTCGACCATTGCGCAGTACATCCATCAGCAACACAACTGTGAAAGCGAGGTGGGCACCTTCAGGGATAGCACTTCTATGCTGCTCATCTGTTGAGCGGACAGATAACTCGGAGAGAGCAATTGCCTCAGGTGTCCGACGCAGGGCGCTGGGTCGTGGAGAGCGAGTAACAGGTTGCGGGGAGCGGGCACTGATGTTTGGAGAAACTGGTCGACTACCGGCCTTACGTGCATTGGTCAGCTTGCGTGTTAAGTCAACAATCTCAGACTGCAGCTTTTCGATACGCCGTTTAGCTTCATTTTGCTTTGCGCTCTGCTGCTTCACTACTTCCTCCTTGTCCTTCTCCAGGTCCCCAACCTTCTTTCGGAGCCTGTCGTTTTCGCTGGTCACACCTCGGTTCTGCTTGCGCAGAGCACCCACGGTGTCCTTCAAATCGTCATTGTCGTGCGCCAGTTGTTCAGTGTTGCGCAGTTTGCTTTCCAGGTCACTGACATATTTCTGGAGACGCTGAATCTCGTCGTCCTTGGCGGCACCCCGAGCAGCCATGGCAGCACCTTGGTACTTGACTCTGCGTAGCTGACGGTTCGCCTCATCCTCGCTGTCCCACGTGAACTCAAGAAGTCGCATCACTTCCTCTACCGACTCTCGCTTGTCCTTCGTCAAACGCATCACACCATCCAAAAAATTAATCACAGTGTCCCCGCCCTCAGAACCAACCTGAGCCCTTCCTACATCTCTAAGATTCGCATTTTCGTGCAGTAGCTCCACGATCTGCTGTTCGTACTCCTTAATGCGGACATGACTGATTGCCTCCTTCTGCTCTTGTGCGCTGTTAAGCTTCTTCAACTCTGCCTCTAAGTCACGCACTCTCTGCTTCAAGACTATCATTGCACGCGCATCGTCCTGGCTGTGTGGAGCTCCGGTTGCGCGACTTCCATAACTGTGCCCACCGGTCGAGCGGACAGATGATAGCCTATCTGTCAATGACTCATGAGAAGCGTCTTCGAGTTGCTTCTGAGCAGCTGCGAGTCGGACCTCCATCTCTTTGCATGTTACCACCTTCTCGTCAATAACGTTTTGAAGTTCAAGAATTTTCACCTTAGCTGCATCTGCCTGGTCACGAAGGTCGTCATTCACCCTCGATACGGATTCATAACGAGCTGCCCATTCCTCCAGTAAGCAACTCTTCGCAGCCGGCTTCACAGTCGAGGAAGCATGTATCAAGCCCATCGGCACGGCTTGTGCTGATCGAGAGCCACGTCTATCATACCGAAGAACCTGAATTTCATCTTGCAAAGACCTAACTTGATCCTTCATAGCCTGGAAAAGTGCTTCGTCGTTACGGCCTTCTGAGCTGCCATTCACCTGCAGTTCGCTAATCCGGTGGCGCAACTCGTTCTCGGTGCGCACCCACTCCTTCTCCTTTTCCCAGCTTTTGTGTTGCGCCTCCTTCAGCTTCCTTTCTAGCTGTGCAACCTCTTCCTTCAATAGAAATTGTTCCAGCGGCTCTTCAACGCCGCCATTTCTGTTCCGAGCAAAAGGAGTCACAAGAGGCCTTTCCGCGCGCTTATTGAAGTCAAGTAGTTCATCGATCTTCTGCTGATACCTCTCGCGCTCCTGGTCCCATAGCTCTTTTGCAGACTTCAGTGTCTCCTCATTGTCATCAAGGCGCTTTCGCAAGTCAGCGCACTGATGACGAGTGTTCTCCAACTCTTTGATCTCCCGAAGTCTCTCCTTTTGCATTCGTTCGCATTCGCTCTGTAGTTCACGAATTCGCTTGTCAGCGTCATGGTCGCTATCCCGCTCACGGATTGACATTTGCCTCATATGTCTCTCAGCCTCCGTTAGCGACTTCCGCAGCTCCTCATTCTCTTGAATGAGCTTCATCGCCTCTCTCTGCAAGGGAAAGAGATCCGAGGTATCGCTTTCCTTCTCAAGGCTTTTGATACGAATGTGATAGTTGCTGTTTTCCTCTTCAAGAACTCGAGCATTACGGTTCGCGATACGTAGCTTTTCATCGAGTTCTTTGGCTTCGATGAAAAGATCTTTGACACGGTTCTCAAGCTCGCCTATTCGAAATTCCTTTTCTGAGAGTTGTCCCTTCAACAGCTTCAGGTAGTCCCCGGTAGCCATGCGAGACATCTTAGCTACAAAAGACAACAGCGGAGATACCTGAAAAGAGGAAGAAAAGAAGAATCTTTATCCAGCATACAAAGGCTTCTTCCGTTGTGGCTCACACTTCGGAAAGAAAACAGGCTAGCACCTAGATTGATTCTCATAAAATTTACATACAGCACCAAGTCGTAAATACAAACTAATACGCTAGGGGGTTCGTATTCCTTCAAGTGCCGTAAAAAAAAAAGGAAGCGAAATGCTATGCGTTGCAGAAAAGGACTGAAGCCAGAAAGATCCCCTAATAACAGAGTGGGTAACAGGGAAAGGGGCGCAAATAAGGATAAGGAAAGGCACATAGTAGGATGTCAAGGGAAAAGTGCAGTAGCACTATAGGTTGCTCATCTGAGGAAAGCAGTACATCATAAGTTGCACTAAATTGTGCAAAAATGACTATGCTCTTCCTCACTAAGGCGCAACGAGTATTGTAGAAGCACCTCAAACCCGTGTTGTGACAGAGTTGCACACTACCTACATCACAGCTGAGAATACAGAAAACGCTTCGTAGCAGTCCCAAAAGGCACCTAGTTGCGTAATTTGCAATATGCTTTTGTTGTTTCTGTTCTCTGCAACATCCAATAGTGCGTATTCTCATGTCAGGTCCGACAATATTAGGCAAAAAAGTGAAAATACTACTGTGGATGCATATTAAGGCAGAGAATCTTGCACAGCGTACAGCGAAGAAAAATTCTTTCAGGGGTGTAGAGAACATTTAATTGCTAAAGTGAAACAAGAGGCACCTTCAAATGATATATATATATATATAATAGAGACTTTGCTGCCGTTAGAAAATATGCTGAGGTAACTTCCGACGTTTAGGTGCACAGTTGCGTATCTACGAGAGTGTCTGCAGAAGCTTAACAAGAGGAAAGATGGAAAGCACGATAGCGTGCGGCGTTAACCTCTCCCTCTGTAGATACACTTAAGCTGTGTCAGCCAAGTATAGTTAGCTGACAGTGGCAACAAGAAAATGTAGACACTGAAAATGATCAGAAACAAATGAGCGCAATGAGTAAATAAGGAGTATCGAATAGCATCGACTAAGGTATCTAGTTCATGCCTCTAGAATGTAAGTCAGATGCCCCAACAACCGAAACGAAGAAGCTGGTCCTCTTCCCCCAGAAGCGAGTCAAAATATATATATAACCTATGTTTTAGTCGCAACCACACGGATGCACTCATAAGCTTCACAGCAACAAATTACAAATCGCTTAGTAATTACAGTGTTCAGCTTTAAGGTAGCTCTCCAGCATTCATATTTTGTGGTAGCTAGAAAAGAATGAACCTTGTGTACTCAAGCTGCGGATATTGCACTTCGAGGAGCCTTCACGGTGTCTTGCCGTTCGAATGCTTGAGCTGACTTCCTTAAGAAACATTTTGACTCGGATCAAAGCGTAATTACGGAAGTAATGACTACGGGGCCTTGTTGCTTCATTTTCAAATCATTTCGGTAAATTCAATGAAGACAGCATAAGTGGCAAGTAAAGGGATGCTAGTCCTAGGTAGCCTTTTGTGTGGTTCATGCCTTAATTGCCTTGATCAACACACAGAACTCCCAGGGATAAGTACAGTGCCCATTTCGCAAAGACTGAGGAGTATAAGAGCCACGAGCAAGTACCACTTTTTTTTTGACGTACACGGTTGTATACACTTACGCAGAGCATAGCTGGCAGGGATCACGAAAGAGAAGTAAGGTGCGAAGGGTATGGGCTGGCAACATCCACTGAGAAAAAAACGTTGTACTAGCACATTCGGACACTGTTTACTGATGTGACAATTGCCATAGCTTTTTATTGACACGGAGTAATAAACCAATTGACTCAGGCAACACAATATTTACTAGCAGATTTAAGAGATAAGACGAGCATGAATTCCTCAAGCAATTAGAAATCTAGGTAGTTATTTGGTCCACAGCAACCGTTTTAGCGTCCTTTGGCACTGCTCTTCTCGAGAGCAACTGAGGGGAAAGCAGCGACAAAAAAAGACGAGCAGCTGCAACAGAAAGGTGTCTTCACAGAAAAGATAGGCTTCAAGGAGAAGTCTCAGATTCCATTTGAAGCTCCAACTCACTTGATGGCCTCCACTACTTACGATTAGGTGAAATCTGTACCAGGTACCTTATGATCGGTCAACAACAGTAACAGGTACAGATGACATCTCAGACTTGAGTATTGCTAGCACTATGAGGAACATTCATCCAGTTGCATTCCGCTGTTTATCATCTACAAAGCCAACGGTTGCTGGTTCCACTTCATAAGTAGTTTCGGCTTTTATGCTGAAGTACACAACGGTGAATTGTATGAAGGGTAGCCTTTCCACCTTACATCACCTCTGCAAGTACTTTAATGTGTAAAAAGTGATTCAGTACGACAGTTCTAATTGAGGTAATGGAAATGGCTCCACATGTGTACATGCAAATTGCTGACCTGCCCGCTGCGCATGACAAGCCTAGGTCTCACACTTGTTAAATGTTACGAGAGGGGTCAGCATGCTCAAGCCACTCAAAAAAGTTAATTCTTGGGTGCTTGAAAGAGCCGTCGGCCATGAAAAGTTAAGCCAGTGCCAGTTCTTTTCCGCAAAGAGAAATGTTTCAAACAGGGAATGTCTGTTGGTTCTCCCTACCGCGGGGGGCGGACACGCCTCTTTTCCTCTTCGGAAGGTACCTCATGTCTGGCTGATATTTTGCGCTCAAAAGCGTCTTCCACAGCGTCGAGGTTGGCACGGATGGGCAAGAGGTATCGTGGCTTCTACCAATTGTTTCTGCCCTCTGAGAACGCAGCATCAAAAATACCATCCGTCAAGCAAAGGATATCATTGGAAGACTTTCGTACCTTCATCCCCCGTGGCAGGGAATTCCTTAGCGCATCGCAGAGGCTACGGCGCCTCTGCTCTTCACCGGGGGGCAAGGTAGCTTTTCCAGCGGCAAATGCCAAGCCGCACCTGCTGCTGACAGGGCCAAGTGTCCACGACGTGGGGGTTGACGCGGTGCACCGCTGTTGCTGCCATTGGAAAATCCCTGAAAGACGTGGCGCGTGATGGCGAACACGTCAGCGGCACCCAAGCAACGGGCATTGTTTCAACACGGTCCGGGCTTATCTCCCGCGGTCCATTTGTACGGGGAGCTTTCATGCCACACAAACGGTTGCGTCACACAGGCATCAGCATGGCGGAAGGAACTGAGGTGACCTGCGAAGTGGACGAACAAGGTTTGAGGCGGTGATCATGCTGAAATCACTGAGTTCGCGCATTCCTGCACCGCGCATGTCCGCAGCTGCATTCCACCGCGTAATAAGTGTGTAGCAGACCCAGTAAAGTTTGCTTAGCTCATACTGAATGGCAGGAATGGATGTGAAGGGCGATTAAGCTACCTGTGTTTTGTGGTTATTTGCTGAATTAGCTATACGCCATCGCGGTTCAGTTTAGATGGTAAAGGTGAAAGTTTCAATATTACCATATGTTGCTCATAATTTGAGCCGGTGAATATCGCGACGCATGAAGCATTATGTACAAGCGCTATCAACGATGAGAAATACTCGAATACGCCGAGGTTTAACAGTGCCACTTTTTATGAGCTGGCTGCGCTTCTATTACCTGGCACTAAAAGAAGAACAAGATTCATAAACACTAGGACTCCACCGCTATGCGTTATTTGGACCTATTTCTATGGATAACGTGCACTAGAATAAAGCAAACCCTCTTCCCCTGAGAGGTCACAAAAAGGTGCTCTTGCTTCACTTCAGAAGAACTGGAGTGCAGTGCTGTATAAGAGCTTCAAAGTCGATTGATGACGCTTTAAGCAAATCGATGTCAAGCAGGAGTGCTATCATTGAGCTCTACATCAGCTGCAAAAGGAAATAGTTGCATCCCTTTGTTATTGCCTCTTTACAACCTCATAAAGCAACATAATGCATCACGAGTGTATCACCGTTGCACATTCACAGGATCGGTAGTGTGATATGCCGTGAACCCCCGTGAGAATACAGGAACCGGACACGCTGGGAGACATAAATGGGGTCTTGCCGCACTTCTCGCTGCGACACTTTGTACTGATATTGTGCCTATCTGAAGGTAACCCTAACACACACACACACACACACACACACAAAGCTCTGTTTTGCACAAGTTCCTACAATCGGAGTGTGGTGATAGCCAATCGCGTTACTTGAACGTTCTGTTTGTATCACCGTATACTGATCCGCACGCGCTTTCTACTGCTTCGCAAGCCACATCTTGGTATCTATATCTATCTATCTGTATATAGATAGATAGATATACGAAAGTTTTCGCCGGGGATGCAATAAGGGCTTTGAGCGTCATGCCGACAAATCAACACATCTGTTTTCTGTTCGGTGGATATGTGGCGAAGTATATATTCTGCGATTGACAGGCTCTAATATAGTTCTCGGTATTCCTTTCCTTTCGTATCACAGAAGAACAAAGAGGAGTAGCATAGTTGCGAGCGACGAGAGCTTGTTAGTCAAGCAGCGGAAGGAATGTCTAGTGAAGAGGACTCATTTGTTCGCTTTTCAACTCGAACCATCGTCTAGTGTGATGTCTGTGATAAGCCTTACAGGAGGACTGTATCCTCAAAAACTCTGCAGCTGCCTCAGCACACGGGACTCGCGAAAATGTAAATCGCGGGATCTCTATTTCTCATGGCATTCAATTGGAGATACAATAAGTGTGCTATTGACTTGTCTTTTTTTCACCCCAGTAACTGCAGACTTAACTTTAAGTGCTGGAAATGCTCTGTTGGTACTGAGGGTGCGATCTAAGTACAACCTTCTAGTGCACGGATATTCGTGAGGCGTAAATCGCAAAAAGAGAGTGGGGTGCTGAACTACTGTATGCTAAAGGATAGTTTCCCTTTGACAGCACCGATGAAAGAGCTACACAAATGTGTTTTTGCTTCTAAGAATCCATTCTAAATTGTGCGCAGTCTCCGAGTGCCCATCGCAATGGGCAAAATTAATGCGTATCTCCACAGCGTCACCTACTAACTGGTGCATTATCTATTAGGATCCACTCATTTGCTTGCAGCAGACTTGAGCCGCACGAGGACGTGTATGTGAGGCTTTCCTTTCATTCCCTCTCTGAAAAGTTCAAAGCGAGTCTTGCATGACCCTAATAAATGAACCATGTACGTGTACACGGGGCCTCAAGCCTCTCATTGTTGCATGCTGCTTTCATACTTACCTTGGGTAAAACAAAAAAGATGAAGTCAATATTTGGCTATACCACTTGGAAAGCCACGTGATGTAGTTAACTCCAACAGATAGAGAATGCTGATGCAGTGTTTCCGCTGTTTTCCTAAGAAAGTTAACACCGCGGCGTCACAGCGCTCTCGATTTTCATGTTATAGAACCAGCTCGTTGACGTTGATCTAGAAATGATCCATTTTCATCATAGCGGAATTAGACGTTCTGCTTTTGAATGGGAATTCTTGACACTCGTGTCGAGCGTTGTCTTCTCTTAAATCTCATGTTGCACACTCCACCTCCGTACCTTTTCGTCCCCTCTTTGCTCTCCAGATAGCTTTCATAAGTCTCTCTATCTCACTTACGAACACTATATAGTGGAGTTTCTGCTTCTTGACATGCTTTCGGAATCTCGTTTTCAACTCCTCTCGGACACGTTTTCCGCGCTACCAGAATTTGCCCACTCGCGAAAAGAAACTTAGTTGGATCGGAAATACAGTATCGTATTTTCGCTTTTCAATTTGCGCGTTGCTAGCGCCTTGTCTAGTTTCTCAGTCTCGATCACTCTTGCAGTTTTGTAAGTTGCGCATCCACATCGCTTTTTTATGACTATTTCGTTTAGGTCTTTCGCTACTTTTCTCCTGCCATTTTTACCATTCGTTCATTTCAGTACTAAGCCGCTATTGTGTGCTTTAGCTTTCTCATTGTTCAAAAGGCCAAAAGTATTCTGCTTGAGCTCTCTCAACAGTACTAAAGAGCATTATCCGTGTTCAGTCAATCTTGACCCGTCTCATCTACTTTCAAGGAGTCGTAGCGTAGAGTTGGTTTTCGGGTGTCTTTTTTCCCGTTTTGTGTGGCTAGCACGTGGTAGACGCAGGTTTTAGAAGTCGACTCTTTTTGAGGTGTTTCTGAATTGCACGTGGTTTCATCAGGACTATCGCTACATGCTTGCATGAGAAAGTAGAGTTATCAGAAGCCTTCTCAATATTTTTCTTCCTGAAGCGATTATCATTCAGTACATAGTTTTCTTTAGAGGGACTTTCTGTAAACACAGTGGCGATGTCCTGTATACCCCTGGAAGGGTCTGTTGTGTCTTATGAGTTTTTGGATGCTCATAAGGAGTGGCTGTGGGGTGTTGGGACTGTTACTCGCTGTGATGACCGTGTGTGCGTAATCAGGCAGTGGGTGGGCGCCACAGTAGATGAAACTATGGTGGCAAAACTAGAGAGTGAAGCCGCTTCTTCGAAGGCTGAAGCGAAGGCCTACCAAGAGCGTCTCCTCGCCATTCGCGGGCACATTAACTCACAGGACTCTAGAACTTCCAAGGAGGAGAGAGAGCGAACGTCACAGGAGTTGTCAGAGTGCCTTGCTTTAATTGGCAAACATCGAAATCACTCTCGATCATTGTTGACTGATCTGGAAAGGATAAAGGGCTCTTCGGTAATACAGGTGAAATGCCAACATTTCACCCCAGCGTCTTCTTCCGTAACAGTCCTCTGTAGTTCCGTTCTGCGGGTCATATCTCAGTCGACAGTTCCGTTTCTCTTGCTTTCCTCAGAGGAAGTTGATTCTATGGAGGAGGTGGTTCAGAGTCGCAACCAGCTCAACAGTGATCTTCATAAACTACGCGCCACCGTTGAGGCGGCGAATATCGAAAATGATGACTTGCACAATCAGCTTCACCACCTCGCCGAACAGCTGAAGGGCATGGAGAATGTATCGACACCCATAGGATTTTCTGATGGTGTAGGGAGCGGATCTGTTTTCTCCGAAAAACTTAAAGAGCACCAGCATTTGGACTTGCTATTGGCATGGGACAAGAACGCCGTGTCGGTAGTGACTGACCATACTATAACATTTCCTTGGGTTGATGGAGATACCCTGTTACATCACAAACCCGAGGAAGCGAAATCCGTCTTTATCGCAGAGGTTGCCTTTGCATGTTGCGCGCCGATTCAGTGCGTGACAAATGTGAAAATGGCAGCCCGTGGAAAACACCTTTCTGCAGAATTCTCCGTCAGCCATCCCGCCACTTTGACAACAAAGGAGATCAATCAGAGGCTCTCAAGCTACCCTTTTCTATCTATGCACGACCTTCATGAGGATCCTCTGGGTGCAAAGACTGGGCTCGACAAAGCTATCGAACGCCTTGAGCACGCCCTGGGCATTCCAGAAGGTAAGCACGAAGGTCTATGCTTCGACGAGTTCATGGAAAACATGCCAGACACCACTTTTAGCAGCGACAAAGATGCGTACGAGAGCGAAATTGGAGACTTACTCATGCTCCTCGACAAGCTCAATAACGAGAATCGCTCCCTACAATACACTCTAGACAAATCTGCTGTCGAGTTGAAGAAGCAGCTTGCAGCGTCTCAGAGAGATCAAGATGCACTACACACCGAGGTTGCTCAGCTCCGCCATATTGTCGCAAAGCTTAAGGACCTTGCAGAACAACAGGAGAAACAACTCGAAGAGCATCGCCTGCAGAAACAACGGGCAGAACAAACTCGATTCCGCCACCACCTTGCTCTCCTAGAAGACTCAGCACGGAGCTCGGAGTACGCTGTTACAATAGATGAATACTACCGTCAAAAAAAAGCTGCGGATGACCTTCAGGCGGCAGTCATTGAGCAAAAAGCGAAGACTGACGAAATGCATCAGCTCCTCAAAGACTACGAGCAGCAGTGTACCCAGGCCAGTGACCAGCTCCGTGAACTCAAAGAAGCATTGGCTGTCAAGGAAAAAGAAAAACATCAAGATTTCCTTGCCATCGAATCCGAACTCCTGGACACCCTTATCCAGCTCAAGGCTGAAGAAGCATACACCCAGGTTCTCCTACAACTCAACACCAACCAGAAAGAAGAGCTTACGGCATTTCGACAAAAACGTATTAAAGCGCTCGCACAACGAGAAGCTAACGACTTTCTACCTTCGCACACCTCTTATAAAATCACAGAATCAATACCACAACATCCCATTTCTCCAGCCGAAATCACAAGTGACCCACTCTACGCTGTGACGCTGGAGGAGTACCGCGAAAGGGATGCGACCGTGGGGCAGCTTGCAGCGGAGCTGGAGCAGCAGAGGGCTGAGGCAGAGAGGCTTGCGGCGGAGCTGGAGCAGCAGAGGGCTGAGGCGGAGACGCTTGCAGCGGAGCTGGAGCAGCAGAGGGCTGAGGCAGAGAGGCTTGCGGCGGAGGTGGCGGCCTTCCGCGCGAAGCGCAACGCTGCACTGGTGGCCCGCGGCGCGGACGGCACGCTGCCCGCGCTGGAGAATGCTGTGGCCGCGGACGAGGCGGCCGCGCAGGCGCTGGAGCCGCGGCAGATCACCGACGGTCCGCTGTACGCTGTGACGCTGGAGGAGTACCGCGAGAGGGATGCGGCCGTGGGGCAGCTTGCAGCGGAGCTGGAGGAGCTGTTGCAGGCACGAGAGGCGGCGGCTCGCAATGTAGAGGCGATGGATGACAGTGCTGCCGCTCTGGAGTCAGAACTGCTGGATGTGCTCATGCAGTTAAAGGTGATGAAAGGCGAAAACGCTGCTCTGGAGAATCTCTGCAAGGAAAAGGATGCTGCGGTAGCTGACCTTGAGAAGCACGACGTGCGTGCGAACAACAGCGACAAGGCGAAGCCACAGACTACTTCGCGCCACAGCAAGGTGTTTGAGGGCGAGGAATGGGAGACTGTTATGGCCGTTAAGCCCCATGCGCTTCACGAGGCCTTTGTGTCCGATGTGTGCGCCGCGTGCCGCGTGGGGCGCGATGATCTATCCGAGGTGACGTTTGCACTTGGGAGCCTGCTGGCCGGCGTGAGTGTGACGCATAACAGCGACATCAGCTGCGACGACATTGCAAGGCTTGTGACGGACTACCACTATCCGAATGTGTGGGCACTGTATGCGAAGCGTTGGACGCCCAATAATGGCCTGGATGCGGCGAAGGACATGATCACCGAGCTCCAGGGCGCCCTAGCAGCGAAGGAGGAGGAGGCCGCCAAGAATGCAGCAGAGCTGAAGCAGCGGAGGGCTGAGGCGGAGACGCTTGCGGCGGAGCTGGAGCAGCGGAGTGCTGAGGCGGAGACGCTTGCAGCGGAGCTGGAGCAGCAGAGGGCTGAGGCGGAGACGCTTGCAGCAGAGCTGGAGGTGCAGAGGGCCGAGACGCAGACACTTTCGGCGGAGGTGGCGGCCTTCCGCGCGAAGCGTAACGCTGCACTGGTGGCCCGCGGCGCGGACGGCACGCTGCCCGCGCTGGAGAATGCTGTGGCCGCGGACGAGGCGGCCGCGCAGGCGCTGGAGCCGCGGCAGATTACCGACGGTCCGCTGTACGCTGTGACGCTGGAGGAGTACCGCGAAAGGGATGCGGCCGTGGGGCAGCTTGCAGCGGAGCTTGAGCAGCAGAGGGCTGAGGTGGAGAGGCTTGCAGCGGAGCTGGAGCAGCAGAGGGCTGAGGTGGAGGCGCTTGCAGCGGAGCTGGAGCAGCGGAGTGCTGAGGCGGAGACGCTTGCAGCGGAGCTGGAGCAGCAGAGGGCTGAGGCGGAGACGCTTGCGGCGGAGCTGGAGCAGCGGAGTGCTGAGGCGGAGAGGCTTGCGGCGGAGGTGGCGGCCTTCCGCGTGAAGCGTAACGCTGCACTGGTGGCCCGCGGCGCGGACGGCACGCTGCCCGCGCTGGAGAATGCTGTGGCCGCGGACGAGGCGGCCGCGCAGGCGCTGGAGTCCCGGCAGATCACCGACGGTCCGCTGTACGCTGTGACGCTGGAGGAGTACCGCGAGAGGGATGCGGCCGTGGGGCAGCTTGCAGCGGAGCTGGAGCAGCAGAGATCCGAGGCGGAGACGCTTGCAGCGGAGCTGGCGGCCTTCCGCGCGAAGCGCAACGCTGCACTGGTGGCCCGCGGCGCGGATGGCACGCTGCCCGCGCTGGAGAATGCTGTGGCCGCGGACGAGGCGGCCGCGCAGGCGCTGGAGCCGCGGCAGATCACCGACGGTCCGCTGTACGCTGTGACGCTGGAGGAGTACCGCGAGAGGGATGCGGCCGTGGGGCAGCTTGCAGCGGAGCTGGAGCAGCGGAGGGCTGAGGCGGAGACGCTTGCAGCGGAGCTGGAGCAGCAGAGGGCTGAGGCGGAGACGCTTGCAGCGGAGCTGGAGCAGCAGAGGGCTGAGGCAGAGAGGCTTGCGGCGGAGGTGGCGGCCTTCCGCGCGAAGCGCAACGCTGCACTGGTGGCCCGCGGCGCAGACGGCACGCTGCCCGCGCTGGAGAATGCTGTGGCCGCGGACGAGGCGGCCGCGCAGGCGCTGGAGTCCCGGCAGATCACCGACGGTCCGCTGTACGCTGTGACGCTGGAGGAGTACCGCGAGAGGGATGCGGCCGTGGGGCAGCTTGCAGCGGAGCTGGAGCAGCAGAGATCCGAGGCGGAGACGCTTGCAGCGGAGCTGGCGGCCTTCCGCGCGAAGCGCAACGCTGCACTGGTGGCCCGCGGCGCGGATGGCACGCTGCCCGCGCTGGAGAATGCTGTGGCCGCGGACGAGGCGGCCGCGCAGGCGCTGGAGCCGCGGCAGATCACCGACGGTCCGCTGTACGCTGTGACGCTGGAGGAGTACCGCGAGAGGGATGCGGCCGTGGGGCAGCTTGCAGCGGAGCTGGAGCAGCGGAGGGCTGAGGCGGAGACGCTTGCAGCGGAGCTGGAGCAGCAGAGGGCTGAGGCGGAGACGCTTGCAGCGGAGCTGGAGCAGCAGAGGGCTGAGGCAGAGAGGCTTGCGGCGGAGGTGGCGGCCTTCCGCGCGAAGCGCAACGCTGCACTGGTGGCCCGCGGCGCGGACGGCACGCTGCCCGCGCTGGAGAATGCTGTGGCCGCGGACGAGGCGGCCGCGCAGGCGCTGGAGCCGCGGCAGATCACCGACGGTCCGCTGTACGCTGTGACGCTGGAGGAGTACCGCGAGAGGGATGCGGCCGTGGGGCAGCTTGCAGCGGAGCTGGAGCAGCGGAGGGCTGAGGCGGAGACGCTTGCAGCGGAGCTGGAGCAGCAGAGGGCTGAGGCGGAGACGCTTGCAGCGGAGCTGGAGCAGCAGAGGGCTGAGTCGGAGACGCTTGCAGCGGAGCTGGAGCAGCAGAGGGCTGAGGCAGAGAGGCTTGCGGCGGAGGTGGCGGCCTTCCGCGCGAAGCGCAACGCTGCACTGGTGGCCCGCGGCGCGGAAGGCACGCTGCCCGCGCTGGAGAATGCTGTGGCCGCGGACGAGGCGGCCGCGCAGGCGCTGGAGCCGCGGCAGATTACCGACGGTCCGCTGTTCGCTGTGACGCTGGAGGAGTACCGCGAAAGGGATGCGGCCGTGGGGCAGCTTGCAGCGGAGCTTGAGCAGCAGAGGTCCGAGGCGGAGACGCTTGCAGCGGAGCTGGAGCAGGAGAGGGCTGAGGCGGAGACGCTTGCGGCGGAGGTGGCGGCCTTCCGCGCGAAGCGCAACGCTGCACTGGTGGCCCGCGGCGCGGAAGGCACGCTGCCCGCGCTGGAGAATGCTGTGGCCGCGGACGAGGCGGCCGCGCAGGCGCTGGAGCCGCGGCAGATTACCGACGGTCCGCTGTTCGCTGTGACGCTGGAGGAGTACCGCGAAAGGGATGCGGCCGTGGGGCAGCTTGCAGCGGAGCTTGAGCAGCAGAGGGCTGAGGCAGAGAGGCTTGCAGCGGAGCTGGAGCAGCAGAGGGCTGAGGCGGAGGCGCTTGCAGCCGAGCTGGAGCAGCGGAGTGCTGAGGCGGAGACGCTTGCAGCGGAGCTGGAGCAGCAGAGGGCTGAGGCGGAGACGCTTGCGGCGGAGGTGGAGCAGCAGAGTGCTGAGGCGGAGAGGCTTGCGGCGGAGCTGGAGCAGCAGAGGGCTGAGTCGGAGACGCTTGCAGAGGAGCTGGAGCAGCAGAGGGCTGAGGCAGAGAGGCTTGCGGCGGAGGTGGCGGCCTTCCGCGCGAAGCGTAACGCTGCACTGGTGGCCCGCTGCGCGGATGGCACGCTGCCCGCGCTGGAGAATGCTGTGGCCGCGGACGAGGCGGCCGCGCAGGCGCTGGAGCCGCGGCAGATCACCGACGGTCCGCTGTACGCTGTGACGCTGGAGGAGTACCGCGAAAGGGATGCGGCCGTGGGGCAGCTTGCAGCGGAGCTGGAGCAGCAGAGGGCTGAGGCGGAGACGCTTGCAGCGGAGCTGGAGCAGCGGAGGGCTGAGGCGGAGACGCTTGCAGCGGAGCTGGAGCAGCAGAGGGCTGAGTCGGAGACGCTTGCAGCGGAGCTGGAGCAGCAGAGGGCTGAGGCAGAGAGGCTTGCGGCGGAGGTGGCGGCCTTCCGCGCGAAGCGCAACGCTGCACTGGTGGCCCGCGGCGCGGACGGCACGCTGCCCGCGCTGGAGAATGCTGTGGCCGCGGACGAGGCGGCCGCGCAGGCGCTGGAGCCGCGGCAGATCACCGACGGTCCGCTGTACGCTGTGACGCTGGAGGAGTACCGCGAAAGGGATGCGGCCGTGGGGCAGCTTGCAGCGGAGCTTGAGCAGCAGAGGTCCGAGGCGGAGACGCTTGCAGCGGAGCTGGAGCAGGAGAGGGCTGAGGCGGAGACGCTTGCGGCGGAGGTGGCGGCCTTCCGCGCGAAGCGCAACGCTGCACTGGTGGCCCGCGGCGCGGATGGCACGCTGCCCGCGCTGGAGAATGCTGTGGCCGCGGACGAGGCGGCCGCGCAGGCGCTGGAGCCGCGGCAGATCACCGACGGTCCGCTGTACGCTGTGACGCTGGAGGAGTACCGCGAAAGGGATGCGGCCGTGGGGCAGCTTGCAGCGGAGCTTGAGCAGCAGAGGGCTGAGGCAGAGAGGCTTGCGGCGGAGCTGGAGCAGCAGAGGGCTGAGGCAGAGAGGCTTGCGGCGGAGGTGGCGGCCTTCCGCGCGAAGCGCAACGCTGCACTGGTGGCCCGCGGCGCGGAAGGCACGCTGCCCGCGCTGGAGAATGCTGTGGCCGCGGACGAGGCGGCCGCGCAGGCGCTGGAGCCGCGGCAGATCACCGACGGTCCGCTGTACGCTGTGACGCTGGAGGAGTACCGCGAGAGGGATGCGGCCGTGGGGCAGCTTGCAGCGGAGCTGGAGCAGCAGAGATCCGAGGCGGAGACGCTTGCAGCGGAGCTGGCGGCCTTCCGCGCGAAGCGCAACGCTGCACTGGTGGCCCGCGGCGCGGATGGCACGCTGCCCGCGCTGGAGAATGCTGTGGCCGCGGACGAGGCGGCCGCGCAGGCGCTGGAGCCGCGGCAGATCACCGACGGTCCGCTGTACGCTGTGACGCTGGAGGAGTACCGCGAGAGGGATGCGGCCGTGGGGCAGCTTGTAGCGGAGCTTGAGCAGCAGAGGTCCGAGGCGCAGACGCTTGCAGCGGAGCTTGAGCAGCAGAGGTCCGAGGCGGAGACGCTTGCAGCAGAGGTGGAGCAGCAGAGGGCTGAGGCAGAGAGGCTTGCGGCGGAGCTTGAGCAGCAGAAGTCCGAGGCGCAGACGCTTGCAGCGGAGCTGGAGCAGCAGAGGTCCGAGGCGGAGACGCTTGCAGCGGAGCTGGCGGCCTTCCGCGCGAAGCGCAACGCTGCACTGGTGGCCCGCGGCGCGGATGGCACGCTGCCCGCGCTGGAGAATGCTGTGGCCGCGGACGAGGCGGCCGCGCAGGCGCTGGAGCCGCGGCAGATCACCGACGGTCCGCTGTACGCTGTGACGCTGGAGGAGTACCGCGAGAGGGATGCGGCCGTGGGGCAGCTTGTAGCGGAGCTTGAGCAGCAGAGGGCTGAGGCGCAGACGCTTGCAGCGGAGCTTGAGCAGCAGAGGTCCGAGGCGGAGACGCTTGCAGCAGAGGTGGAGCAGCAGAGGGCTGAGGCAGAGAGGCTTGCGGCGGAGCTTGAGCAGCAGAGGTCCGAGGCGGAGACGCTTGCAGCAGAGGTGGAGCAGCAGAGGGCTGTGTGTGATAGGCTTGCAGCGGAGCTGGAGCAGCAGAGGGCTGAGGCGCAGACGCTTGCGGCGGAGCTTGAGCAGCAGAGGTCCGAGGCGGAGACGCTTGCAGCAGAGGTGGAGCAGCAGAGGGCTGTGTGTGATAGGCTTGCAGCGGAGCTTGAGCAGCAGAGGGCTGAGGCGGAGACGCTTGCAGCGGAGCTGGAGGAGCTGTTGCAGGCACGAGAGGCGGCGGCTCGCAATGTAGAGGCGATGGATGACAGTGCTGCCGCTCTGGAGTCAGAACTGCTGGATGTGCTCATGCAGTTAAAGGTGATGAAAGGCGAAAACGCTGCTCTGGAGAATCTCTGCAAGGAAAAGGATGCTGCGGTAGCTGACCTTGAGAAGCACGACGTGCGTGCGAACAACAGCGACAAGGCGAAGCCACAGACTACTTCGCGCCACAGCAAGGTGTTTGAGGGCGAGGAATGGGAGACTGTTATGGCCGTTAAGCCCCATGCGCTTCACGAGGCCTTTGTGTCCGATGTGTGCGCCGCGTGCCGCGTGGGGCGCGATGATCTATCCGAGGTGACGTTTGCACTTGGGAGCCTGCTGGCCGGCGTGAGTGTGACGCATAACAGCGACATCAGCTGCGACGACATTGCAAGGCTTGTGACGGACTACCACTATCCGAATGTGTGGGCACTGTATGCGAAGCGTTGGACGCCCAATGATGGCCTGGATGCGGCGAAGGACATGATCACCGAGCTCCAGGGCGCCCTAGCAGCGAAGGAGGAGGAGGCCGCCAAGAATGCAGCAGAGCTGGAGGTGCAGAGGGCCGAGGCGGAGACACTTGCGGCGGAGGTGGCGGCCTTCCGCGCGAAGCGTAACGCTGCACTGGTGGCCCGCGACGCGGACGGCACGCTGCCCGCGCTGGAGAATGCTGTGGCCGCGGACGAGGCGGCCGCGCAGGCGCTGGAGCCGCGGCAGATCACCGACGGTCCGCTGTACGCTGTGACGCTGGAGGAGTACCGCGAAAGGGATGCGGCCGTGGGGCAGCTTGCATCGGAGCTTGAGCAGCAGAGGTCCGAGGCGCAGACGCTTGCATCGGAGCTTGAGCAGCAGAGGTCCGAGGCGCAGACGCTTGCAGCGGAGCTTGAGCAGCAGAGGTCCGAGGCGGAGACGCTTGCAGCAGAGGTGGAGCAGCAGAGGTCCGAGGCGCAGACGCTTGCAGCGGAGCTTGAGCAGCAGAGGTCCGAGGCGGAGACGCTTGCAGCGGAGCTTGAGCAGCAGAGGTCCGAGGCGGAGACGCTTGCAGCAGAGGTGGAGCAGCAGAGGGCTGAGGCAGAGAGGCTTGCGGCGGAGGTGGAGCAGCAGAGTGCTGAGGCGGAGAGGCTTGCGGCGGAGCTGGAGCAGCAGAGGTCCGAGGCGGAGACGCTTGCAGCAGAGGTGGAGCAGCAGAGGGCTGAGGCAGAGAAGCTTGCGGCGGAGCTGGAGCAGCAGAGGGCTGAGGCAGAGAGGCTTGCGGCGGAGGTGGCGGCCTTCCGCGCGAAGCGTAACGCTGCACTGGTGGCCCGCGAGGCAGACGGCACGCTGCCCGCGCTGGAGAATGCTGTGGCCGCGGACGAGGCGGCCGCGCAGGCGCTGGAGCCGCGGCAGATCACCGACGGTCCGCTGTACGCTGTGACGCTGGAGGAGTACCGCGAAAGGGATGCGGCCGTGGGGCAGCTTGCAGCGGAGCTGGAGCAGCAGAGGGCTGAGGCGGAGACGCTTGCAGCGGAGCTGGCGGCCTTCCGCGCGAAGCGTAACGCTGCACTGGTGGCCCGCGACGCGGACGGCACGCTGCCCGCGCTGGAGAATGCTGTGGCCGCGGACGAGGCGGCCGCGCAGGCGCTGGAGCCGCGGCAGATCACCGACGGTCCGCTGTACGCTGTGACGCTGGAGGAGTACCGCGAAAGGGATGCGGCCGTGGGGCAGCTTGCATCGGAGCTTGAGCAGCAGAGGTCCGAGGCGCAGACGCTTGCAGCGGAGCTTGAGCAGCAGAGGTCCGAGGCGGAGACGCTTGCAGCGGAGCTGGAGCAGCAGAGGGCTGAGGCGGAGAGGCTTGCGGCGGAGCTTGAGCAGCAGAGGTCCGAGGCGGAGACGCTTGCAGCAGAGGTGGAGCAGCAGAGGGCTGAGGCAGAGAGGCTTGCGGCGGAGCTTGAGCAGCAGAAGTCCGAGGCGCAGACGCTTGCAGCGGAGCTGGAGCAGCAGAGGTCCGAGGCGGAGACGCTTGCAGCGGAGCTGGAGCAGCAGAGGGCTGAGGCGCAGACGCTTGCAGCGGAGCTGGAGCAGCAGAGGTCCGAGGCGGAGACGCTTGCAGCAGAGGTGGAGCAGCAGAGGGCTGAGGCAGAGAAGCTTGCGGCGGAGCTGGAGCAGCAGAGGGCTGAGGCAGAGAGGCTTGCGGCGGAGGTGGCGGCCTTCCGCGCGAAGCGTAACGCTGCACTGGTGGCCCGCGAGGCAGACGGCACGCTGCCCGCGCTGGAGAATGCTGTGGCCGCGGACGAGGCGGCCGCGCAGGCGCTGGAGCCGCGGCAGATCACCGACGGTCCGCTGTACGCTGTGACGCTGGAGGAGTACCGCGAAAGGGATGCGGCCGTGGGGCAGCTTGCATCGGAGCTTGAGCAGCAGAGGTCCGAGGCGCAGACGCTTGCAGCGGAGCTTGAGCAGCAGAGGTCCGAGGCGGAGACGCTTGCAGCAGAGGTGGAGCAGCAGAGGGCTGAGGCAGAGAGGCTTGCGGCGGAGCTTGAGCAGCAGAGGTCCGAGGCGGAGACGCTTGCAGCAGAGGTGGAGCAGCAGAGGGCTGAGGCAGAGAGGCTTGCGGCGGAGCTTGAGCAGCAGAAGTCCGAGGCGCAGACGCTTGCAGCGGAGCTGGAGCAGCAGAGGTCCGAGGCGGAGACGCTTGCAGCGGAGCTGGAGCAGCAGAGGGCTGAGGCGCAGACGCTTGCAGCGGAGCTTGAGCAGCAGAGGTCCGAGGCGGAGACGCTTGCAGCAGAGGTGGAGCAGCAGAGGGCTGAGGCAGAGAGGCTTGCGGCGGAGCTTGAGCAGCAGAGGTCCGAGGCGGAGACGCTTGCAGCAGAGGTGGAGCAGCAGAGGGCTGTGTGTGATAGGCTTGCAGCGGAGCTGGAGCAGCAGAGGGCTGAGGCGCAGACGCTTGCGGCGGAGCTTGAGCAGCAGAGGTCCGAGGCGGAGACGCTTGCAGCAGAGGTGGAGCAGCAGAGGGCTGTGTGTGATAGGCTTGCAGCGGAGCTTGAGCAGCAGAGGGCTGAGGCGGAGACGCTTGCAGCGGAGCTGGAGGAGCTGTTGCAGGCACGAGAGGCGGCGGCTCGCAATGTAGAGGCGATGGATGACAGTGCTGCCGCTCTGGAGTCAGAACTGCTGGATGTGCTCATGCAGTTAAAGGTGATGAAAGGCGAAAACGCTGCTCTGGAGAATCTCTGCAAGGAAAAGGATGCTGCGGTAGCTGACCTTGAGAAGCACGACGTGCGTGCGAACAACAGCGACAAGGCGAAGCCACAGACTACTTCGCGCCACAGCAAGGTGTTTGAGGGCGAGGAATGGGAGACTGTTATGGCCGTTAAGCCCCATGCGCTTCACGAGGCCTTTGTGTCCGATGTGTGCGCCGCGTGCCGCGTGGGGCGCGATGATCTATCCGAGGTGACGTTTGCACTTGGGAGCCTGCTGGCCGGCGTGAGTGTGACGCATAACAGCGACATCAGCTGCGACGACATTGCAAGGCTTGTGACGGACTACCACTATCCGAATGTGTGGGCACTGTATGCGAAGCGTTGGACGCCCAATGATGGCCTGGATGCGGCGAAGGACATGATCACCGAGCTCCAGGGCGCCCTAGCAGCGAAGGAGGAGGAGGCCGCCAAGAATGCAGCAGAGCTGGAGGTGCAGAGGGCCGAGGCGGAGACACTTGCGGCGGAGGTGGCGGCCTTCCGCGCGAAGCGTAACGCTGCACTGGTGGCCCGCGACGCGGACGGCACGCTGCCCGCGCTGGAGAATGCTGTGGCCGCGGACGAGGCGGCCGCGCAGGCGCTGGAGCCGCGGCAGATCACCGACGGTCCGCTGTACGCTGTGACGCTGGAGGAGTACCGCGAAAGGGATGCGGCCGTGGGGCAGCTTGCATCGGAGCTTGAGCAGCAGAGGTCCGAGGCGCAGACGCTTGCATCGGAGCTTGAGCAGCAGAGGTCCGAGGCGCAGACGCTTGCAGCGGAGCTTGAGCAGCAGAGGTCCGAGGCGGAGACGCTTGCAGCAGAGGTGGAGCAGCAGAGGTCCGAGGCGCAGACGCTTGCAGCGGAGCTTGAGCAGCAGAGGTCCGAGGCGGAGACGCTTGCAGCGGAGCTTGAGCAGCAGAGGTCCGAGGCGGAGACGCTTGCAGCAGAGGTGGAGCAGCAGAGGGCTGAGGCAGAGAGGCTTGCGGCGGAGGTGGAGCAGCAGAGTGCTGAGGCGGAGAGGCTTGCGGCGGAGCTGGAGCAGCAGAGGTCCGAGGCGGAGACGCTTGCAGCAGAGGTGGAGCAGCAGAGGGCTGAGGCAGAGAAGCTTGCGGCGGAGCTGGAGCAGCAGAGGGCTGAGGCAGAGAGGCTTGCGGCGGAGGTGGCGGCCTTCCGCGCGAAGCGTAACGCTGCACTGGTGGCCCGCGAGGCAGACGGCACGCTGCCCGCGCTGGAGAATGCTGTGGCCGCGGACGAGGCGGCCGCGCAGGCGCTGGAGCCGCGGCAGATCACCGACGGTCCGCTGTACGCTGTGACGCTGGAGGAGTACCGCGAAAGGGATGCGGCCGTGGGGCAGCTTGCAGCGGAGCTGGAGCAGCAGAGGGCTGAGGCGGAGACGCTTGCAGCGGAGCTGGCGGCCTTCCGCGCGAAGCGTAACGCTGCACTGGTGGCCCGCGACGCGGACGGCACGCTGCCCGCGCTGGAGAATGCTGTGGCCGCGGACGAGGCGGCCGCGCAGGCGCTGGAGCCGCGGCAGATCACCGACGGTCCGCTGTACGCTGTGACGCTGGAGGAGTACCGCGAAAGGGATGCGGCCGTGGGGCAGCTTGCATCGGAGCTTGAGCAGCAGAGGTCCGAGGCGCAGACGCTTGCAGCGGAGCTTGAGCAGCAGAGGTCCGAGGCGGAGACGCTTGCAGCGGAGCTGGAGCAGCAGAGGGCTGAGGCGGAGAGGCTTGCGGCGGAGCTTGAGCAGCAGAGGTCCGAGGCGGAGACGCTTGCAGCAGAGGTGGAGCAGCAGAGGGCTGAGGCAGAGAGGCTTGCGGCGGAGCTTGAGCAGCAGAAGTCCGAGGCGCAGACGCTTGCAGCGGAGCTGGAGCAGCAGAGGTCCGAGGCGGAGACGCTTGCAGCGGAGCTGGAGCAGCAGAGGGCTGAGGCGCAGACGCTTGCAGCGGAGCTGGAGCAGCAGAGGTCCGAGGCGGAGACGCTTGCAGCAGAGGTGGAGCAGCAGAGGGCTGAGGCAGAGAAGCTTGCGGCGGAGCTGGAGCAGCAGAGGGCTGAGGCAGAGAGGCTTGCGGCGGAGGTGGCGGCCTTCCGCGCGAAGCGTAACGCTGCACTGGTGGCCCGCGAGGCAGACGGCACGCTGCCCGCGCTGGAGAATGCTGTGGCCGCGGACGAGGCGGCCGCGCAGGCGCTGGAGCCGCGGCAGATCACCGACGGTCCGCTGTACGCTGTGACGCTGGAGGAGTACCGCGAAAGGGATGCGGCCGTGGGGCAGCTTGCATCGGAGCTTGAGCAGCAGAGGTCCGAGGCGCAGACGCTTGCAGCGGAGCTTGAGCAGCAGAGGTCCGAGGCGGAGACGCTTGCAGCAGAGGTGGAGCAGCAGAGGGCTGAGGCAGAGAGGCTTGCGGCGGAGCTTGAGCAGCAGAGGTCCGAGGCGGAGACGCTTGCAGCAGAGGTGGAGCAGCAGAGGGCTGAGGCAGAGAGGCTTGCGGCGGAGCTTGAGCAGCAGAAGTCCGAGGCGCAGACGCTTGCAGCGGAGCTGGAGCAGCAGAGGTCCGAGGCGGAGACGCTTGCAGCGGAGCTGGAGCAGCAGAGGGCTGAGGCGCAGACGCTTGCAGCGGAGCTTGAGCAGCAGAGGTCCGAGGCGCAGACGCTTGCAGCGGAGCTTGAGCAGCAGAGGTCCGAGGCGGAGACGCTTGCAGCAGAGGTGGAGCAGCAGAGGGCTGAGGCAGAGAGGCTTGCGGCGGAGCTTGAGCAGCAGAGGTCCGAGGCGCAGACGCTTGCAGCGGAGCTGGAGCAGCAGAGGTCCGAGGCGGAGACGCTTGCAGCGGAGCTGGAGCAGCAGAGGGCTGAGGCGCAGACGCTTGCGGCGGAGCTTGAGCAGCAGAGGTCCGAGGCGGAGACGCTTGCAGCAGAGGTGGAGCAGCAGAGGGCTGTGTGTGATAGGCTTGCAGCGGAGCTTGAGCAGCAGAGGGCTGAGGCGGAGACGCTTGCAGCGGAGCTGGAGGAGCTGTTGCAGGCACGAGAGGCGGCGGCTCGCAATGTAGAGGCGATGGATGACAGTGCTGCCGCTCTGGAGTCAGAACTGCTGGATGTGCTCATGCAGTTAAAGGTGATGAAAGGCGAAAACGCTGCTCTGGAGAATCTCTGCAAGGAAAAGGATGCTGCGGTAGCTGACCTTGAGAAGCACGACGTGCGTGCGAACAACAGCGACAAGGCGAAGCCACAGACTACTTCGCGCCACAGCAAGGTGTTTGAGGGCGAGGAATGGGAGACTGTTATGGCCGTTAAGCCCCATGCGCTTCACGAGGCCTTTGTGTCCGATGTGTGCGCCGCGTGCCGCGTGGGGCGCGATGATCTATCCGAGGTGACGTTTGCACTTGGGAGCCTGCTGGCCGGCGTGAGTGTGACGCATAACAGCGACATCAGCTGCGACGACATTGCAAGGCTTGTGACGGACTACCACTATCCGAATGTGTGGGCACTGTATGCGAAGCGTTGGACGCCCAATGATGGCCTGGATGCGGCGAAGGACATGATCACCGAGCTCCAGGGCGCCCTAGCAGCGAAGGAGGAGGAGGCCGCCAAGAATGCAGCAGAGCTGGAGGTGCAGAGGGCCGAGGCGGAGACACTTGCGGCGGAGGTGGCGGCCTTCCGCGCGAAGCGTAACGCTGCACTGGTGGCCCGCGACGCGGACGGCACGCTGCCCGCGCTGGAGAATGCTGTGGCCGCGGACGAGGCGGCCGCGCAGGCGCTGGAGCCGCGGCAGATCACCGACGGTCCGCTGTACGCTGTGACGCTGGAGGAGTACCGCGAAAGGGATGCGGCCGTGGGGCAGCTTGCATCGGAGCTTGAGCAGCAGAGGTCCGAGGCGCAGACGCTTGCAGCGGAGCTTGAGCAGCAGAGGTCCGAGGCGGAGACGCTTGCAGCAGAGGTGGAGCAGCAGAGGGCTGAGGCAGAGAGGCTTGCGGCGGAGCTGGAGCAGCAGAGGGCTGAGGCAGAGAGGCTTGCGGCGGAGGTGGCGGCCTTCCGCGCGAAGCGTAACGCTGCACTGGTGGCCCGCGAGGCAGACGGCACGCTGCCCGCGCTGGAGAATGCTGTGGCCGCGGACGAGGCGGCCGCGCAGGCGCTGGAGCCGCGGCAGATCACCGACGGTCCGCTGTACGCTGTGACGCTGGAGGAGTACCGCGAAAGGGATGCGGCCGTGGGGCAGCTTGCATCGGAGCTTGAGCAGCAGAGGTCCGAGGCGCAGACGCTTGCAGCGGAGCTTGAGCAGCAGAGGTCCGAGGCGGAGACGCTTGCAGCGGAGCTGGAGCAGCAGAGGGCTGAGGCGGAGACGCTTGCAGCGGAGCTGGAGCAGCAGAGGGCTGAGGCAGAGAGGCTTGCGGCGGAGGTGGCGGCTTTCCGCGCGAAGCGTAACGCTGCACTGGTGGCCCGCGACGCGGATGGCACGCTGCCCGCACTGGAGAAGGCTGTGGCCGCGGACGAGGCGGCCGCGCAGGCGCTGGAGCCGCGGCAGATCACCGACGGTCCGCTGTACGCTGTGACGCTGGAGGAGCTTCAAGGTTTTCGGTATGAAACTCATCGTATTGTTGATGGTGATGCGCAACTTAGGAATAATCTTGCTGAGAAGGTTGCGGAATGCAGGGAATTATTGGCTAAAATCGAGGTTCTTGAAGTGTCTCTCTGTGAATCGCGAAATGGGCGGTGTAGTATGGAAGCTAAGGTTGATGAGTTGGAGCGTTCATCTGCAGCTGCTTTGCGGGATCGAGATGAGGAGCGACGGAAGGTGGTGACGGAGCTGATGGCGTTACGTGAGATTCATGAACTAGTTTTAAGTGAAACTAGGGCTTTTCGAACGAAGCGTTTAGCTGCATTAGCGTGTCGTAAGGCTAAGGGCTTTGCGGTATCGGAGAGGGTGTGTTCGGGTTTTGAAAAGGAAGATGCAGACGTGCCCGTACCTTCTGTGATAATTGAAGGAGAAGCGTTATTGTGTGTCAGAATGGAGGAGCTTAATGAGCAGCGCGACTTGAATACTCAGCTGCTGCGGGATATGAGTGCTTTGGGTGAACGTATTCGTGATGCCATGGACCCAGAGTCAATAGCAAATTCAGACAGCGATGCTGTGCTTTCTCATCTGGAGGCTCTCTTGAAGGCTCTGGAAGAGTCTCGTGCCGCTGAGCAGGCAGCGCGTGACCTCGCAGAGGAGCGAGAGGGCGAGTTGGCGCAGCTGCAGAAACTGTTTCAGAATGAGGAAGAACGCTTGAATAACGACCTTGGGGAGGCGCGTGAGGAGGTTGAGAGACTCCAAGGTGAACTGGATTTGCTCACGGATCAATTGGACGAGGCATGCAGGCTTTTTGGCGATGCGGATGCTGTAAATGCCGAAGGAGTTGCGAAGCTGGAAACCTTTTCTGAGGTTTTGGCGGCGGCACGAGGCGGAGAGAAAGACGCTATTGAGCAGCTGGAAATCAAGGAGAACGAGCTCGAGATTCTTCGCAGCGCACTGAAGGACACGAGGTATCGTGAGGAGATGCTAGAAAACCTGGAGGATGAAGTAGCACAGCTGCAGAGGGAGAAGGAGATCACCGAGTCGGAGCTGAGTGCGGTGCAGAAGGAAATGAACGACCTACGACGCGATCTACGTGCCGCTGAGGATAGGGCTGCAGAAAAGGCAAGGGATACCGAGAGAATGACGTTAGACCTCGACGCCCTCAACAGTCGCATCCAAGACCTGCTTGAAGAGCTGGAGGAAAAGACAGATCAGTATAACCAAGTAATCAAGGATCTGGATGACTTTGCGAAGAATCAGAGCCGTGAGAACGAAAAGGAACTGCTTCAGCGTCTTTTGGCACGAGAGCAGGAGCTGTTTGAATTGCAGGAGGCACGCCGCGGCGAGAACGATGAGCATGAGAAACAAGTCTGTGTACTACAAGGTCAGATTAATCGCTTACGAGATCAGACGCACCAGGACAATGCGCTACATGATGGACTTCAGGACGAGCTGGCTCGTCTACACAAGTTGCTCGCTGATGCCGAAGCCGCACTACGGGACAAGGTTGCTGAGAACGAGGCCCTCAAAGACGGCATAGAGGGCATGATTGATGAGCACGAGGCGCAGATGCGCGAGATGGAGCAGGAGCTGGAGGGCAAGAGCAAAGAGGTTTCCGACGCATTGGAGAGGCTGGAGGAAATGTCAGCCATGGTTCAAGAGGCTCGTGAGAGCGAGGAGAGTGCGTTGCGGTTGCGCGCCGACTCTGACGCGGAGGTGTTCCGGCTTCAAAGGGAGCTCGACAAGATCAAGCAGCTGCAAAGCGTGATGACGGAGTCGAATGACGACAGGGGCTGCCTCCTTGCTCAAATCATGGACAGTGAGGGTCAGCTGCGCGATGCAGAGACCGCCATCCGCAAGAAGAATGCTGAGCTGGAGGAGGCAGAGAAGGAGTGGAGAATGAAACTAAACAGGTCAGAGAATCTTAATCATGATCTTCGACGACTGCTGAAACGGACCATGGCTGCACTTTCTAAGTCTGCAGACACCATGGGTAACTCAGCAGGCGCGTTAGACGCCTTCCGCGATGAGCTGAAGCCCATGATGCAATAGCGTTCGAGCATCTGGCTTTTCATGTACGAGCTGCGAGCAGGTGTGTGTGTGTGTATTACAAGGCTATACTGTACAGGAGGCGTTAGCCACCGGCAGAGAAAGGAGTCACTGCTGATTTCTTTGTCTTTTTCTGGATACTCGAGAAGAAAATTAGTCACCATAATGCTTGTCGAAAGGTCCGCAGTCGAGCAATCGAAAAGCAGCAGGAAATGTGCAGTAACGGCAAAACCGCAGGGGTTCAGAAACGGTCGAGAACTGTGCTTCTTACGAGGGATGAATAGAGGAGCTCTTTCTTCTTCGTTGTGAATGTTACTTCATGTGTTTGACACCACCATCCCCTTCGTCCCCGTAAGACTGACCTGGTCGAAGAGGGGGAGGAGTGAAGGCCACGCGTGGAGGTGGACGAAGTCTACACGTGGGTGTGCCCTCTCCATGTCCTGCACTTCTGTGGCACTTGAGCGCCAGGATTAAAGCACGCGGGAGCAGCATACGTTGCTGTGTTAGACTGCTACAAGGGTATTAGTGGGGAGGGGAGGGAGAGGGATGAGAGGTGTGTGTGTGTGGGGGGGAAGAGTGCGGGAACGGTGACAGGGAAACATGAGGGAGTCTTCTCTGGCCTAACGAAGTGCGCCTGTGTCTTTATCTGTCTTTCAGAGCACATGGTGGCTCAGCGCTTTACCTACGTTCAATTTCCTCCCCTTGTTGTTTTTCCTTGTTGCCTTGTGTCTGAGCACACATGGAAGTACCTCCACATCCGTATGTGTTTGCGTGCGGATTTATGTGTGCACCGCTTAAATGGGCACTTGCCCGCCGACTGTCACTTTCCCTCTCTCTCTCGTGACACGTTTTTTCACGAACCCACGCAGGACTCATAGACGTATGAAAAAAATCTGTTCGCTACGTCTCTCTGATCATCTCCTCCGTTGCGCACCTCTCACCGTGTCTGGTGTCATGAGTCGGATACGTGTTTCTCTCTCTGACATTAGGGCGCCTACTCACTACCCAAGCTCCTGCGCTTCAAGTCACTTCGCCACTGCCTTTCTTTCCCACATGTGCACTTCTCTTCCTCTACACGCATGCATACATCCACCGCTACGACACCTTCACTGTGCCAGAAAGAACGGAAGAAAAATAATTTCATTTGTCCCAACAACTGTCGATCCTGTAGTTTTGTGCAGTAGCTGTGTTGTAATGGCTGCTCACCCCATCTCTGCGACTCTCGCATGTGTCTCTTCGACTTTCCCAGTGCCTTTTCTTCGTATCAAGACCCTCTCACCCGCAGCTGCGTACCTCTTCCCCTCTTTATCGGGTGCCCTTTGTGTCTTTGACCTCTTCACTCTTCGCTCCCTCGGTCATCTACTCACTCTCTTCCTCCTATTTTGTCTTCTTTGGGGAGCTGCAGAGTGCAGCACTCCCTCAAGCACCTATATGTGTGAAGGTGTCTCCCCTTTTTTTTTCCTTCCTGTGATTAGTGCCTGCGCCCTCTTGATCTCTCGCTCATCATCCATCACCACGCTACGCCTACCACAACTGAAGTCAGCCTGCGTGTAAAAAAGGGAGCCCCTCTCTTTGCTCGCATATTCCCTTCCTTGTAGTGGCACCTGTGTTTGTTCTCCCCCTGGTCTGCTCTCTTTCCTATTTCGAATCCTGCAGCTGTCTCTCTGAATCAGCCAATCTATTATTTCTCTGCTTCGTCATTGGTAGCTATGGAGAAGGGTATTGAAGAGATACTGGACGCGTGTTCGCGTCTTCTGGTGGAAATGAAAAGTGGTACGAGGGAGAGAGCAATGGTGTCTACGGTGAGCAAGGCGCTGATGCGCCACGCACAGCAGACTTCTCAGCAGCAGCACCAGCTCTCGACACAGTCGACGCTGTCCAAGCCTGTGGGCGCGACCCTAGTAGTCCCCTCCGTTTCCACTTCGTCCCATAATGCGTCGGTGCCGCAGTTGTCTGGTGCAAATACGTCTCCCACCGGTGATGAGCGGATGGCGACTCCCGAGATGGCTGGTGAGGCAAATACAGAGGCCCCCGATGCAGCACAATCCGTTGCAGCGGTGACATCTACCCCTTCCAGCTCCCCGGTTTCTCTACCTGCATCCACCACCGCCTGCAGTCCGCTCCAGCAGTTCTTATGCAACGACGAGGAGCTCAGCAAACTGGCGTACGCCTGCCGTATGGCAATCGTTGGCGAAAATGGAGGCATTGCACGCAACTCGGTGCGAATACTGACGGCAGCTCTGGAGTTGGCTGCTGTCGTCCTGTCAAGTGGAATTCTGCCGTCGGAGTTGGTGGCGCCAGCTCCCACGTTTACAGTACCGGTGCTGACCGAAAGCGGTACAAAGATGTTTTTTTCAAAGCTGCTGGGTGGAAAGAAGCGTACTTCGTCGCCGAACGCGGCATCTACCGACGGTATATCAACGCTTACCGACACTCTGGGGCCGAGTGAGAACATGCGTGACTACCTTGTAGACGCGGTCTTGGCGGCGGTGGATACAGTGCAGTCGAAGGAGTCGAGCGACCGATTGTACTTCGTGATGATTGTCGCGCTCAAGGCGGCCGCTGCACCTCGCTTCAGTCGAAAGCAGAGCACCGACACCCAGCTTTCTGCATTGCAGCCGCTACAGCTGTCCGTGCACGGCTGTCGCCTAGTAAGCGTGTTCCGCGTCCTACTTGGGGTCTGCTCCCGACCAGCAGGGGTGTCGCCCATTCTTATTGACGAGGCACAGAAGGCGCTGCACACGATAACGCGCGCCTTGTCCAATTATGTTGAGCAGGAGTTGCTGACAGCAGCGACAGGGGCTGTGCGAGTGGCTGCTTGAAGGAACAAGCCACCCCATTGCACTCTCCGATGAACTCGTCAGTCGTCACTCCGCTCATGCCTTTGCCGACTGCGGTGATCTCGACCTCAGCAGGCAAGTCTACGACTCCATCCTTCGACGACCCACTTCTACAGTGCACAGAGACTCATGATGGAGCACCACCGGAAAAGGCATGTGAAGCGGCGACACAAAAACATCTTTAGCGATATCCTCCACTATCGCTGCTGCTGCGGCGCCACTTGTGGTTCAGTGTGTGTGTCGGAGAGCGGAAACGCCGACTGCTGCCACGCCGACGACGTCGTCACCGCCGCGACGACTCCGTGGGGTGATGGACATGCTTCTTCTGCTCGAGTTATGCGGTCACATCGTTCGCCTGACACCGCTCTCCGGAATTTCGTCGATATTGTCCAGCAGTGGCGGCGGACTCGAGGCGGGCGTTGTAGCGGCATCGGCGAGCGAGTATCGTCGGGACGCTCCGTCCAACGGCACCGGCGGTGGCAGTGGCAGTGCAGCTCCACCAGCTCTGAGCAAAACCCCTGGTAGCGCCACAGAAGAGGGTGCCTCAACTAAGGGCTTTTCTGCGGCATTGCTGAATGAGCATACACTGGTGACGGCGCTGAGTTTTCTCTTGTACAGTATCGTGAACGGCGGTCCGCAGTTCCGCAAAAGTGCAGATATCGTGCAGCTGCTGCGCCAGGCTATCGTGCCTGCCGCGATTCGAACGTCAATCTCGGCAGACCTTGACATATTTCGACTTTCCATCAATGTGCTCTCAAGCTGCTGCCTGCGCTTTGGTCCTCAGATGGTGAGTGAGACGAGCACGGTGTTCCGTCACGTATACTTCCGTGTGCTAGACTCTTGTTTCACCTCCTTGGAGCACAAGCTACTCGTGCTGGAAGCCTTTGGGTCGTACATCGAGGAGCCACAGCTCCTACTCGGGCTCTTCCTGAACTACGACTGCAAAACGCACTCGCAAAGTTTCTTTGAGATGATGATCCACTACCTCGGCGCGCTTGCCATGCCTCCGGCGCAGCAGGTGCGCAACACCAACCTCGTCTCTGAATTGAAGAGGGTTCTGACGGTGCGACTGGAGTACGACGTGCCAGAGCCACTGCGCCGCAAGGCACTTGTAAGCTTGTTGCAGGTCTCTGACTCCAACATTCAGTGGATCGAGCGCTTTGAGTGTGATCAGGAGGAGGACGGCCACACCGGTACGCTCAGCAATAAGGGTGTGTCTTGGCACGGCTCGACGACAGATGCGGAACCCACGTGCTTGCCAGCACGTCGCCGCTCATGCGCAAGTTGAGCGAGGACGGGCTGCGGTGCGTTAGGAACCAGGCCCAGCTGCCCTGCGTTGATATTATGGGTTTATCGATGAGTGGTGGTGGCGCCAACGGTGGCCTCACCGCCACCACGAACGTCGACGCCTTCTTGCATGCGCGACGGTACAGGGATGCTTTCAAGAAATTTCTCGAGATGTTCAATCAGAAGGCGGCCCCAGATGCGGCCATTGAGTACTTTGAAAACTCTGTGCTGATCCTCGAGTGCGCTGATGGGGCGGTTAGTGCATCGTCGGGGCCACCGGTGGCTGCAAGAATGGAATTTCCGCTGGACAACAGAGCGGGGGTTGCCACTGTCTCAACCACAGCCACTGCTACTACCAGCGAAGGCGCCTCAGGTAGGCATTGCAATGCCAACACAGAGACACAATCCGGTGTCGATTCGGTGTTAGGAGGGGCGGAGCAGGTTTTAGGCGATGGTGACGTTGAAGCTGCCGCAGAGTCCCCTACCCCTGTGGCCAGGGCAGCGACGCCTACTGGAACCATTACGACTGACGTGGACGACGCTATGCTGCTCTCTGCTAGGCAGGTGGCAACGTTTCTGCGAGGCAACGAGGACTACCTTGACAAGATGGTGCTGGGAGACTACTTTGCCAAGTGCTTTCGAAATCCGTTCTCTCGTGTCGTATTCGAGGAGTGGATTAGGCTACACGACTTTACCGGCAAGACGCTAGACGAGGCACTGCGTCTCTTCCTCGGCGGCTTCAAGCTTTTGGGCGAGGCACAGGTCGTGGACAAAACCATGGAGCTCTTCGCTGCGCAGTACTGCCGCCAAAACCCCGGATTTTCGCTTCTGCAGACACCGCCTTCATTTTATCCTTCTCCATCTGCATGCTTAACACTGACGCCCACAGCCCGCACATCAAGAACAAGATGACGAAGGAGGGCTTCCTGCAGAATAACAGAGGCATCGACGAGGGCAACGACATCGACCCGTCCATACTCGATGGAATCTATGACCGCATCAGCAGGGAAGAGATCGTGCTGCGGCCGTCGGCAAAGTGCTGCACTCAGCCGTCGGTGCACGCGTCAGCGGCAGCCGCGGCGGGCGCATGTGGAGGCACACGTGGTAGCAAACTGACGACGAACCTACTGGACTCTATTCCCCTGCTGCGCCACCTCTCTCCGATCGCTGCCGCCATCACGGACAAGGTCTTGCTACCAATGGATGCCGCCGGCAACGCGCTGTTCAACTCAGCCCGGCGCAAGCGAGAGGATATGTACCAGCAGGAGTTACGGGCGACGTTGAAGGAGGTGATGGACGCACTACAAGAAGCCTCCACCCACGACGCGGCGCACCATGCCATGTTTGTGACGGCGACGAGCATCGAAAATGCCCTTCCGATGTGGGAGGTGTCGGTCGATGTGGTGTGCCACATTGTTGTGCTAGCACTACAGCAGCTGCTGGAGGATTCGGAGAAATACGTGCGACCTCAGGCCTTGTCGCCGCCGTCCGCTGGAAATGAGCGGGAGACAGGGGCGGAGTACGAGGCGGTGGCCGCGTACATGGAGGATACACAGAGCACTGGCTATTTCAGCACTATCCTCCTCGGCTTGCACAATACTGTCCGCGTCTGCTGCGCGTTCGGCAACGTTTCCCACACAGAGAAGCTGCTGGAGCACATGTTCGAGCTGACGCGCCTAACCTCCGTCATTATCCTCACGGCAGTACCTAGTTCACGCGTGACAGTGAAGTCGACAATCCCTCTCACGCGTTTACAGGTGCTCTCCACATTTCTAAACCTGTTCGTGCAGTGCGGTTCTTCCTTCAACGCGCGTGGGTGGCAGATGGCATATAAAGCGATGTCACTCGTTGATGCCTTGGCGAACGGCATCGAGGGCATGTGGCAGCGCCAGACGCGTCGACTGCTGTGCACGACACCAGTGGCTAGAGAAACTGGCGTGGAGCTTTCAAAGCCACCAAAGTCCGCGAGAAAGCCTGATGTGTCTTTGGCGTCCGCTGCGGTCGACACGGACAGCAATAACCCAAGCAGCAGTTCCCCTGTAGCGACTGCCTTGGAGCAGCGGCAGTACGTGGATCTCTGGTTTGGTGCGCTTGACGATGTACCTGCCAGCGTTGTCGGCCGCACCTCTTGCGAGAATCGAAAAGCTATACTTTTGGCGCTTCGCTCCATTCCCGCGTGCCACGTCGATCTGTGGCTTGATCGCCTCTTCGACGCTACGCAGTACCCACCGCGAGTGCAGCTGGAGATGACGAACGGTTTGGTGAAGGTATGCGAGATGGAACTACAGCATACTCGCACATTCTCACTAACTAAGTTGTTCGACTTTGTCAGCATTTGCGCCTCTTTCTTGAGCCGGCTGCAGTGGCGTGATTTGTGGGCGCACGCAAGTGAGGTGTTTACGCTAGCAGGATGCCGCAGTAACAGCGATATTGCCCTGTCCTCCTTGGACGGTCTGCGGCTCGTCGCGCTGACTTTCCTCATGCGTGAAGAGTTACTCAACTACTCCTTCCAGAAGGAGGTCCTGAAGCCGTTTGAATCGATTCTCATGTCAAACCAAAACGTCGCCTGCCGGCAGAAGGTGATGATGATTCTCTCCGAGGTAAGCGACTTCCGCGCCGAGCACTTGGCAAGCGGCTGGAACGTCGTCTTTTCGTGCCTCAGCCACGCCGCGGCCATTCCAGAGGTGGCGCCGTCTGCCTGGTCTATCTGCGAGGGCGTGATACTGCGGCACATTAGCTTTGTGAAGGACTGCTTTAGCGACTTGATCTTTTGCTTGACGACATTTGCCTGCTCCGGCGTGGAGGAGAGTATGCCACTGCGCGCCATTTCGTACCTTGTCGCGTGTGGCCACTGGCTGCAATACGGGCTCGAGGCTCCGCCCCTAGAAGTACGAACGGCTGACGCCATCACGCGGTGGGCCACGCGCTTTCTTACACTGGAACAGGAGCTGGCAGGGTCGCACGCGGTGGGCAAGCAGCTATCGCGGGTTACGCTCGCCGCGGAGCCCCTGACACAGGATTCACTCCTTCAGAAGCCCATTACTTTCACCAGCAAGACAAAGTACCACCTATGGATGTCGCTGTTCGAGGGAATGATGCCAATTGTCGTCGTGCACAGTTCCGTGCGAGTGCGAGCGCATGCATTGTCGTCCATCTGGACGCTGCTTGTGCAGTATGCTGGCCTGTTCGATGCGGAGGTGCTGAGCTCGCTGTTCAGTGGCATGGTGCGACCAATGCTGACGACGCTGCTGACGCACGTGCCTGGGGACATGGATGTAATGTCGACACCAATGTCTAGCGGCACCAAGTATGACTGCTTTGACTATCGACTCCTCATTTACTTTGCGCTCAAGGGAATGCTGCTTGCATGCAAAGATCACGCTCAGTTGCTGGAGTTAGCGTGTAAGGTTCTCACTGAGCTTGTGGTATCGACCAAGATCACCTTGCGCATGCTCCGCAGCGGCTACGTGGACGAGATACTGCGGGTGTGCTGCGACTTTGTCTGGGCTGCGCCGTCCTTGGCGACAACGGACGCATTGGACGGGCTGAGTAGCACCTCTGGCGCGTCGCCGTTCACGGATGCGGCGAACTATACAGAAAAGTTATATCAGTGGATTCCAGCGGAGTCCCGGCACAGCAATCCGTTTGTCGTGAGCCTGGTGCGTGAGATTCAGCAGGTTGGACTCGTCGATGTGATACACTTTGAGCGCACCGCTGACTGGGTGGAGCTGCATCAGACGCCGGCGGCGTGCAACACCCCAGTGCACGTGTCTCTCTCCAGACTGTCTGCCACCTCGGTGCAGTCAGCGAGTGCGGTACTGCTGCAGATTCGCTCTACCATCTTTGACTGCCTCACGCAGGGCCTCCTGGGTAAACTTCAGGGTCTGCTCAGCGCATGCGAGGCGGACCACAACGTTTGCCTTGAAGTCTCGGGCGCTATGCGCCACGTGTTGCTTGGTGTGAGCTTCTATTTCCTCGTCACCCGCGATGCCCGCGCTGTGGGGTTTCTCAAGTCCGTCATGGCCACATCGCACGAACTCGAAGTGAACTCGCACGGCGTTGCGTCTCATACGGAGTCAGCGGTGCTTGCAACTGTTGCTGGAGACGCCTCGGTAGGCGACGGTGCACCACAGAGTCGGTGCTCCTTCCCAGACATTGCCACAATATCGCCGACCTACATCACAACCTTTGCAAACCCAGTGCCGGAAATGTTGTTGCTGATTCCCTACGCATGTCTGTTGATCGAGTTCATTGCCGCGTTCGATCTTGGCGAGGCCGACATGAACGTGGTGCGGAATGATTTGTGGGTTTACGTGGGCCGGTATTTAGATGAGCTGAAGCGAAGCCGGCTGAAATGTATAGAGCTGCAGTCGGCGGCGCAAGCGGGCGTGCAGGCCGAACTGGAGGTCACAGGAGCCACCACCACCCCTTCGACTCCAAAGGAGGCAGTAAAAGAGTACAAGCGTTGCCATTTCTCCGACGTGTTCCGCTCCGCGCGTTATCCAATCGCTGCTCGCACCCACTACTTGACTGCCCAAAGTGACCCACCAACCCGCCAGCGCGTCTTCAGCGAATGGTGTTACCTTCTTCATATCTACGCTCTCAAATGCATCGCAATTCTTGGCGCCGGCTCTGTCTTGCTACAGACGTGTCCTACACGTGACTTGATCAATATCTTTCGAGTCATTCCCAGTGCATTGGAGGAGGCGGTAGGGAGTGTCTACTTCAACAGCTGCTGGGAGGAGATGAATTTGCACTGCAGCATGCCGCCTGAGTCGTGCGTGGAGTTGTGTGCACGGATTCTTGAGTCACGCATGTGATGCCTGTGTCACTGTGGGTGTTCTCCCTCTCTCCCATCTCTTACCAAGAGTGTCATGCCTTATTAAATGCGAACTGTCAGGCATGCGTCCTCTGTTTTTTTTTTTTCGCCTGCTATCGCTCCTTCGCCTTGTGTGACCTCTCTGAGCAGTGCATTTTCTCCCGACCCAGGTATACATAGCCAAACACACAGACAGGCACCTGCGCACGCCTCTCTGCATTCCTTGTTGGTCACTCTCGTTTTTCTCTATGTGTGTCACGTGAGTGTGCCTTCTGTGTTGACCTCTCTGTGCATCTCCTGGCGTCTCCGTGTTCGTGTGCGCTGGCTCAAAGATAGGCGCCCATATCCGATCTGCCAACGAACCTCTCTCTATATGCGCATATGTGTCAGAACTGTGGTCCTGCTTGGGTTCCTGTCCTCGTCTACTCTTTCTCTCATCGACCTCCTTTGTCATTTTCTGCCTCCCCGTCTTCCTCCCACCACGCTGACACACTCACGTGGCTTCATTAGTGTGGTGCAGATTTGCGTCACTGTCTTGCGCGTGCGATGTCTTGTGCGTCGCGTCTGTTTTCGTGAACCTTTCTTTCAGTGGTGACGTGCCAGGGTTTCTTTTCCTCAAGATGATCGAGTCGTGTGGTTGGAGGCCGAGTGAGTTGGGGGACCGAGTAGAGCTTGGATCGAGCCTCTCACTTGATGCTTGTGTCTACGTGTACGGGTCTATGTGCGTCGTGCAGTGCCTAACAAGTAAGGAAGAGATTATAGGCTGCTGGGTCCACACAGCACATCCACCTCTCCATGGGGGGGCCTCTACACACCCACACTCCTCCCAAAGGAAAAAAAAGCTCCAAGAAAAGACACGAAGCAGGAAAAATGCATACCACCGACGTTGGGGTGACTGTGCCTTCGAGTTACTTGTGTGCGCGGGTGTGTGCTACCCTTCTCGTGATGAACCCAAGTGAGGGAGAAAGAGAGCAGTGTGGGTACTTTAGTGGTGGAGCTCTGGTGGTGGCGGTGTGACTGGAAGAAAAAAAAACGATAGAGAAGCTGTAAGGCTCCTTCCTCTTCTTCAGAGGCATGACTGGATTCATCATGCTCATCGAAGTGCGCAGTAAAAAGAGCGGGCCAAAAGCAACGCTCGTGTGTCCATCACTCCCCCACTCTTCCTCTCCCTCCCTCAAGAACGAGGAAAGCACCTTTTGGGTTCTTGGGCTGTCCCCATGCAGGAGAGAGATTGTCATCTAAGGGTCTATGGTCTACCACCTTCACCATGTGCCTTCTCTCTCTTCCATGAGTGTCACATTCTGCTCTTCCGCTTCTGTACTCGCTCGCTTTTCTTGTCGATTGATGGCACCATGAAGATGTGTGTACACGTACGCACACTATTGTACGTTTTTATTGTCTTTTCTTCTTGCCTTCTTCTTATCTCCGAGATTCGCTATCATCGCCGCAGCGAGCGAGTGCGCGTGTGTGCCAGTGCATTCAGAGTGCCTATAGCCACCGCTGCAATTGTTTGCTGCTCTTTCTCTTCGTCCTTTTCCACACCGTGTCTATCGCCTCACACATACCAGTCCACAGTCGCTGTTAGGGCGGATTCCTACAACAGCGTGAACGAGGAAAACAAGGTGTAGGTCAAGAAAACGCAGGGATCTAGAGAGAAAAAAAAGAGTGAGTGAGAGGATTGGGGGTGTTTGGGGACATCGCACCCTTGTGTGCCGGCGCATACAACACAAAAAAAGAAAGCAGACAGCGCGAACCTACTAGCGGAAGGGGTGCACTGCGCAACGCTGTCGCTTGGCAACTCATGTGCAGCATGCAAAAGCGAAAAACAGCACGCAGTTCTTTCTCCCTCTTCTTCTCCCCCTAGAAATCCCCTAGCCGACGTCCACTTTGCAATTGATATCGTCACGAACTACGTGAGCAGCAAGAAGGTAAGCAGTGCTGGCAAGGGACAGCTACAACAGCAACGACGGCGTAATAACGCAAGACGACCAAAGCTGAGGCACGTCCCGCACATCTTTGTATCCTGCTGCCACAAAGACCGTTACACACACACACATACACACACACACACACACACACAACAACAACAAAAACGAGCAGCTCACACTACTCTGCTTTTCTTTTTCTCAGCCTCCTTCTGTTTCTCTTTCTCGTGTTCCACTTTGTGGCTATCACTGACAGCACCGCATTCATTCTGTCACTCTGCCCTCGACCGCTTTTTCTCTGTCTCTCTCATTTCTCTATCGCTCACGCAACCAGCAGCTTCTCTACCTATCTACGCGGCTACCACACACCGACACGCAGTGAAGGGTGTAGCACTGGAAAGTGGGTCTTGTGGATATTATTGCCCGTGACCGAGTGTCTCCCTGACTTTTTCCCACCGCTTCACTCGCTTTCCTCTCCTCATCTTCGTTCTGTGTTAGGCATCGTTCTCCGTTCCTTTGGTTGCTGTCTGGTTGTGTTTTTTGCTAGTTCTTTCGTTTCCTCTGTCTTCCCCTTTTCCTATTTGCTCTACTCCTTCGCGTTCTACTCGAACACTCCCCCAAAACCAACCCACATACACACCGACACACACCCACATATATACACTCACACTCCGTATTACACTTTCCTCTTCTCGTCTTTTCGCTGTGTGTTTGTGTGTTTGTGTGTGTGTGTGTCTCCGCTGGCGTCTTCCTAATTTCTTCTCCGCAGCGTTGTCTCCCTCTTTTTCTTCTTCGCTGGAACAGTTTTGCGTCTCTCTGCGCGACGTGCTTGCGCTCTCTAGAAGGCGTTTTTAATATTTGTTCTCTGTCATACAGGCAACGTGCCAAAGCATGCCGGCAGAGAAGAAGAGCGACGCGACAGCGACGCGGAAACCCAACTCACCGCACACCCCGAAGAGCCCAGTCTCCTCCAGCGCGACAACAGCCTTCGCTACGCCGAAGAAGAAGTCCATCATGCGACCAAAACAGAAACCGACGACAGTTCTCGTGAGCAAGAACAACTCTACGAATAGTAGTACATCCTTAGGCAAACACCCACATTTTCTTTCGCCATTACCAACGAGCTCGCCAACGAGGCCGCGCGACTCAGCAAAGGGTGGCCTGCTCCCGCAAGTGTCACCCCCTGCCACAGGGAGCGCTGATGCACCTACACCGAAGCCAGGCTGCGCCGGCGGTGACGGCAAGGTCCATCAGGTTAACCACGTAGCCGTTCCGTTCAGCATGAGCGTAGAACCGTCGTCGCGGCAGAACTCGGTGACGCTGAACCCCATTAGCCGTCACAGCAGCATGCGAAAGACCGCTTTCGTTGTTGTGGACTACGGTGCAACCGCCGAGCAGGGCACCCGCAAGACAATGGAGGACCAGCATACAATGCTATTCGAGGGAATTCCGTTTTTCGGCGTCTACGACGGTCACGGCGGCACCCAATGTGCCGAGTACCTCCGCGACCAGCTGCACGGACTCATTCTCGGCCACCCGGAGGTGAAAACTAATCCTGAGAAGGCCATCATCGATGGCATTGTAGAGGCTGATCGCGCCTTTCTCGCACGCTCTGAGGCGGAGACGAACGAGTCTGGAAGCGTCTGCGCCGTTGCTTTGATTATAGATGACAAGCTTGTAGTAGGAAACGTGGGCGACGCGGAAGTTGTGCTGTCGCACAACGGAAAGCCTGTTGTTCTCACAGTGCGACACAGCATCTCCAGTAACCCGAGCGAGGAGGAGCGGATTCGATCTGTAGGAGGAAAAGTGTGCCACAATCGTGTTGGACACCCAAACTACAACCCTGCAGTGGTCAGCCTTGCCGTGACGCGTGCTATTGGAGACGCAGGCTTCAAGCTTCCTAAGTACACGGATGGCAAGCCCTCTGGCGTGATCGCTGTCCCAGAGACGTCGGTTACGCGACTGACAGATGATGATGAGTTCCTCGTGATTGGCTGCGACGGACTCTGGGATGTCATGACGTACGCGGAGGTGGTGGATTTTTGCTACCACCGATTTGAGGAAGGTGTACCGGCGCAGTGCATCGCCGAGGAGTTAGCTCAGGCGGCGCTCATGAAAGGGAGCACTGATAATGTTACCGCCATGTTGGTGCACTTGACGCGCCGGGAAGGGCCTCTCAGCACACGCGAATTTGTACCAGAGGCGGCTGTGTCGACCTCAACGCGCAATCTCTCCGAGGAACCGTAGTCGTGTCATGCGAACTACACACATACATACACAAAGGCGTGTACGAGCGTGCGCGGCCACCTCGCTTTGCGCCTTCTTACAGTACTTCCTCTTCCCCTCTTCTTCACCCCCAAAGGAAGAAAAAGCAAACGAAACTAATAAATTCCCAATCGTATGTGAGGCCCACGGAAGAAAGACAGCCTCGAGGACGGAGAGTCAGTTTTGTCGCTCTCTATGTCTATGTGAAGCCATTTAGTGGCAGGCGCATGGTAGAGTATGCCTGTAGGGAGGGGCTGGCAGCGGGGAGGGATACGAAAGGGAAGACAGAGACGATGTATACGGGCGAGGAGGTTCTGTGGTCGATTGGTGCGAGCTAGCCAAACCGACATCACCTAAGCAAAAAGGGAAGAAAGACGAGAGGCGGCTACGGCCCCCCCAATTCCATCTCTCCACTACCAAAGCCTTTTCCCGGCTCTACAGTTTTCCGCCTTTTCCCTTTCCAAACATCAACATCTCTGTCAGACTACATCCCGTGCCTTCTTTCTTTGATGACCCCCGTCAGCACGCCTCCTCGTCGTGGCTGTTTTTTGTCCACCTTTTCTGGTAGAGAAGAGGTTTTCCTTGCTCGTGTGTTTTTCTCCTGTTGATCAGGGGATCGAAAAAAAAGCAAATAACAAAACGGGTGGTGAGGGCGGGCGATGGGTAGGGAGGACTGAAAACAAATCCTGGTGTTGCGAGAGGGAAGGGGAAAGGCTTACAGGAGAGGTACAAAGATATAGAAAGTGATGGTAAGGAGTGCTTTTCTTTTACTTCCGTGGGGGTAAACTCTGTCTTTCGATCTTTCTGTGCTTCTCTGTGTGGTTGGATCTGCGCTATCTTTATCCTCTGCTCCACCTCGCGCGTTGCTTTTGCTTCCTTCTCCAGCGTTTTTTTCTCGCTTTCCCTGTTCCCTCTTTCTTCCCTTATTTGTCTTTCTGTCGCTTCTTGTTGGCGTAAAAGGGGGGGGGCGACGGCAGCAGAAGAGACTATGTGCACGTGGCGATCTATGGCAGACATGGAAGGTGTACGTGTACGCGTGTATATGTGAGCGTGTGTGAGCAGATGGTGGAACAGTTGAATCTGTGTACCTCTTTCATTTTTGTATTTTTTGTTGCTTGTTTTCATTGTTGGTCCACCTAGTCTCCCCCTTTCCGTGGTTCTCTTGTGCTTCCTGCCCCCTTCCCCTCCCTCCCCCATCTATCTTTAAGCGTGTGCGTGTGTTGTGTGTGCTTACTATGGGATACTAGAAGCGGTTGTTTTACGAGCTCATCTGCGTTTTTTTTTTCTGTGTGGGCGCGTCTATGACGGCTGTGTCTCCCGTGCTCGTTCTGTTTCTGCTTTTATTATTGTTTTGGAAGGCACACAGTAGTGGTGGCTGTGTGGACTATGGTGGAACCCCTGAGGCGCTGTATGTACGTGTATCCCTGCAGTAATGGAGACGCCGGCTTCGATGACGAGGAGAACGCAAGGCCGCCTTTATTGAAAAAGGGGGTGGGGGAATTACTCCACAGGTCTCTAGTTCTCGCGCAAGTGGGACTGCTCGAGCAATGTGTGTGTCTACGTGATGAGGGCTCAGATGTACTATGGAGAGTTGATAACTCTTTCTCGAGGGAAGAGGGACACAGTCTTTGTTCTTGCTCTCTCACCTTCTCTGCCTGTTGATGAAGCGAGGGGGGGGGGAAATGGGACGCGGCAGCGGAAGAGCATGTCGAACACACCCAAGCGGTAGCAGATACGTGCTATTTGGGTATATAACGATACACTAGGCGTGTGTCCATGGTTCTCGGGTAGACGGAAGAGGGAGTGGCGAATAGCGCAGAGGTGATTGTGTTTGTTGGTATGTTACATGTGTGCGTGTGTGTCTGCATGCAGTGGGCGTATGGAGTGTGCGCATGTATCGTCTTGCGCGCGTTGATGCTTGTTATGAATATCATGTCTGGCTCTTCTGTGGATTTTTCTCCCTCTCCCTCTATCTGTACGAACGAGATTCAACTTTTTTCCTCTTCTCTTTTTTTTTTTCTGCTTTCGCACGCTTTCTGCGCTTGTGCCTGTCCGTCTGTGTTTCCCTCTTCTGGTCGTTTTCTTACTTTGCTTTCCTTGCGCTTTTTTTTTTGGTCGTCGTTTCTCTGATTTTCTCTCCATCATCTCAACAGCCTCGTAACGACGTTGATCAACCATGTCAACTGGGCAAAGAGGGAAAGCAGCAAAGGAAAGGAAACGAAAAGAGCGGAGAAAAAAAAACAAAGAGCGTCATTCCTTCCGTTGTAGCTCTTTTTTTCATATGTTTTACTGTCACTCAATCTTCCTCGTCTTTCCTTCTCTCTGCCTCGACGATGTGCCATTGCCGCCGCCCCCTATCTCCGCTAAGGCGTTTTCTTTTTTTCTTATTACCCCCTCTTCTCGTTTGGTTGTTACTCATCTTCTCCCAATGGCCGAAAATATGCATAAGCACACATACAACCCCTCTCGAGCAAACAAAGAGCATTTTTTTTTTAAAAAAGGACCCTGCATTGCGCGTAAACATGCATGTGCGCTCTATCTCAGATGCTGGGGTGAGGCTGATCCCTAGAGGGAAAGAGACTGCATTGCTTGGCTCCTTTTCCTTAATCGAAAAGGTGTCGCGGTGCGAACATCCTTGTTGCACGAGGATGGACTGCTCTTGTGAAAAGGGTGTCGGAGGGCAGCTGTCATTCATAGGGCTGTGTGCATGTAGTGGTGGTTACGTGGGGCAGCGGAACTACGAGAGTGAGTGATAGTTGTGTATGGAAGCGCTGTGTGTGTGTGTGTGTGTAGGAGAGAAAGACCTCGGCTGCCATTTTAGGAGTTCAAATGGTACTCGAAAAATACAACCAGCAACCCATCATGCCACCTTTTGTGCTCTCGCCCACTGCATTGACTCACAAATACTCCACCTCTTTGCACACAGTGGGTGAATCTCCACTGCACCGTGAATGGCAGCTCTGGACCCCTTTCTTTGCCTCCTGCTGCTCCTCCTCTTCCGCGCGACGGTCGCGCTTCGTCGACGAGCCTTATACCACTGTAACTCCACGTCCCCTTTTCTCCCACATCTCTTCGTATTTTTACGTTCTTTCTCCTCCACTGGCGGCTCCATCCTGCCTCCTGCTCTGCTCTTCCGTCTCCTGCGACACGCAAGGGCAGTAGGCTGTTTCCACGCAGCTTTTCTTTCTCTGCCCTTTCCTGACACCGGCGTTCACTCCTTTTGTTGTTTTTCTCTCACCGTTGTCTCTTTTACTTTCGCCGTTCTCGTCGCGGAGCAAAGGGTCACTGCCTTTGCGTCGACATGTGTTTGTGCCTGGGTGTGCGTGAGTGTACCTCTCTCTTTCCGGCTTGCTTTCCAAAGCACAGCGTGCGAGGTTAGAGCATAGCTCTAAAAAAAATTGTAAGTGGACTTCGAATGCGGATTCGACAGGGCAGGACACGCATAGTTACATTAAAGCGAGAGAGGACAGTGAGTCAGGGAGCAACAAGCTGAGACTGTATGCGGTGCTATGTGGGTACGACTGAATGGGACTGGAACTTTTTCCCTTTACCTCTTCCCTTTACACCTTTGTATAGGCAATTGAATGTCTGGTGAGGTGGTAACGGCCTGTTTTCTGCCAAAACACCACCAACTCCGAAAAAGCTTTAAAAACCCGCTTGCCCACCTGATCTTCATTTTCTTCTTTCTGTCTCTCTGCAATGGGAGCCACTTCTCTTCCAATCTCTGTTTCATCTGCTATGCTCAAGAAGACTCGACGGCACTTTCTATGCATCGAGTTATTCCCCCCTTTGCCAGCCGAGGGGGGGGGACCACAGATGAATATCTGAAAAGACCCAAAATAGTTTCTCATTGCTCCCTTTTCACAGGGACCAAGCCACGCCTGGATTCAGACAGTAAACACAGTATACTCGCGACCCATGCACATGTGTTCACGATTTCTCCACTCCTTGGCGCCTGAGTCTGTGCTGTATTTTCCCACTCTTGCTGCACAATTTCGAATAGTTTTTATTCGCGATTGCAGTGTAGGTTTTTCCTTTTTCGCTGAATCGCGTTTCAGTCAACTTCTCGGCACGCAGCTTCCCAGTTCCCCTGTTTGTGGGACCCAAGCCTACCGACAAGTCGCTTTGCTCGATAATTGTGAGCAGGTGGCACTGTCTACACGGACTGCGCAGCAAGGAGCTCCTCACCACTACGTGTAGGCACTTTCGCTGCTAAGCAAGAATGTGCGAAATGGTTCGCCTGGCGACCAGCATATTGGTCGCTTGTGTTCCCTTCCGAAAAAAAGAGATGTTGGCGTTTTGTTTGAGCAACGTCCCGGCGATGTTACTCGCGTTGCCCCTAGTGGGAAGGAGTCTGGTCCTAGCCTAAACGCTTGCTCAAAGGGCAAATGAGACTTGTGATCGTAGCGAAGACACCGCAGCATTTGCACCCCAAGTATGGAGGGATACTGAAGAAAGGCATGCGGCTAGCCGGAGCTTCCACCAATGCTCATCACGTTCTTTTTATCTCCTACCTTTCTCCCTCTCTACCCAGTCGCACGACAACATCTTTGCGTTTGGTGTTCTTTCTTCACTTTCTAAAATTACTGTTTTCCTTCGCTTACACCTACCTGCTCCACACATCTCTCCTCCTCTCTCTTCCCTCCTTTCCGTTATCACCTCGGTGACTCTTTCCTGTAGCTCGTGCTCACGTGTTCGTGTGCTTGTGTGCTTTGGCTGGTATACGGTTTCTCGGCTTTTCGCTCGACACTTCTTTTTTTTTTTCTTGCGTTTCTTCCTCCTACTCTTTCTGTTGGTTTGTGTCCTCAGCGTAGAGGGGGAGAGTAGTGTTTATCATTATCAGGTCTTCACCTTTTCTACGGATACCGCAAAGTCTCTCCTCCCAGCCACCCTCCAAAGGCCACCATCTACTCTCTCTTTTACAGCAAACACGCGCTTACGTCAAAGTCCGTCCGCCCCTACCTCGGCGTTTTTCTTTACCCGTTTCCCTTCACCTCAGGTGCACCTTCTGCCTACTTTTCGTGGTGATGAGTCTCCAACCCGTCCATCAAGCTGTTTCCATTGAACTGGCAATCGACATGTTTCATGACAGTCGATCACCGCACCACAAGTCGTGCTTATCGGACAGCTCAAGCTGCTTTCCGCCCGGTTATCTTAAACGTGATAGCTTTGACCTGAACTCTCTGACGAATCACAGGCTCACCGACTACTCTACATGTGGTCCGGTAGAGTCATATCCCCACTACCTCCTTCCCCGAGAGCTGCGAACTCCGGCACATCATTTCACGCAGGAGATTCCGCACAATTCCTCCCATTCACCACTCTGCAGTTCCTTCTTTTCTTCCGTGAGTGATATGCAGCATCAATCGGTGAGGGAGGTCGGCGTGGCAAGCGATCAAGGGATCCGTTCGAGCATGGAGGACGAGCACGTGGCCGTGGTGAAGTCGGAAGTTTGCTTCTTTGGCATCTATGACGGGCACGGGGGTCGCCAGTGCGCTGAGTACGTCCGCTCCCGACTGCATGAAATCACACTGACCCACGAGAGCCTTAAGACAGCTCCACAAAAGGCGATCAGCGACGCGTTTGCACAGGTGGAGCGCGAGTTTTTGGAGCAGAATACGAGCAACATAAGCTCTGCTGGATGTGTGTGCGCTGCTGCTGTCGTCCAGGGCTCGGTGCTAACGGTTGGCAACGTTGGCGACTGTGAAGTGGTCCTCGCGCGCGGGGGAAAACCAGTACTGTTGACAGTGAAGCACAACCCCAGCTGCAACGATGCTGAGGCAACGCGGGTTAAGAATGCTGGCGGGTGCATTTTCAATTGCAGGGTGGGTCATCCACGTCTCAACCCGCGCATGTGCAGCCTTGCCGTCTCACGAGCAGTGGGAGATGCTGGGTTCAAGCTTGAGGAATACACGAACGGCAAGCCATCAGGTATCATCGCTGTCGCCGACACTTCTGAAGTGCTGTTGGCAAAGGAGGATGCGTTTTTGATTCTGGCGTGTGACGGCTTGTGGGACACGATGTCTTACGCCGAGGCGGTCGATCTGGCCACCGCGTACGTGGCGAGTGGTGCCGACGCCAACGGCGTCGCCGACCAACTTGTAAGAGAGGCGCTGCGGCGGGGCACGCGCGATAATGTCACAGCCATTTTTGTGCGGTTAGGCTGGTCAGCGCATGCTGGACTTGATAAGGACGAAAAAGAAGTCCAGCATAGCTGAGAGTGTCCTTGTGTTTCTCTTCGTCTTTTCCTCTTCACGTATAGGTGCGTGCCTACGGTGCGACGTGCGAGGAGGAAGGATACATGGTCGCATTGGCTCGACCTTGCATGGCAAAAGGAGGGCACGCACAACAGAACCTTCTTATACCCAGGAGCTTACAACTGTGCTCCCTGGATAAACCCTTCACTTCTCTTTTCTGCTCGCTCTTGCTTTACCTTGTACGACACAGGTGGCCACTCCCTGTTTTGACTTGATGTGGTTGCTTTTCATTGTTTTTTCTGCTTTCGCATCGCGTAAGCTCGTTTTTGGAAATACAGGAAACGGGAGAGTCTCCTCGTCCTCCTCTGATTGTCGTCGGCGGGAGGGGAAGGGGTACCTCATACGGAAAAATAGGAGGCTCTCATGGATTCTTTTCCTTGGTATACGAGATGTGTTCATATGTATGTACGTACATGTATGTATATGCCTACGTGTGTGCAGCGCTGTCAGCATCCTCTTTTCGTTTGTGTGGGAGCTTATTCTTCCGTGTCAATGTGGCCACACCTTCTTTGTCTCTTTGAGGTGCTTTTTGTCTTTACCCCTCACATCTCCTTGGTATTCCCCCCTTTTCAGCCTCATCACCTTCTCTTCGCTGGGGCTTGTCTTCTCCCGCCTCGCCTCGCCTGTCTCTCTCTCTCTCTTTCTCTCTGTGTATGCTCTCTCTTTGTTTCTCCTTTGTCCTACAGCCACTCAACTTTTTCACTGAGGCCGTTTCCTTTTCCCCTTCCCCTCAACTACTTTCTCTTCACTCCCACCACTCGCTCTTGTTGATATTGTGTTTCCTCTATGTGTCTGCCCGCGCGCGCGCGCGAGTGTGTGTGTGTGTCTTTCTTTTCCCTTTTTTTTCTTTCCGTTTGGAACACTTCAATTGTGCTTCGAATTCCCTTTCAGCGTCTCTGTCGTTCTCCTTCCCTCGCTTCGTTTGACGTGTGACGTTAAATCGTATGTTTGTGTGCCTGTTGCATTTTTTCTTGTTGTTGTGCTACCAAAAGAAAAAAATTCAGCTTTCGCATGTAAACCGCTTCGAATTCTGACCCCTCTCTACTCCATCCTCCTCTTCGACTTACCTTTTATGGCGCACCTACTTCTCTCAAAAGTACTCGACTGCTTATTTTCTCGGGTCTGTAGTCGTTCTTACGTGGTTGTTTCTACCAAACTCTCTTCCTTGACCTGTTTGTCGTGGTTTCCTTCAGCGTGTCTTTTGCATGTATGTGCGCGCGCGTGTGTGTTTCTTAAAAAAAAACTTTTCGGTTTTCCTCTTGTGTGTAAGCGTCTTCTTTGCTCTCTCCGCCCTCCTTCGTTTCACTTCGCTTGCTCTCCTCATCCTTTTGGAACTCCAGAACTTGTTGCTTGCCTCTCCCCCTCTCCCCCCCTCTCCCTCCCCCCCTCTCCCTCTCCCCCTCTCCCCCCCTCCCCCCTCCCGTTCTCGCACAATTATGTATCAAACTTTATCTCAGTCGCCTACCTTTTGATGACTCTTCTCGAACCACCTCTCTATGTATTTATTCCACCATTTCTTCCAGCTGATTTTCCTTTCATTTTCATCACTATGTATGATCATACCCATGCGTGCGTCTCTCTATCGTATGTGCCGTTGCCACACGGGAGTGCAGGTGGCGGAGGAGGTGACTGTTGCGTTGTGTTACGTGCTCGCCAAGCTCGACAGCATCCACACCAAGACGGTATGGCAGTCCTTTTTTTTTGATTTGTGAAAAAAGAACGACTATCGAAACAGGCGCTTCTACACGATGCGAAAACAGCCATCACAGTGGATGAGCCACACAGTTGTCTCCCCCTCCTCTTTTCACTCAGCAATGAGGAAAAAATAAAGGACAAATGTGTGGAAAAACGAACGGAGGGGACAATGAACGTCATCGGGAGGATAGGGAATAGAATGGATGGTGACAGTGAAACGACGTGTAAAACAGGAACAACAGCAACTCTGCTTTCTTTTCTGTGCCTTTTCCTCTGCTTCGTTCTCTTCTTTGCATGTCGTCTTTATCATCCCCTTGTTGTTTTGCTCTCTCAAGGCTATCCTTTGGGAAATGGACTCACTTCTCCGAGCCATTCCCTCTCTCCGTCCAACCACACCGCTTCCATTCTTTTTGTTTCAATTATTTCCGTGAGCTGATGCAATCTTTCGTTTTTTTTTTCTTTTTTGTTTTACACTTCTTCCCATTTTCCTTTTCCGCCTCCTTTCTTATCTCAGCAACTTCTCACTTCCTTTTTTCTTTTGCGCTTTTTTTTTCTTCTTCCTCACCTACTTTCTCTTTGTGCAGTTTTTCTTTCTTCGTATGTTGGAGGAATCGATGGTTTTCATTACACTTCACCTTCTCTGCAGTAAAATCAAACGTGAATGTTTGTGTTTATGCGTTATTTTATTTTAATGTGTGTGCGTTCGTGCTAGTTTCCCCCCCCTCTTTCCTTTGTGTGTAGGGCATGGTGTCGTTAAGGTGTGCAGTACTAGGCGTCATTATATGGCTGCAAGCGCGCATGTGGGACCGCCTGCTCATCGCTCTTCGACCTCTTTCCATATGGACTTTTCATTTCTGACGGATATCATGTGCTTGTGTGAGCGAGCTTGCTCGTGCAGGTATACCAGCGCATGTGCCGCGCTTTGTTGGCTTTTCCTTTTTTTCTTCTCGTTAACTCTGATGTCACTGCGGCGGGTCGCTGCGGTTGCTCTCTTTTACGTGATACAGCACTGCTCACCTTCACCACAGTACAGCTACCCCTGTTGCACACTTTGTACGTCTCTGGTTTCTTTTCTGTCTGAGCACATTCTCTGTGGCGCACGTGTTTCTTGCCTCTTTTGACGCTTGTGCCCGTTTCTCTGAAACATATGGCCTGCACTCACAGTTCCCTTACAGATGTATCCACACGCGCCTTCTGCCCGACTCACAGGCAAGGAAAGAGGAAAGAGGGAACACACTGCCCAATGCTTGTCTTTGCTTTTACTGCTGATTTGATACCGTGCGTGTGTGTGTTTGCTTTTCATTTCATCTTTGAGCTTTCTCCTCGTGCGCTCGGCATTAGAGCTGCTATCAAGTTTTTCTCTCCTTTTCTGCTTATTTTTCTTCGCAGACAAGCCGGAAGAGAATGCGCGCACGCCGCCTCTCGGGTCTATGTGATAACTGACCCTTTTCTCTACCTCTCTCTTTCACAGGGCGGTGGAGGGGTCGCAATCCCGTTAAGCTGGTGTGTGTGTTTTTTGACTTTCTCCTCCCGCGTGATTCTCAGTGTTTTCGTTTTCTTCTCTTTTCAGAGGACCCTTTTCGTTGGAGGTGGCCGTGTGTTTTAGGTGCCGCTCGCATGTTTTTTCTTCATGCGCAAGTGTGCGTGTGCCCTGTTGTATCTGTGCGCGTATGAGAGTGGTCTATTGTTTGGAAGCTCCATCTGCAGACTCACAAGTTTTCCCATCACCTCCGAATCTCTCTCCTTTTCTGGGGTTTCTAATGTGTCATCTCCTTTCCCCCTTTTTGTGTGTCTTTTTGCCCCCCCCCCCCCCCCCACACACACACACACTCCTGTTTTGCCTGCCTGCTGATCCCACCCCATACTCCTCCACGTGGACAAGTGCAGGTGCTGGAAATCGAAGAGACGAGCAGTAACGCCATGAGCGAAGAGGGAGAGAGGAACAATGCTGGTAGGGGAGAGAGGTGCTGGCGCGGACTGTATGACGAGGCAGCAGTGGCAGTGTCCATCTGAGACACTGCACTCGAACTTCCAGCACATACGTGCATTCTCTCTCAATAACTAGCTCTCCCCACTAGGTTCGCACCTTTCCTTCCTCGTTTGTGTATCTTCCCCCTCTCCCATCTCGCTCGCGCTCTTCTGGAGGGAGGTGAAAACAGAAAAAAAGAGGTATTTTGCCGTTGTTTAACGGATCTTGTCCTGTGACTAGAGTGGCTATGAGGTGGACACTGTCGAGACTTCGTTGACCACCGAGAAGCGTACGCACACACTCATAGTCATACACACATCCATTTAGCCAGACGAAAAAACAAATACAGGCGCTTTTCTTTGGGCTTTTTTTTGTTTTCAACTGCTCCCTCTCTTACTCACCAAGGTGATTCTTCATTTTCTCTTTTTTTTCCTGTGGATGGGAGCACTTGTACCCTTATGGGGAGAACGCGCAGCACAGCGAGAGGCATCTGTCCCACGTAGACAGGAATACGCACGTGCAAGCACGCGCCCCCGGCTCCTTTTGACTTTATGGTACTTCTAGCGCACATATTTTCTTGCCTTCTTTCACCGGACTCTCTTCACCGCTTCCCCCCTTTTCGCATACACACACGCACCTATATACGCACAAGCTCACATACACCACTTTCATAGGATCGGCGCAAACGGGGTGTAGGCGCTGACGTGTGTACCGCATCTTCGGCATTGATACTTTGTGTTTTCTGCGCGCTTCTGGGTCATTCTTTCACTTCTCTTTTTACTGCAATTCATACCGACGCAGTACACGTTGCTTTTCCTCTTTGCGCTCGTGTAGCTTCTTTTATTTCTCGGGAAAGCGTATGTGTACTCGCATGCATGGCGGTGCATCTCGCGTCTTCAGTTTCTTTTTTGTTGTTGATCGATTGCGGGATTTTCGTCTGTTTTACCATCGTCTATCCTTTTCTTGTCCTCGCCTCTGATACGACCGCTTTAAAATAGAGCTTTTGTTTCGAGTATTTAACTTTGGTTCTCTCTGTAGGGGTGCCTTTCTTTGCTTAGATACGCGTGATAGATGCTATTTTGCAGTTTCGAAAGCAAAGGGGGACAATGGAGAGGCGTTCTCGGTGCTCATGTGTCGCACTTTACACTTACCCCACTCACCCACACAAACGTATACGCAATGCTGTCATCGTTGTAAGTGACTCGAGCAGGGAAGTACGTGCGTCAGTGAACCTAAGAACTGCTGTTTACCGCCCAGTTGAACTTAATGCAAGCAGTCTTTTCCCTCTTTTTTTTGCATGTTTGCATAGCTTTCCTCGCCTTCTTCAGGTCTATTTTCTTCGCATGGTTTTGCTTTCCCACTCCCGATTTTTTTTTTTTTAGTCTGCGTGTCTTTCTCTCTCACACATATTTCTCGTTTTCTGCTTTTATGTATGTCTCTCTCTCTCTCTTGCTCCATCTGTTTTTACCATCTGATCTATTGACTTACATCAAGAGCTCACTCGTTCTTCGCCTATTTTCGTTGTCGTTTCTTCTCTTGACCTGTATCACCGGAGCTTCTCCGTGTTCTTTCCCCTCACTCTGTATTTTCACTATATGTGCTTGTGTGTGTGTGTGTGTGGTGTCGTGTTCTTCTCTTCCCTTCCTCACCTCTTTCTTCAATTTTTTTTTTATTTTCATAAAATCAATCGCTTCTCACTTCTCTGCTTTTCCTATTTCTTCCATTTTTGTGAGTGTGTCTTGATCTCACACGCACACTCACGCACATCTGCAGCACAACGGCAAATAATGACTCACACACACACACACCTGCCCACGCACTAACCACACACATACGAAATCCACTCTTTTCTCCCTTATTTCTCCTACTCCCCACTCATCTGCCCACAAAGAAACGCATTACTGCACTTACGAAAAACTGGATGGAGATGAGCTTTGTTTCTTCGCCGTGTCTGTATGCGACAACAAGGCTACGCTTGCTCGTTTGCTGTTTTCTGGTACTTTCACCGATCGCCAAGAGAGGGTTGTGGGTGTGTCTGTGCTAAGGTCTGTGTCAGGCTCTCTCTGTGCGTATGCCTTTTGGCTTGCTCGAGCCAAAACAAAAAATGGCGCGCGGAAGCCCGAAAATCTTTTTTTTTTGTTCTTCTATTAACGAGCGGTCTTCTCCCCTCCCCTTCTGTCTATTTGCTGTTGTCATGCATCACACTTTGCTGTACTTACGCAGCAAGCTGTCTTCTCTTTTACCTCTGTGCTTTGCTTCCCTCCTTTTTTCCCTTTGCCCTGTTTTTTTTTTTCGTTAGTTCCCTGCGTATGTTTGTGAGACTGTATGAGTTTGCTCTACATGTTCATATCTTTTTCTTTGTTCAGTGTCCGTCTTGTTGCATGCATATGGTCATGTATATATATTCCTCTCTTTTTCCACTTAGCGCTCATCGAGCTCACCACAAATCCCTCGCGTCTCTTTTTCCGCCTCTGGATATGTTCATTTTTACTTCATGACTCGGTGAATGCAAAACGCCCGTCCCCCAACGGCACCTCTACTCTCTCTCTCTCTCTCTCACACACACACACACACACACACACAAGAGCGTGTGGGGGCTGTTGGACTCACCTATACTGGCGGCCCTTTGCTCTTCTGATATTGTTCCTTGTGATATCCCCCCTTCTGGCAGAATTCCGCTACTTGTCTCTCCTCGTCTTCTCTGTGGTTCTCTCTTTCGTTCCTCTTTTTTTAATTCTCTCTCATGAAAAGGAAATGCAGAGTAGCGGCACCTGTGACACAAACACGACGGTCAAGAGCGGCAAATAGAGAAAAGATAGACGGAGGAGGCGGGACACGAGTGATTTTTTCGTCGTTTCATGAAGCAAAATAGAACCGGGTGTACTGTCATTCATGTTCAGCGGAGTCAGAGGATTGGAGTCGGCGGGTGGGCGTGTATCACCACGGAGATGTGTGCGCAGAGCGAAGCGTGAACAAGTGTTTGCAGTGAATTTGAAAGTGAGTACCGATTTGCTTGTTTGCAAGTCTATGCGTGTATTCCTCTCCCCTTTGTACTTTGATTGCTTGTTAGGCCAGTGCTACTGCTCTGGAACTTATGAGTCGGTGGAGTCGACATAGGCGATGCGAGGTAGGCCCCACGGCGACTGCCGGTTGTGGGCAAAGCACGTATGACTATAATTGAAAGAGCGAGAGATAGTTCTTCTCTTCTTACTGCTCTTCTATTGCAGCGTTCCCTCAGCAACCAGCATGCTTTGTCATGCGGACGAAGGTCGTAAGACGATGGGAACTGTAAAGGGGCTTTTGTTGACGCCGTCACATCCACGCATATGCTTGGACCAACGTCTAGCGTGGAGGGAAGCAATGAAGGGGCGAGTCACACCCCAATCATCAGCGACTTCTTAAGCCTCCGCCTGTGTTAAAGCCCCCCTCCTTGTTTTTGCTCCCTCCGTCTTAGCACTGCTCGTGCTTGACTGCGTTCTCGACCTTTTTTCCCTTTCGTTTGGTCTCCCTTTTGCCTGAAGGGTATTTACTTGGCAAAGTGATGCCGAGGAAGCGAGAGGGAGAGGGGAGCGACAGCGCGCTCTCTCGTTTTCTGGCAGCCCAAACTCTCTTTGATGTTTGCTGCTCCTCCGCTGCCATCATCTTATTCACCGCCTTCATGCTGCCCTGTGCTTTCTCCTCTATGTGAAGACGCACGCTATTTGTGTTTTTTTTTATTTATTTGCTTCGTCTGTGTTTTTTTTTGTTTTTGACGTGTCTCTTAGCGGGACATGGAGCGTGTTCCACATCGATGTTCTTCTCGCTTGTGTTTGTTCCTATTTTTCTGCTCCCACATCCTCCCCACTCTCTTATTTCCTTTCCTCATTGCTGTCGTGGGCAATTCATTTGCTTCTTCTTTGGCGTTGATTGACTAGCGTATGCTCTTCACTGTTTCTTTTCATTCTTCCCGCTTTTTTTTTGTTCTTTGTTGTTGTTTGCCACTAAACGTTCCCCCCTCCTCCGCTGTTCTCTGTCTTCGTCTTTTCCCTGTAACTTTTTCCCCTTCTCTACACTCACCCCAACTCTACCACCGTGCCCCCCCCTCCCCCTCCCCCCTCCCCCCTCCCCCTTGTATGCGTGGGTCGAAGTGATCTGCTCCTCTTCTGTTGAACACTATTTTTTTTTTTGCACTTCTCTCGTTGTGTGGATTTCTTTTTTTCTGCTTCTTCGGTTTGCTGATTAGTATTACTCTTTCAGGTGGCGTTTTCACACCCTTTCTTCTCGTTGTCCTGCTTGGCGGTGATAGTGACTGGCAGGCTCACTTTTTTGGTCATCAGATCCTGACAACTTGTGTGCTTCCTTTGCTTGTCGAGGGTTGTCCTTCAGTTTTGTTGCTATATATTTTTTTTCTGCTCAGTCTCACGCACATGTCTCTGACTTTTTCAGAAATTTCAAATTTTCGTCCGCTTTTTGGCTCTCTTATTGGATGTAGTGCAGCCGTTGCACTGTGTTCGTCTCTTATGCACGGTGCACCTTTCTTTTGAAATGCATTTTCCCCTCACATGCGCATCTCTCTCTTTTTTTTTTATCGCTGCAATTTTTGTGCTGTGACTGCCGTTAATCATGTGAAGATTTTCTCTGCGTATATGTGCAATCTCCGATCTCTTTCCGAGCTCTATCCTATTTATTTCCCTTTTTGTTCGTCCCCAGTTGTTGTAGCCCGACACACACATACACACACACACACACACACACACACATACACGGACGGATATACGCTTACGCGCACTCTCCATTCATCCTCTCGCCCTCTCTCTCTGCGTTTTCCACTCTTGTCAGAATCAATTCTTTTTCCTTTCGATTCTTGGTCCTCCGCATCCACTATCGCTACTTCTCCTCAGCTCATTTTCGTACCCTTTCTGGTCTTTTTTTTTTTTGCTGATGCACCTCTTTGCCTTGCGTGGTACATGTGCTCGTACGGAGCCACAAGTTGCTGGAGACGAACAACAGGAGAAATATGCGTGGCCAAAAGTGAGAAAAAGTGGACAGAGGGAAGAGCGGCGGGAGCTACTCTACGCAGGTGGAAAGCGACAGCGCCGATATGAAATACGAAATCAAATGGAGAGGGGTAAGAAAAGCAACAGGAATGAACTTGCTTTTTGCGAGACGCCGATGTTTCATATGCACCTGCAGGCATCTTCGCTGTCAGACACCTCACTTGCCTCACATCGATCTTTAGTGAATTTTTCGCACCTTTTTTTTTCCTTCGTCGCTTTACCTTTGCGACTCTCCGTCTTTTGCGTTTCCCGGTTTACGTGAAGCAATATGTACTCCTTCTCTGGCCGCTTAGCGAGGCCCTTTTCTGTCAGTCTCTCTTCCTCCCTCGCCTTTTCTTTACTGTGCATCATCACTTCCTTATGTGTGTGTGCTGTGTGTGTGTGTGTGCTGTGTTTTTCCTTTTTGCGTTTGTTTGCTTTGATCGTTCGTTGTACTTTAAGAGTAATGTGCCCACTAACACGTGCGCGCGCTCTATTTCTTGTTTCTCCCCTTGCACCTTCTGTAGTGTTGTAACTCTCCCCTTTTAAAGTCTTCTCGCTCCTCGTGAATATCCTCATGACGAGGAGGGCACCTCAGCACGTGCCATCCAGGGTCCAGTACCCTTTTCCCTACTCTCTGTGGGGAAGCTAAGCAGCCCCCTCCTCATCTCTGTCTATGCACAACCACTTTTGGTGCTGACAGGGTCAAGCATCCACGATGTGGGGCGGTCAAAGCTATGTATTGCTGCTGATATGGGCAATCAGGGCATAAGCAGAAGAAAAAAATAGGACCAGAGAAAGAAGAACGCAGTAAATCCAGACGAGCGTTATTGCCCTCCGAGAAATAGGCTCAGAGGCGATGCAAGGGAGGCCACACTTGCACACGTGGGCTACTCCCTCCCCTATCCTTATCCCTACATACTTCACCTGCGGGTTGCCATGTTGTGTGGACGACAAACGCAGGGATGGGGCGCAGTGTATAGGAAAGAGAGGGGATTGTCACAAGGCACCGCCTTTTGACTGAGCAGAACGCCTCTCTTGGAGCCTTTTTATTTTATTCTTCCTCTTCTCGCAGGGAAGTACCATTACGAAGACAAAAAGCTAGCGTGCATTTCTGTGTATCCGACTGCCACGGCATTCTTGTGCATCTCTCAGCTGCTGCATTACTTGCGAGCTCCGTGACGTGGTTCTGTGATTTCTTTCTCATTTCTCTGCTCTTCTGCTCAATATCGTTTCTCGTTATGTACTTATGGATCGGCTTTCCTGAACTGGCCGCACACCGGCATGCATATACAACTACATAGATACGCCTGTTGCTGCAACCGTGCTCATGCAACCTCCTTTGCATGCACCTCCTGCGACGCTTCCCGACGATGGCCGCCACGGTGCGGCACTGCCCCCGTTTGAATACGTGCCGAGCGGCTTCCCTTTCGGTGGCTTGTACGACGCGTCCATGCCGGGGTTTGCCGGATCTTTCAAGGGGGTCGCCGTAGGATCAAGTACGATGCAGACGCATGGAACGGATTCGACTCACAGTGCTGTCCACAACACCGATACTGCAGCAGCGGCCGAATGGCGTGCTCTTTATGGAACCAGCACTGCCATGATGAACTCGACGGCGCGCAAGTTCCGTGCCGGTGGCACCGGTGTCTCATATATGAACCCTATCTTTCACCTTACAGCTGACGACGCCACGATCCTCGCCATGGAGCACAACAACCACTGCAAGCTTCTCGGCATCGCCACCTCCAGGAAGGAGATCCTCGTCACGTGGACACAGCTGATGCCGGTGATAGAGAACATGGGGATGCTACAGGGACCAGATGAAGACCTGTTTGGCGGCGAGCAGGCCATTCCGGTAAATGAGCGGCTGTTCGAGTGGGATCCAGCGACCATGTCTATTTTGATTGACAAGTTGCCATATACCTGCACCGAGTTGTCATGGGCACCGTGGCAGCAAGGCATCTACCTCGCAGGGCTCTGCCCAGGGCACGGCATCCGGCTCTATCGCTACTCCCACGGGAATTGGGCCCTGGATGATTGCATCCGCTCCTCGGAGAGTGTGAGCTGCACCATCTCTGCGAACTTTACTGTGGCATGCGCGTGTAGCGGCGGCCGAGTGGAGCTCTGGGTGAGAGGTTCCACTGCGTCTGGCCGTGCAATAGCACCTGGGCCGTCACCTGGCTCGAGTGCGGGTGACGGCACAGCGATAAACGGTGGCGATGAGGCGAAGGGCACCTCATGGATGCTGTGCCGCACCATCATGCTTCCCTTCGCCGAGGATGACGGCGGCAGCTTCCGCGCACATGACGGAGGGAGAAGCAGTGGTGCTGGTTCTACCCCCGCGTCTGCAGCTCGACATCGTCGGCGGGACATACTCAGCGTTGCCTGGGACGAATCCGGCGCCCTTCTGGCAGCCGGTGATCAAGGAGGGTCTGTGTACGTTGTGGCGGCCACCCAAGACACCACGAGATTGGACGATGTGGTGTACCACCAACCGACCTCTGCGTCGTGCGGTCCGTGTAAGCAGGTTGCGTGGTCCCCTTCGTCGGGCCGTAGCTTTTTGTGTCTGGCGATGGTATTCACGACGTTTGTTCAACTGGTACTTTTTCGCCGGCCACGCTTTATGAACGCGGCCGGTCTGCCTCACGTAGAATACAGCATCGACAGCGCTGGCGGTGGGAGAGCGAGAGGGGTGCGGGGCAGCGCATCAACGATCGCCGCTAGCACGCTTCAGGTTTTGGCAACGGTGCAGGTGCCGTGTGGAGAGGTCGCGAAATTATCGTGGAACAACACCGGCACGCGCTTCGTCACAACGCATCTCGACAGTTCTGTGAATATCTGGGCTGTTGACTTTAGATACCAGCACTCCTTGAAGGATGACAGAGTTAATGTGACAGGCAGCCGAGAAGACGCCAATGCCCTGCAGTACGCTGACAGCCCACGCACAGATGGGCACGTGGAAACGAGCGTTCCCGCAGAAGCGAGGACAAGCAACTCTGCGTTGTTGTGTCCGTACGGCGTACCACCGCAGTGCACCCGTACCACGCCGTGTCCAAGTGATTAGGGTTGTCAGTGCTGTGGGGACGGCTCTCTCCCTCTTTTCGTTTCGCCCCCTTTTTGTTATTCTTCTCCTCGGATCGCCTGTGCTCATATTTGAGGGAGGCCCGCTATGAGCGCTGGGAATACGCGGATGACGCTGTGCTTCTCTGAGATGCGTGCTCTATCGTCAGACACAAAGAACAATAAAGGGGACACCCCCAAAAGAAGTCAAAGAAAGCATGCGCTCTCTCGAGAGAGTAACACGTATTGAACTGGAGACAGGGGGGGGGAAGCGTGTCTTGACGACGATTGAGTACCACCACAGCGGTATCGCTCTCCAGCGCTTGACGCTGTGAGAGAGGCTCTCTCCTTTCTTTCCTTTCCCCCTTTCCAGTCCTTTGGTCCTTTTGCTAAGTTCTTTAGCACTAAGGCAATAGGAGCAACAGCCACGACGACAACGCGCACGCAGTTGGCAACTGATCGACAAGCCGTTGCCCTATTTTACCATCAGAAGGCTCTCTATGTGATGGCTATGTGGGTGTCGGCTACGCGTCGTGGTCTCAGTTCCTTCCTGCACCACGGAGCAGTGAGCGTCGCATGTGCGTATGTGTGTGCCCAGCGGTGCCCGTTGTTTGCTTTCGGTGCTTTCAAACTGATATGAGGACGGCTGAATATTTTAGTGTGTTCATCGTCGCACCACCGCATCACTGGGCGTTTAGCATCTCTTCATCCTCTGACGACCTCTCGCTCTCTTTGTCTTCTCACTGCCCCCCCCTTTTCGGTCTTTCTCCTCTATATACGCCCATACTGAGACAGCTCCTCCGTCGTGTTTGAGCAAGAGCGTGGGTAATTTTTACAGGGACGCCCATGCACCTTCACGTACGCACGCACACAGTGAATCGGTGCCGTGTCTCCTCTTCCTACTGAGAGAACGGCAGAGATGCCGGGATCTCTGAGGGTACAGGCTAGTAAGCGCAGTGCTCGAGAAGCTGTGAAGAAGAGTCTCCCTAAGCAAGGTAATATCGCACACGGTGGTACTTCCGCAGGGGGTGTTGACTCTACAACTTCTACTGGTATGGTGACTGGCAGTGCCGCCTCTACATCGACCCTGACGAATGCGGTAACACTCAGCACATCCGAGCAAGAGCGGGCGGTGGAGGCGGTCAAGGAGACTCTTCCCGTATCTGCCAGTCGCACGGAGCTTCGCAAAGACCCGATATATCGTATCATGCACGCTCTTCCTCGTTCCGATGTGCTGGAGGTGGTGCGCAGTCGCTTTGCGAAGTCGCACTGCGAGCGCGCTGCGGCGTATTTTGACCTCTCCTACACGAAAAACCCTCTGCGGCACCTACGTCTCCAGCTTGGGTGTGACGGTCCTACAGGGATTCACTTGTTCTTCCAACGCATCGCTGCGCATCGCCACACTCTGCGCGTGGTGGACTTCTCACGAAATCGACTGAGCACTGACGATGCCGTTCTACTCTGTAACACCCTAGGTCTAGGAAGCGCTGGAGATGCAGCAACCGCGCTAGGTACTATGAGATCGTCGTCTGGAGGCGTTGCAGTTGATTTGACAGTCTCAACGACAGCGAGGGCCTCCGCGCCACCGCCTTCCTCGCTCGAGCTTTTGGACCTCAGCTACAACACAAAGCTTGGTAATGACGGCGCGATACACGTCGTGACGGCACTGCGACACTGCCCGTCAATACGGGCAGTGATCCTCAAAAGTGTAGGCATCGATGATGATGGTGTGGTGGCGGTGATGGATGTCGTACGCCGCTGGCCGGCGCCGACCCTCTGCGCCTACTCCGCTACCCCACACGCGCTGCTTCGCCCACCTACTGCCTCGGCCACCAAGTTTTATCTGAACTTGAACGAAAACTACATCGGCGCTCGCGGCACGCACGTGCTAGGGAAGGGTCTGCCAGACCACGTGTCACTTACCCTGGCAAAACAACGGCCAAAGCCGGCGCTTGACCGGAAGCGCTCGCGAGACGATAACGGAACCGCATGCCGATGAGCGAGGGACTCTCGAAGGCGTCAGCGCCGAAGGTTTTTCGATGCCGGCTGGAGAAAGTCATTGCGATGTCTGCATCCTGCGTTGTACTCTTTCGCTGTGTCTTTCTACCCGCGATGAGAGATCGATGACATCATCAGCTTTATGCCGTGTAGATGCGATGGGGATGCGGTGTGCTGTGGTGCGTGGGTGGTAGTGGTGCCGAACGCGAAAGTAAGTGTGTATCGCGTTTCATAGTGCACTCACCACCTTTCTGCTTGATTTGTCGCACCACTCTTACGCATCTGTGGTTACAGACGAGTTGCACGCTTTCGCATTCCGCTCTTGGCTGGATGCTGGCGTGCGCTGTCTTGCATGTGTCTCGGAAGAGCTTAATAGGCATATAATCTTTGTTTTGTTTGCTGCTCTCAAGGGTAGCCGCGCACTCGCCCACACAACAGCAACCACCGATCGAGGACAGCCGCGCACCTTAGGATGCGTAAGAGCAGAGGAAGAGCACAGGACACGCAACCACGGCGGCTTTTTCCCTGCCGTTTCCGTTGCGCAGCCATTTTGGCACTGTTTGCGACTCTGCTAAGCGGTTTACTCTCTCATTTTCCTGCCTCTCCTCCAACGGCGCCATGCTCCTTGTTGGGCAAGTCTTTTTCTCTCCTCTTCCACCTCCTGCATCCCCTCGCATCCCCTTATCTTCCACCATCATCTACACCTCTCTTCCTGCCTCTCTCTCCGTGGACTCGTGCGCTCGGCTGACCTTTTCCTCTTTTTCGTCTGCTGGCGCACATGCGGGGCGCTACACCCCTGATGACACACCCCACAACACACGCACATACCTACGAGCACAAAATCACAAACTCGCTATCCTCTTGCTTACGTTCGCCGCCATTGTCCAAGCACACACCCACGCGAAGAAAAGAGAAGCAGCACATTGTGACGAGGGCGTCCCTCTGCGGCGTGAAGTGTTTGTTCCCACACTTCAGTCGCCTTGTGGCTCTTTCATTGGGTACTCTTTCTAACTCTTTCGCTTCACCTGCTCGTCTCCATGACGCAGCAAGGTGGCGACCCAGTTCCCTCTTCGGCGGCCTCTCCGCAGGAGGATGTTACCGATGTGACGCACTCGACGGCGTACTTGGCGTTGAACGCGCTCCTCGACGAGGGCCAAGTCTCTGAGGAGCGCGCCGATTACTTGAAACAGAAGTTCAAAGACTTGCATTCGCGTGTTCTCGCCATCTACAGACGCGACAATGCACTTCTGAAACGCGCGCGACAGTTGCGGAGCCGGCTTGAGGTGGAGCGACAGCGTATCTACACCTTCGGCGACGTCGCCAAGAAGGATGACGAGGTGATCCAGACCCTAAAGCGCAGTTTAATGGAGCACGAGCGTGATCTCGCGGCTGCGCTGGAGCGCTACAGCGTCCTCCAGGTCGAGGTGCTCGAGTATGACCGACGTAAGCAACACCTCATTCTTGAGCGCCAGGACGCCATTGCGGCTGAGGAGGCGCGTCTACGGCCCCAGATGGAGTCCATGCAGACGGAGATCACAGAGATGGGAGCCCACATCAAAGAACTCGCTGCGGATGTGGACAGGTGCCAAGCGGAGAAAGATGCGCTCACCAAGGAAGAGGCGCAGAAGAAGGAAGAGATCGCCAACTTTGCAGCCACCCTGGCACAGGCGAAGCAGCAGCTACAGAACGTGCAGAACGATCCTGAGCGCGCGAAGAAGCAACTTGAGCTCGTCCAGGAGAGGCTAGCCGGCGCGCAGCGCGACCTCACCAGCACTGAAGAGAAGATCTCAGCGCAGGCAGAGCGCATTCAGGCGCTGGAGCTGCAGCGCAACAGCCGGGCGGAAGACTACGAGGCTGCCAAGAAGTGCGTGCAGACTCTACGTGCTGAGATGGATGTGAAGCGCAAGGCACTCGCCACGATGAACACGTCGCTGGAAGTGGATCTAGAGACACGCCAGTCTTTTCAGGAGCGCGTCGCTGAGCTCGATCACCTCATCCTGACGACGAAAATAGCGCTTCAGCAGGAGCAGGACGGTGTCGATCGCATGGAACGTGAGCGCGAAAAGTGCATGGGACTTTTCTCCTCCTTGGAGCGGGGGAAGGAGGACGTGCGACACGAGGAGGAATCCCTGCAGGAGCAGATTAGGCTTGTGCACAAGGAGATGGAGCAGGTGAAGCGTGCCACGGCGCAGGTGGAGAAGGAGATTCTGGCGCACCGCAAGGATACTGAGGCCCGCACGAAGAAGCTGTTGTTTGAGCAGGCCAAATCGAAGGAGTTTGTCAAGAAAGCCGAGGGGTTGCTCGCTGAGATCCGTGAGACCGAGGAGACGATCGCTGTGAAGGCAAAGCAAGACGACGTGAAGCGGCGGGAGCTGGCGGCTATCGCGATGAAGCGGCAGGAGCTCAACCGAGCCAGCGCACGCGAGGAGACCCGCGCGTCTCTGGCGCAGCGTGAGCTGCAGATGCGTGAGTTGTTAGTGAAGGAAGCACAGCGGCGCCACAGAGAGCTGGAAAAGCGGCTTAGTAAGGACATGGATTTGTTTCAAAAGGTGAAGCAGGAGCGGGCGCAGAAAGCAACACAAATCCAAACGATTGCGCACATCATGGCCCAGGTGGCGGAGAAGACAAAGTTGCTCGAGAAGGAGCTCTCCGTGCTGACGCGCGAGTTTACCCTGAAAGACCAGGAGATCGCTAAAGCCAAGTTTCAGGTGCACGAGCTGAGACACCTGTGTGCCAACCTGCGGCTGGAGAAGAACCGGCAACGCAGGCAGATGGAGAAGGCTGCAGACAGTGAGCGGGAAGTGAAGGCCCAAGTGCGGCGCCTGAACACCGACATTGCAGCGACAGAAGACACAATGGCGGATCTACGCCGCGCTTACGCAGCGGCAATCGAGAACCGAAACCAGACGGGCATCGAACTCATTGATCGAAACGACGAGGCGGCGCTGCTCACGGCCCGCATTAAGGCCCAGGAGGTAGCTATTGCCGAAGGTACGCAGATGACGAACGACCGTGCGAATGAGTTGCGCTTACTCAAGGCAAAACTGAGCAACATTCTACACGACATCGAGGTATGCCAGCACTCAATTCCAAAGGTGTCTCAGATGGAGCTGGAGCTGACGAGATTGAGGGAGGAGATCGAGGCAGAGCAGTGGCGCACACAGGTGCTTGAGGATGACCTCACTGACCCCAAGAATCCGCATCGCTGGAAGCGAATTCCGCTCGTGCTCCCTGGTGGTGTCGCCTTACCGACAGTCAGCGAATCGCAATCCACAGTGGCAGTAGCGGCAACTCAAACCCAAGCAGATGGTGCAGCAGCATTACGTAGCTCTTCCTCGCTTACTGGCGACGCAGGACTTGCTGGGAAAAGTAGCGGAGGTGGCGGCGCGGCGCTGGTCGGTGGGCCTTCCGATGAGTACGTACGCCTACAGGCTCGATGCCAGGAGCTGGAGGTGCGCGTGCAGAGCCTGAACGCCAAGCTACGCGAGAAAAGCCTGATCCTCGAAGAGGTGACCGAACTGGCTGCGCGAGTCGGCGACCAGGCGGATGCCGGAAAGGAATGCACACTCGCACTGGCGCAGCAGGTCAACGCGTATCACAGCAGCATCCGCCACAAAAGTCGTCAGATGATGGCAAATATTGCGGAGTTGTCCCTCTTTCAGGCCTCAAGCATTCAGCTCCAGCAGGAGGCACAGCGTCTCGAGGCGCTCGTGGATGAGGCCGAGGAGCGCTTGGAGGCCGGCGAGGCTCCGTTCGTTGAAGCTGAGCTGCATTACGAGCGGAAGCGGCAGTGCCAGCAGCGCTACGCAGCCGCCCGTCAGCGACAGCGGGACACAGCACAGGAGAACGAGGCAACTTTTGGGATGCACATGGTTGCCACCACGGCGGACCCCCGTCCGAACGCATACGTTCCTCAGGATGACGAGCTGGGCCTTCCACGGCCGTATGGGCCATTTGCGCCGTTTAAATCTTCCCCTAGTGTGGCGTTGAACTCCCCTCGTGCGGAACCGTGGTCGTCATGTGGCGCTCAAGGTCCCTTGCCTGGACCGCGATCTATGGGAGCAGTGTGCGGTTCCACACTGCCCTTCTCGGCATCTTCTTCCCTGCCGGGGGCTTCGGCTAGTGTACTGTCTAAAGGCCGTGGGCTTTCCACGCCTCCCCCGCTTTCAACTACTACAGCGGCAGCTGCGACGACATCGAACGCAGTCCCCTTCAGTAGCTCCATTCCGACGCGACTGCAGTCACGCACCTCGCGAAACGTACGCGATGGTGCGACCATGGTGACTGCAACGCATCAGCGAAACTCCACTGTCGCCCCGCAAGAGCAGCCGCGCGTCAGCCAGCGGAAGGGTCCCAACAGTGTCGGTGGTGTCAGCTACTGAGCTACATTGCTACGCGCGCATAGAACCGTGTGTGCACGTCTGCTACCCGCCCCTTTTGGGGGTCTTTTGTCATTTTTTTCCCTCTCTCTGTACACTTCGTGTTGTGTTTCACTTTTGTTACTTGTTGATGCGTTTTCCTCTTCGTTGCAGCCATGTACAGATGATCTAGTCGCTGCTGCTGCTGCTGCTGTGGCGGCGTGGAGAGAACCACGCTGAGAGAAAGAGAGCGGCAGACAAGGGCAGCCCCGTTGCACCAGGTGGCATACACTTTGGTGGATGTACGCCTACACCCGTTGATGTGTTTCTGTGCGCCCCCCCCCTCCTCTCTGTCTCTTGCTCCCTGCAAGTGAACATTCGCCATTTTCTCCCTTCTGCGGCGGCGGCGGGAATGTCCCACTTGATGTACAGTGTGCGGCATTGTCCCCATTTCAGGATAGTTTGCTATGCCTGCTCTCTCTTACCTGGTCTCTCCTCCGAGAACACGTATGAAGAAGAACAGGAGAAAAGAAAGGAAGAACACCCAAAGTGCGCCTGCGCAGGGGGACGGGGGAAACAGCTGCACCCCCGCCAAAGACACACTCTTTGCGCATCAATGTGTCGGTTCTCTTTAGTGACGTGCTAGGGAGGGAGGGCGGTGGGAATGACCGCGTAGTGTGTGGTGAGGAAGGAGGAAGGAGGGGACAATTTCACAGACTGTGCCTTAGCAATGCAGCAGTGTACCTGTCGTACGGCTGCCACCCGCAACAGAATGACGACGGCAGCGGTGGCGCGGACACGTTTCGGTGCATCAGATGACGTTGGACCGGTTTGCTGTTCTTTTTCCCTTTTGCGGATGGTGTTGCTTTTGCTGGGCACTTGGGAGACTCACCGTCGCCTTCCGTCGCACTCCTCCTCAGTTACCCCCCCCCTCAGTAGGAGACAGTCGTCTCACCCTTCCAAGGTAAACGTTTTTACCTTTGCACATTCCTGCCTCTCTCACAGCACCATCTTCATTTGATCTTTTTCCTCATCATTGTCGTCGTCATCACCATCTCTAACACTACGGCGCTCTCTTCTCCTCTCACACGCCTCTTGCGTGAGGCACTTGGGACTCAGTGAAGTCTGCGAAACAGAGCACATACGAGCGCAAGCGAAGCGGGAAAGTACGCACTGCACATCTCTCTAAAGCCCTTCTTTTCCCTCTCGGAGCTAGGAGCCACCTTACCTTTCATTTATCGATGCTCAAACAAATATAAGACCTTCCGCATCTTCCCAGTGTGTAGGCTTCTCATCACCAGCGGATGCGCTTCCAAGTTCAGGCTTGCTTCGATACAGCGGCACATGCACTTATCCTTTCCTCCGAGGCATCCGAGAACTCTGCTATACTAGTGGCCGATGACTGCGCGGTCGAACTACACGTTGCGCCGGTAGGTAGTGATGGAGCTGGTGCTACTGGCATCTTGCCAACTACGCACACGCTCACTGCATTGCCGTGGGATAGCAGCCGCATGCGGCTTTGCGTCAATGGCATTAGCTACGGCACGGGCCCGCTGGTGCTGCGGGATGGAGATCAGCTTACACTGCACCCCAGCCACGCCACAGAGGCCAAAACGCCGTTCATATACACCGTCAATGCAGTTCCTGCGTCGGCGAATGTGAATGATAATGAGATGAGGGATGGAGCACCACTTGCGACCCGCGCCAGTGCATCGGAGGAGAAGAATCGACTGCGCGCGGTCATGTCAAACGTGGAGCAGTATGCGAAGTGGAACAATTTTTACAGCCACCGGTTCACTAACCTTGCCACGATTCACCTGCCGCCGGGCGATGGCACTCGTTCTGTATCTCATCTCCACAAATGTGTGTGTGGGCTCTATGTGCAGACGGAGGTGGGCCCATCCGATGCCATGCCGCGTGAGACACACGTACCCGACGCCGCGGAAACACATCTAGTACTGAATGGAGACGCTGAAGTGAGCAGTGTGCCGTCGTCTGTACATGCCCGCACCCTCGTCACGCTTCTCCCCAGCCTCCCCCAGCTGCTGGATTTGAGTCTTCATCAACGCAGAAACAGACAACACTCCATGAACCCTTGCCGGTGATGTGCTGCTGCTGTCCATTCACATCTGCGTCCTCAAATCCTGAGCTGCGACTCTGCGAAAGGAAGTTATCTTATACATTGGCGGCCAAGACCTCCGCCCCCATGGGTGCGAACAACGGTGCGCAGCAAGTCCGAGAGGCCAGGTCGTCCTCGTGTGTAGGACCGACTCCTTGGAGTGTCTACGCTCACGCTCGTCGCGGGGGCTCGGTAGCGGCTCAGCACGTCAGCCATGTAAAAGAGGCAATTGATGTACGCGGTACTGACGCATTCGTGGTTGAGGCCTCACTTGACCGGGCAGCTTCAGAGCTCCTGAACCGCATTAGCTTCTTAGAGAGTGCCCTGATGGGGATTCACTACGAATAAGCTAGCCGTCATCTGAATCCTTTTCTTTCCCTTTTCGTAAACTTCGCCAGTGCTGCCTAGAGCAGCAGGAACGTTAACAGCGAGGTCACGCTACCATCAGCACACAGATAGACCTGTGCGTGCACACGTGGAGGATTGCTTGCTCATGTATGTGCTCGCGAACAAGACCACTGTGCTTTGCCTTTCTATGCCACCTTTGAAAGAAAATGTGTGTGGGCTCACCGTATCCATTCATATACGGCCATCCCCCTCTCCCCCCAAATACTTTTTCAGGAGGCACCGAGCGTGTGCGTCTTCGCCTAGATTAGACCTGCTCTTTTCGTTTTTCTTTTTGTTGTTGTGACTCATCACGTACATGTGAAAAATACCTCTTCCCCTTCTCGCCTCTCCCCCTGCCTTTTATTGGTTCCCCTTCTCCCTTTCTACCCTCATGACGTGCGGATGCCCCAGTGCGTGGTACCCAGGGTCCAGCACCCCACTCTGTGAGGGGAGCCAGGCAGCCTCTCTCTCCCTGCCAATGCCGTGCCGTTTCTGCTGCTGACAGGGTCAAGCCTCCACGATGTGGGGAGGTGAGCGCGGTGTGTCGCTGCGGATATGGGTGGCAAGGCCCTGGTTAGAGCTGCGTCGGAGCGACCTGCGGCAGCGAGCACGTCTGTACTATCCATGTGATAGGCACAGTGCCAGCGCGGCTCGAGCGCGTCTCACTCGTCTCTCAGCGCCTACCCGTGGGGAGACCGAGTGTCACCCCGTGGGATGCACCGTGTGACGTCCGGCATGGTGAGGGCGGCTGCGAGGCGACCTGCAAGGCGGGTGTGTGGGTAGAGTTTGAGGCAGGGGGCCGTGCTCCGATGACTGAGTCGGCGCACTGCTGTAGTGCGTGGCCGCCACACCGCTGCTTCGCACCATGCAGTAGGCCTGTGGCAGGGCCTAGAGTAGAGTGGAGCTCGTGTATTGTATGGCAGGAAATGGACACGCTGGAATAAAGAAACGGGGATACCCATCCCGGGGGAATGGAATTTTCATGCTGGGAATGTGGAGGAAAAGAGGAGCACCGTGTCCTGGATGCGTGTTGTTATCGGCATAAAGCGAAGCATCATTAGCACATGCGAGCGACTTCTTAAAGGATTAACGGCGAACATGTGATCGGTGTGTTTTCGTCCGTACTGTGTACCAGAGCTCGACGTTGTGCTGCAAGGCACGTACGCAACAAGGGACGGGCACGGTAGCCCTTTTTCCACCTCTCATGGATTACGTATGTCATGTTGATTCTCGTCGTAGTTTTGTACCTGCCGCCTTTTGTACTGATGGCGTCTCTCTGATGTCTACCTTCCTACTGCTATCTGAGCGACCTCCTGTCTGCGCCCTACCACTGGGTCTCGCTTTTCTTCCGCCCCCACCCTGCGCGTTCGCCTCCACTCATGCACTCGCACGTCTGAACGTCGACCATTGCACGACGCGTTTTTTTTTATATTTTACTTGATCGGTAACTTTGGGAGGATCTCGCTCAGTACCGTCAGAGCACGCCGAGGTCTGATGTGTCAACGGAGGGAACTAGGACTACGCGAATCACACCACCTCACGGGCCGAGACACAAAGCAGCAACAACCCTGGAGGAGGATGATAAGGTCAGAAGTTGCTCGGGTGTCTCTGTTGTGCTCATCAACTCACGCAGCTGCGGTGGCGCGTCAGTGCTTGCGAGATTTTATGCTGTTGCCGCTGCACGTATTCTCGTGCATCTCTTCTCGCCCGTAATATAATTAACTGTGCTCCTCACATAGGGAGCATATCTATGAACCCCACTGCCTCTCTTCCCCTCCACTTTGTGGCATTGCCTTCTACTTCGTGTTACGTGCCTCTCACTGCGCGAAGGTGAAGGTGGGAGAAGTGCGAGGTAGCGGGAGAACCCTCTTTGCCAACGCACATCTATACACAAATAAATTGTGCGAAGTCTGGAGCGGACGCGAGCAGTGGAAAGACCACCGTTGACATGCATCAAAGCACTTTTGCTTGACGATCACTTCCGTCTCTCCCCTTTCCCGGCCTCTCTTGAAGACATTTTTTTTGGCGAACGTGCGCCGCTATTCTCATTCCTTTTGTTCGTCACTCCTTTTTTTTTTAAAGTTCTATCGTACATGCTGCATCATGCTTAGAGAGTCGGCCTCGAGCTCTCCGTGTGTCGAAGACGGAGGGGGTCAAGTTGCGAGAGAGAACATTCTCAGCCGATCGCCCCTCTGGCCTGTCTGGGTGTTGCCAGAGTCCTCTACCATGCATCAACGAACGCCCCTGTCCACACCTTCAACAAGCTCACCAGCCTGCTTGCCTCTGCTGAGCCGTCGCCGCTCAAAGGCGTCTGAGATGGTCGGGTACCATGGTGATAGGTGGCACGGAACGGGCTCTAACGCGTCATCACAGCCACGTCTGGTGTGCTCTCGCTCTAGCTTGTCGCTGCCGCGAGCGTGGGGGTCACGAAGCACTTTGTTTTTGCCATTCAGCGGCGTTTCTCAGTCGCCGCATGCGTCACAGGCGCAGAACTCAGACATACCGAGTGGCCCAACCTTTCCCTCTATCATGCCGGAGTCCTCTTCCTCCGCTACCGCTGCACAGGTGCTGATGCACGCCATGGTTTCGTCGTCATCGCCACGCCGCAGACTACGATTGGTTCTCGGGACTTTCTGTATACTGAATGCATTTACCGCTTTTCTGTTCGCATGGATGATGTCCACAGAGCAAACTAGCTTCGCGTTGACGGCAGCGAGGCGGCGTTGGAATCTAAGGTCGCGTTCTAACGCGACCTGCAAGGCCGGTGTCTACTATGTGATCATTGGTCTTATGCTGCTTGTTGACCGTCTAAGCTGCATTATTGCAGTGATAGTACAACTAGGCGTGCGGTTCGTGCGGGTTGGATGTTCATTGATTCTTCGTTGGTTATTGTGGTGCGCTAGGATTATAACGGCGTCAAGAGGGCGTGGCCTACTGCTGCGCTACTTTGTCACTCGTTCCGCCGGCGCCTTGCCAGAGAATTACAGAGTCTTGTTGCAAAGCAACAGCTCGGCGCGGCCTCCCCGATCTCCACCTAGTGCTGCTGTTCCTGCTACGGGTGCGGCGAGAGCGTCTTCGAGCTACAGATTACTGCCACGCGTTGCAGGTATCCACCTGGGCTCCTCATTGCATGGCGCACATGCCAGCTCGACGGTCGAAACCCTGCGGACTTGGCGAGGGATAGGCGACCGCGCACTGCCACCGCTTCCCCACCGAGTATTCGGCTACGTAGCAGCTGACATTCTCGATGGATGACCTGTGCAGCGGCGTGATCGTTCCTGCCGTGAGGTGCACCGACGGTTGACCTTTGCGGCATTGTAATCATGCGCGTCTCCGCGACTCACCACCTGGTGACTTTTTACGTGTTGTTTTCGTTCTTCTCGTCATGTCTCTCTCTCTCTCTTGCTTTGTTGCGCGCATCAACCAAACCGAGGAACCGCTGCTCTCTCCTCTCTTTGTTTCCCAGTGTGAGACGTTTTTTCTTTTCTTTTATATTTGTACGTGTTGCCCCCCCCCCCCCCTGTAGTGGCCTTTCTTTCGTCGTGCACGCGCTTGTGTCGTGTTTCCAGCGTCTCTCCCCTTTTCGTGATGGCGTCTTATGTGGGGGGCGCGAACTCGAGCGGTTGCCTCCTCTCACGTCCTCTCTTTCTTCTGCCACCACACATGTTTTTCTCTTCCTTTGAATGCTTGTGCGGATCTTTTTTGGGCTATGCCGAACTAGAACTCTGCAACGGGGGAGAGTGGTAGCGAGAGCGGCGTGCGTGCACATGCACTCGCGTATTCGCCTTTCCCCGGCGTGTCTGCTGTATGTCGCCGCTACGTGCGCGTTTCGGTGTGCGTCCGCCCTTGCCGAACTCTCCTCTTGGCAACTCTTTTTGCTGTTATTTCTACATTAGCCATGCCGGAAAGACGAGGTGTGCATCCCACCCACCCCTGTAGATCATTTTGTGTGGTTTCTCGTTCTACTTCTGGCTCCACGCGCCAAGGCATGGGTTATGAGAACCGGAGGAGTGAGTGGACGGGGGAAGCGAGGAAGGGGAATATCGGCAAAGCTGATGGAGTGGAGGGGGTAGGGGACACCAAAAGAAACGGAAAGCGCCACACACAATCACACAAATATACCTGCAAAGGAACACAAGGAAGGAAGTATCCTTACAACCAACAGGGACGACTCTGTGGAGTTGGCGGCTTCATACTCTATGACTGCAAACACACATACTGACACAGCTCTGGCACCGCACGGAGATGAACGAGGTGTGATGACAAGATGGGGGAAGACACCGTACTTCTTGCCGCTCCTTTTTCGTACTTCAGCGTGAGCAGAACAACCCCCTCCCCGCAAGCACGAAGCATAGCTGCCGGGGCTTGCCTCAACTTACTTTCTTCCATTGAATGCTCGTAGCCCCTTTTTCGTGTTTCCAGCTCGTTTTTTTTTTGGGTTTCGTCTTCATAACACGTGCCATACGATGTACACACACACAATGTGTCTCATCTACCGTCAGCGGCAATGACAGCGACTACTGCCTGTGACGTTGTACCTCGCTGAAAAGGAACGTATTTGCTTGTTTTTCTTCTTGTACGCGGACACTGCGCGAGTTGTTGTGTGTCCCACGTTTCACCCACACGCGTCATAGCCTGTTCTCGCATGGGTGTCTTTCTTTCTGTGCTCCTCGGTTTTCCCTCTTTCTCACCCCCTCTGGACCTACTCCATCTGTGTGCTGGGGTTTCTTCAGAGACGGTGTTGTCTGCTTCCATGTTTTGGTCGACAACGCCGAGTTGTCTCTTCGTTCTTCTTGTTTGCGACTCGTTTTATACAGGCTCATCGGCATTACCGAAGCCCGCAAGACCCACGCACATGAGGTGCGGCAGCATCTGTGATACACCTACCCTCAACTACACATCCACGCCCGTACACGTGTGGGTTGCCAAGTGGACTGTCGTGGACCTTGCATGAGATTCTTTCATTAGGGATAATCGTGACTTTCATGGAGAGTTGTTGCAAAAATGCACACCCAAATAAACGTGTTGTTTTCCTTATTTTTGTTCCTCACGTTCACATACTTATTGCACCCACCCCGCCCTCCCCTCGCTCACGCGCGGTCACCCCTTTTTGACTTTAACCGCTGCCTCCGTGTTTTTTTGCTCTGTTTACTCCGCTCCTGTCATTTATGATCATTGTTTGCCTTGTTGGTCCGTTTAACTCGTAATGCGTTGATTTCTCCCTTTTTTTTCAACTCTCCATCTTGGTGAACCTCAGCGCTCGTTTATTGCAGTCGTGCTGATGCAGAGTAAGCACTGGCAGCAGCAGCATCGGTGTTTTCTATCCCTGTTTTGTCATCTCTTGCTCTTGATCGTGGTTTTTGGGGGCGCTTTGTCGTGATACACCTTGCGCATTCCGTTAGACCTTTATCTCTGTATCTACACAGAGACAGCCACACAGAAATATGTCTAGCATCTCTATTCCCTTTCCTCTGCCTTTTCCTTCTCACCCTTCACCGTTGTGATCTACTCTTTGCCTTTCCATCTCTTCATACTTTACATCAATACAGACCGAAACGCACTCATACTGGTACACCGCTAGGTACTTCATCATGGGATTTGGCACCCGCTCCTGCATGGTGTTCTGCTACTTGAACGCTGTATGTGCTATATTTATTAGCTACTTGTTCAGCATAGGCATCAGCTCGATGGCTATCGCCTCAGTGATCAACAAATGGGATCGGCAAGAAAAGGCGCGGGCGTGCCGCAACGCCGGTATTTTGTACTTTATCGTGGCGGTGGCTATGACGGTTAAAGATATGATAGACACCTGCCGTGAGCGGCACATGAGCAGAGGAGTGGGCCAGCGCATGGCGGAGTATGGCGTGGCTGACGGACCTGCCGGTACCGCGGAGGCAATAGCGCTGCTTGAGCGTCGTGCTTACGTCCGGAGAGGGGGTGCACGTCGCAGCGATGCTGCCAGAGGTGGTGGCAGTAGCAGCGGTGAGTACGGTAGTGTACCTTATTAAGCAGGATGTACAGGTGCGGCCATTTTTGCATGTGCGTATACGTTTGTATGCAGCGGCGCTGCTGGATCACCGAAGCTTTGCGTTGTTGTCGAGTGTTTGCGGTCTCTCTGTGGCAAACGTAGAGGTGAAAGTATGCGGGCATGCGCATGTGTTGCACTTCTTACGTGTGCGTGTCTCTGGCGCCTTTTCTCCTGTTCCTTCACTCCTCTTTCGCTCCTTCAAATTGCACTAGACCGAAAAGCAAACCAACCAACGGCTGAGGTCGAGAGAGAAGGGTCGAGGAAGCATCTCGATTCACAAAACGGGTATCGGATAGCACTCCGGCGAACCCTTGTCGCGTGCTTGTTTGTGTTTGTGTGTGCATCATGGAGGACGTTGGGCGAAAAAAGAGCACCACGGATAATGATGCGGTCTTTCAAGAACAAAATCATAGATAAGAGCGCAAATACTCTACTTCCCATGCGCTACAGGAGAGGGAGCACAGTGCAGAAGGTTAGAGATTAGCTTTTGGTGTACCAGTGCAAGGACAGAAATGACTGAGTTTCCTTTGCAGGAGGAGCATGAGGGGAAGCAGTGACGCTTGATGGTTTGCTTTTCTTCAGTATGTCTTTCTTTTTATTTCCTTATGGTGTCGCTACGCAAAACAAAAGCCCGCCTCGCCAGTGCTTCATCAGGTGGGGTGGCCCCCACTTGTATTGAGCTGATGAGGAGAAAGTAACTAACCGCGGTGCTCGTGTCGTTGACTATATTTGGCACTCGTAGAGGTGACCCTGAAACGCTAAGCGCCTTCGCATGTTGGCGCCTCATTTTCGTGTGGCTTTGCGATCTCCTCTCTTGTGCCGAATGAGACACTCTTTTCGCTTTTTAACTACTTCATCTGCACCAAACCTTCCCCTTCTCCTCCCCTTCTCCTCCCCCTCCCCTCCCCAACGGACGAACGTGCAATTTCTTTACTCGCCTTTATAGCCGTTAACATCCGGGTCAACTTCAGCACGGATGACTATCTCGAAGGTTCATGCCCAGCGCAGCAAGAAGCTGCACCAGCTGTCTGCCAAGACAAGCAAGGTGAACCGCAACCGCAAGGCACCTCGTCTCTACATGAAGGGCACGCTGGCGGGCTACACACGCGGCTTATACGGTCAGACTAAGCAGACTGCGCTTGTCCGCGCCGAAAACGTCAACACCCGCGAGGATGCCAAGTGGTACGTGGGGAAACGCATCTGCTATGTCTACCACGGCAAAAAGGTCAAGCGGTGTGTACGCTGGAGCAAGGCGCCCGCACGCCGCAGCACAACCCGTGCGCTCTGGGGTCGCGTGACACGCCCGCATGGTAACGCCGGTATGATGCGCGTGAAGTTCAACGGCGCGTCTGTGCCGGCGTCCGCCATTGGCCGGCGTATCCGTGTGTACCTGTACCCGAGCCAGATCTAAGGCACGTAAATCATCATGAGAGGTGAGGCGGCCGCGACGGCGTTTCGCGTCGTTCTCGAGTACAACCTCTTTGTGTGGACTTCTGCTCGTTTGACTGACTCTCTGCAAGACACCGGAGAGGAAAGTGTGGCGCGCGGGTACGGCTGAGGTAGGAAAGCACGAAAATATGACGGCATAGTTTTGGGGTGGCTCTGGCAGCATGTCTATCCCCTTCGCCTCTTCGTTGATTTTTGGTAGGAGGTGGTGGTGGTGGCTGCCACGTGGGCTCTCTCAATCTTCTCTGTGCGCCACCCCTCTTGCTGCTCTTTTTTTTTCGTTCATTTCATTATCTTCGACTCAGAAAAAAAAAGCAAATACCCGAAAGCGCAGTGCGCGCTTACCTCTACATGGTGAGCCGGTGAACGGAGAGGGGCTGAGAGGTTGTGATGCCGACGCCTCGTCAGAGGGCGATGATGGTGCGTCGGGTGCATCCTCGTCAGCCTTTTCAAAGAGTTCCTCTGGACTGTCTTTGCAGAGAACTGTTTGAGCGACGTCAAGGGCACACTTAGAAGAGGTGGACGGCGTTGCACTACTCTCTTGTCCTGCCTTTGAACCCGCGCGTGTGCGTGTGTGTGTGTGTGTGTGTGTGTGTGTGTGCTGCGCTCCCCCTTAATGCCACTTTCCCTCTTACGTGTTTTCTTCAAACATGTCCCTTCCGCGTATGGACCCATAAACACAACTTTGCTCTTCTCTCTTCACCCGTTCCTTCCCACCTGTAATCTTTGCTGTTTTGCTCTGCTGAGGATATCGCTGTATGGGGCACATCCGCACCCCGAAGGGTAAGGGACGAACGTGAAGGCCGCTAATCGAATGCTCCTCTCTTCCTGCCGTTCGCGCCAAAACCCACGCATACGCACATACACACGCACCAGTATCAGCAGCAGCAGCGAGCTGCAGTGACCTTGATGGACTTGCGCTTTGATTAGGACCCCCCCTCTCTCTTTCTCTCCCGTTATACAGCGGGTTGCTACCTATTGTATTTTATGTATGATTATTTTACTGTGTGCTCCATATTGCTGTGCTTTTTCTTCGCCTCTCACCGGCGTCGAGGTGGATCTGCGAAAACACGACAAAGAGCAAACTATTTTTAACCAAGACACGCATACTCAGCCTTCGTTGTGAAGAGAAACCTCGTTTTGCTCTTCTCTTTTTCATTTGAGCTGTATTCAGGTCGTCCTCCCCCCCCCCCCACCCTCCACTCAGAGCACATTGCCCTTTGTGTCACACTAACTCGTTCTGCTGCGCGCTCTTTCTCTCACCCGCTCTCTGAACTCGCTTTTTTTTTTCTTCTTCTTCTTTCGTTGTTGTTGTTGTTGTTGTTGCTTACTAGGCCTGTGAGGTGTGGTGCGGTGCGGCGTCGCTTTCTGGTTTCTCTCGGCCCCCCCCCTTTCTGCCTCGTGTCACGCACATAAAAAAAAACGACACTTTTCATTCGCCTAGCTGGACTGCATTCGGTCTCCTCTTGCAGCTCGTGCGTGCTTCTCTCGTTCGTTCTTTCGACTCTCTCTCATTTCCCCCTTTCTCCTGCTCATTGTTTTTTTTCTTTTCGATTCCGCTTAGTATGTTGCAACAGGAGGTGTTTCGAAGATACAGAAAGTCTGGCGACGCCACAAGTAGCATCTAGAGGGGTTACCAGGGCAGCGCTGCTGCCACCGCCACTCAGTCTTGCGCTTCTACTTCACTCGACGTACCGTTATCGAGGTTTCCTGACCCTAGTACGTACTTGTCAACGGCGGCGATGGGTGATGGAGCAGTCGCGGCGGCGCCATCAGCACTCTCGCTATCCACCTCCTCGTCAGTTTACGACGAGGAGGTGCTGCACCTCTGTGCAGTAGAGTCGGAGAATCATCATGTTCAGCCAGCATCGCAGCAGCACATCTTGGCTGAGCGCGCGGAAGCCTCGTTTCAGCATGACCGCCGCCTTCAGTGCGGCCGGATAGCTCCGATGCAGACCGAGGCGCGCCCATTGTCAGCTCCTCACTCCCCTCCCCCTTTGATGGACTCTCCATCGTTGTTGGTGCTCCCAGAATCGTCGTTGACGTACAATGGGGAAGTCGCCTCGCTATCGCTACCGCTCGACGGCTCAGTTGGTGGCAACTGTGTTTCTGCTCATCCGACTGCGTGGACGTACAGCTCGCGCTCAGTGATGGGTGCTACTAGGCCTCAGCCGCTCCTGCCATCCGCTGCATTGACGATGAGCACCGCAACGCCACGTGGAGACGCTGCCGGGGTGGCGTACCAGTCACTTATCGCAGAGGATGACGAGGGCGATGTGGAGTACAAGTGGCGCCTCACCGACATTTCGGCAACTCGTTTTCAACACCTCGTGACCCAAATGCAATTTCGCGTCTCAGAGGGCCATGGCCAGTGCCTCTACGAACTTGGTGTCTCCGACGACGGCACCCCTAGCGGGTTGATACGTCGGGACTTCAACGAGTCCGTGCAGACCATTTACCGCATGGCAGCTCAGCTGCAACTCGAGGCGACGCTGCTGCAGTGCTTCGTCGTCGGAAGGACTGCGACGGACACGACTGGAGGCAGCGCTGCCTCCCCATACGACAAGGTGAACGCCACAGCGGCAGAAGGCGCAGAGAAATATGGTAACCAAGACGCGCGATGGGACAACACGAAGAATGAGGAGCTGCTGTGTGGGGAGATTATGCTATCGCGGCGCCAGGCAGGGAGTGGTGGCCACGATCTGAGCCTCGCTTTCTGCGGCGCTGTCGGCTCCGGCAAGTCCACGCTGATGGCGGTGCTTCTCACGTCTCGCCTAGACGACGGCCGCGGTGGCACGCGGCAGTCCCTGTTCAACCACAAACACGAGCTTGACACAGGGCGGACAAGTTCGCTCGCGTCGAGGGTTTGGACAGTGTTGCAGGAGCCGACTGGCCCGTCCCCAGCACTGGCACGACTTGTCAGTTCAACACAGCTGCCATCGCCCAGGGACGCGCCCGCCGCGGTGCCGAGCAGCTCCGTTGCCAGTTGCTCTCGCGTTTCGTCTCCTGCGGCGGCGCAGCCGTCGCCAACGCCGCCTTTCACGCGCGCCTCACCCCGCTCCATCACGCTCCTTGACGCCGGTGGCGACATCACGAAGACGATGCTGTTTGGCCTTATGAGCCGTAAGCCGGACTACGTGTGCGTGTGCGTGGCGGCCGACACCGCCGATGTCTCCGACGTATCCCTGTACGCCGAGGTATGCTGCGCAATGAACACGCCATTTGTGGTGGTGGTTACGAAGAGCGACCTGGTGGAGGAATTTGAGCTGGATGGCCTTGTCATGGAGGTGGCAGTTGCGCTGGATGTGGTGGGGTGTGCGTCGGACCAGGTTGATTCCATGTTGATGGCCTCGACGTACTGTCGGGACTGGCTACCGCGCCACCGTGATGCCGCCGTGGAGGGTGGTGTGGGTACGACGACCCCTGTTGAAACCCCAGCTGCGACAGTTACCCCTCTCAGTTCCGAGCGGCTTCGTGTGCCCGTGTTTTGCGTCTCGTCGGTGCAAGGCGGAGAGGGCTGGAGCTATTCCGCTACTGCCTCTCCCACCTGCAGAACCCTCCTCCCTCGCCTCAGCTGAGCCCGCCTTCGTGGACCTCAAAGCCCCCCTTTGAAGTCCTTCTGGACTCTGCCTTTGCCGTCGATGGCGTGGGGCACGTTGTGCACGGCCGCGTCGCACGCGGCCCAGTCGAGGTGGGGTGCAGCTGCTACATCGGTCCTGGGAGTAATGGTCGCTTCTACGCCGTGCTCGTGCGCGGCATTCACGTTGACGGTGAGCACGTGAATGAGGCGCAGGTTGGCGACGAGGCTACTTTCGCCCTGAACCAACTGCCGGAGGCGGTGACGGTGTCACACAAGGGCAAAGTTCTCGTGCGTCAGCCGGAGACTGCGGTGCGGCATTTTCAGGCTACCGTCTCGGTGTGTCGCAGTCGATTGGCGCGCACATGGAGCCGGTCATGTACACTCGCAATGCGCGACAGGCCGTGCGCGTGACTTCGGTCACGTTGCCCGGCCGCGAGGAGGAGAGCGATGCCACTACAAATGCCGGGCACCGCGAGAGATTCCTGTTGCAGTGCCGTTTTCTCTTCCGTCCAGAGGTTGTCAGCGCTGGCGACGCTGTGGTGCTGCACTGGGCTCCGCGTGGCATCGCCGTTGGCCCATCACGTCCGTGATGACGCCGGTTACAGTCTAGACAGAGATCAGAGGTGATTTAGGAATGGGCCTCCAATACAACGAATTCGTGGTGGCTCCTCGGATGAAGAGGAGACTGCGTGTTTGAGTGCAGAGCATGGGGTGCGCTTGCGAGGTTCTGCAACGCGGCAGAAAAGGGAGGTGTGGGCGTTAGTGGGGTAGCGAGTGTTACACCGTCACTCCCCCTTCTACAACAGGAGTGAAGAAAGTGTTGTTGTTCGTACTGCAAGTGGGAATAGTGTCTGCGGCGATCGCCATGGCGAGTGCCACACCGTCGCCTCTTCTCGCTTTCCCCCTTCGTTGCTATTTTTCCTGCCTACTTAATTCTCTTCCTCCCGGTCGACTCGCTCACCGATTCCAACAGACTCGTTTTACACATACATACACACACACACACACACACATGCACACGTAAACAAGCAATGAATGCTCTTCGGCCACCTATAAGATGCACCTCACGTGCATGTTTCCCTCTTTGCTGTTGTCGGCTACATTCTCGCTACTTCAGACGTTGATCTCGCTTCACCTCCTGTGTTTCTGTTTCTGTCTTTCCACTGACGCCTTTCAGTTCATCCCTCTACTTCCTTCTACTACAGCGATGCAGTTACCACGACGTGCGGTCTGTGAGGGAGGAGGGGTGGGTTGCTGAGAAAGGCAACTCTCGAGAATGATGTTATCTTATTCAGGAGTGCTCATTTGTGTTTTCATTTTTTCTTTTCTGCGCTGTTCCTGTACTGTATGCGTGTGCATGGAGAGTTTGGTGGAGTACACGAAGACGGTTAAGCAGCTATGCTCACACCGGAGCCCGTATGCCACATACGTGAGCATGCGTAGTTACGCATGTGATCATACCAGAGCGTGCAGCTGCTGTCGTCTGCCTCAGACCTTCACAGACATGCAATGGAGAAGCCAATGGGGAGACAGTAGTGTGGTACTCACCATCGGTGCTGTGTATTGAGTGAATTTCCCCTCTCTGGTGGGCTTCCCTTCGTATGTCTTCATTGGCTGGTTCACCACGTCGAGAAACACAAGAAAGCACCCGATTCCTTCTGCTGGCCTCCTGAGATTTGTGAAGTCGTCGCGGACAACCGACTCCCCACGTTCTCTTTTCGTCTTATCGGTCTTCTTGTTCACTTTGTCTTCTTGTGATGCCTTCCTACTCGAGGAAGGGGCATCTTAGCAGTGATATCAGAATCGAGTACACACTCTGTGGGGAAGCCTAGAGCGTGCAGCCTGCCCTCCGGTATGCCTGCGTGCTCTAGCTTTCGGCAGGCAGGTCTGTCCTGACGTTGTACGCGGCGTGTACGCGAGGTTCGCGGGCACCCGAAAGGCCCAGCGCGCCGCAGCCCACTCCATTGTCTTGCGGCGGTGATGTGGTGACGCGCACCCTGCTCGCGCTGCGGGGGCTTCCCCCGCCGGACGGCCGTACTGCCGCGAGGCGCATCTGGCATGGTGTATCGCATCCAGGCAGGGGGCCCAGAGGCCATCGGAGCAAGCGTGATGGAGGACCAATGCGCGAGGGGATCCATGCTGATCGACCCCCTAGAGCTCGTGTGCGACACGTGTGGCGTCTCCCCGGTCTGACGGGGTGGGCTGATGGGGCACGGATGTTGGAAGGATGCAGGGCGCACCGTTGCCACGCCACACTGGGGGGCGCCGCTGCCCGAGGTGACGAGGGGCGAAGCATGGCACCCTGGTGGTGTACAGTGCCACAGAGGGCCCTGGGGTTGGCGGGCTCTCTTCTCGTGGCGCGTGCGGCAGGCGCCACCGCTTTAGCCATCGGGTAGGACTCTGTGCGCTGCCCGCTTGGAGCGTGGCGTGGCGTCCCGAGCCAGGCCCCTTTGGCGCCAATCGCGCAGGACGTTACCCGGGGAAGGAAAGCGGGCGGGCAGGAGGGGCCCGCTAGACGCGTGGCGCGCCTCGACGGCAGGAGGGCTCGCCCTTGGGCGAGCGGGGGGTGGGCATGGCGCTGTGTTTTTCCTAAATATTTTCGTGTGTTGTCATTTCATCGTCGTCACTCTCTCTTCCCCTTTTCTGCGCTCTCAGCGTCTCGCAAAGAAACACCCCAGTGTGTGTGTGTGTGTATGTGGGGGTGCCTTGTAGCGCTCTGCTCTTGTTGGAATGCGCTGGGGTGTTTGTGCACCGTTTTTTTCTCTCCTCAACCTCTGCCCCTTTGCCTTCCTTTTCGACCCCTCCGCCTCCCTCTTGAAGCGGCTGTGGGTGTGTGTGCGCATGTAGGCGAGCAGGTCTGCTTGTGTTTTCCCCTTTGTCGTTCCTAACTCTGTGTTGGTCCTTCGGAGGAGTTTTATCACTGCTGCTGTCGTTTCTTGATTTTTTTCTTTTCCTTGCTCCAATTCAAAAGAGATCTGCGCCGCCAGTGCGGGCGGGGGGGAGTATGGAGTAGGTAAGGCGTGTGTGCTTGTGTGTGTAGAGAGAAGGCTGTATGTGAGGCGGAGGGGCGAAGTCTCTGTTGTTCTCCCCCTTCCTCTCCCTACATGTTCAACAATGTGTGCGTGAAAGTTGTCGGGCGCTTGCATGGGTCTTAGCGAGTGTCACTGCTTACAGTCTCTTTTGAGCGCTCTCTTTGCTCTACACTGCTTGTGTGGTGGCAACTACAAATGCCGTCTTCTGAGTTTTCTTTCCTGATTGGGGTTTCAGTATGAGTGCATGGGACTACTATGGCTTTCTCCCATTCGATTTGTTTGCGTCCCTTCCCCCCCCCTCCCCCCTTGCAGGATCGCCCCTTTTCTCGCCGATGCCCCTTTATTGCTGCTCTCAGCCTCTTACTCTTGTTGGTACTGTCGCCGCAAAGAATGCAGTGTGCAGGTCGGGTCCGGTTAACGAAAATAAAGAAACACCGATTGGGATTGTGAAGCGACATGCAGTGATGCACCGGTGCTTGCCTGACATCGTTTTGGTATAATGCGGTTGTACTCCGTGCATTAGGAGTGGGTCGAGGAGAACCAGGAAACGCGTGTGTCGATGATGGTCACCGCCTTTGGTGTCTTGCAGCAGTGGAACTCGCATGCGTGATCGACGAGGAGATCCTGAACGGTTCTGGACTCTTCTCACGCACAGTCTACCTCACATGTTGTGCGACTTATTTCGGAACTTGCGGTTCAAGGCACGCCGTACTTTTCTATTCCAGCGTGTCATTTCCTGCCATACAATACACGAGCTCCTACTCTAGGCCCTGCAACAGGCCTACTGCATGGTGCGAAGCAGCGGTGTGGCGGCCACGCACTACAGCAGTGCGCCGACTCAGTCATCGGAGCACGGCCCCCTGCCTCAAACTCTACCCACACACCCGCCTTGCAGGTCGCCTCGCAGCCGCCCTCACCATGCCGGACGTCACACGGTGCATCCCACGGGGTGACACTCGGTCTCCCCACGGGTAGGCGCTGAGAGACGAGTGAGACGCGCTCGAGCCGCGCTGGCACTGTGCCTATCACATGGATAGTACAGACGTGCTCGCTGCCGCAGGTCGCTCCGACGCAGCGCTAACCAGGGCCTTGCCACCCATATCCGCAGCGACACACCGCGCTCACCTCCCCACATCGTGGAGGCTTGACCCTGTCAGCAGCAGAAACGGCACGGCATTGGCAGGGAGAGAGAGGCTGCCTGGCTCCCCTCACAGAGTGGGGTGCTGGACCCTGGGTACCACGCACTGGGGCATCCGCATGTTATCCAGAGGACAATCGCTTCCTCAATAGAAACGACGAGAAACAAATCAGCATACTGAGTATGCTGTGTTTCCTTTCTCCCCCTTCCACTCTTACTTCTCTCTCTGTCTTTGGCTGTCTTTCTTGGGCGGCGTTTCGTTGCATCTCCAACGGCCGCATCGATGATACCGTGAAGTTGCTGCAATGCTGCACGATAGGGGGTTTTTATTTTTGCTAACGCCTTGAATGTTGCGGAGAGAGTTGCTGCTCACACACTTCACACCACGCGGCGTAACTGCTTGTTCCGCGTACCCCTGTGCAGGTGTGCTTGGTGCAGCTTTGATTGTTCTCCTTCTCCCCACCAACTGAAGCCGCGCCGGTCCGCTGGAAAAACGACTCGAGGACCAACTCTCCGCAAAGCTGCCGAGCCATCAAGAAAGAGGTGCACTCTGCTTTCCCTTCCCTGCTGAACTCCGCTGAGCACACGAGGGTTTTTTTTGTCCAGTCTGTACTCTTTTTCATTTTGTGTGTCCCCTGCGTTTAGTTCCCTTCACGGGGATACCTCATTATCAGCATCGAAAGGATGATGACGTCATCCTTGTTGGTGCAAGATCTGCACGCGGCACTGCCGGACGGCGGTGAGACAGACAGGCAGATTGTGCTTATTCACGTGATAACACTCTGCTGGCAATGCGCACGAAAAACCGAATCAACTACCACAGTGGTGCGGTGAACGGGAGGGATGCCAGCGAGACTGCTACGACTCAGAGGCTATTTGACCTGCAGCGACGTCTTTTCGCCGGGGCGGTGCCCGTGTCCGGCCGCATTTCGTCTTCGTCCCCTGTGCACCCCGCTCCGCCGTCGAAAAAATTTCCTGCTTGTGCCTTCTCCGCCGAAGCACTACCAGATCTCATGACGTTTGGTCTACAGGACAACTACGCAACGTACTGCGAGGTGAGTGAGTGGACGATTCTGAGTACCTTCGCAGCGGTGTGTCGCAGTCCGAGCACCTCGGCTGTTGTTACCGGCGTCGCCCTCACCGCATTGATTGATATACTGGAGTTTCCATGCGCATTTGTCTCCATAGATGGCGTCTACGCGGCGATCGAGGCCGCCTCCGAAACGCGAGCTGAGGTACACGATAACGCTTCGCATGAGATGCTGCTCTCCCGCATCTTTAACGTCTACGCTGCTGCGCTGAACCACCCCGCAGCGGTGATGGCTGACGGCGACGTACACGTGCGGGCGCTTGGGCGCATGATCATGCTGGCCACGGACCCTGAGGCAAGTCAACTGCTAAAACGCACAGTGGAGAAAAGCATGCAACTCATTGTAATGACGCTGTTTCGGCGGCTGCTGTATCTGCCAGCGGACGAAGCCGCACACGGGGCGTTAGTGGCGGCGGGCGTGAAGGTGCTGGGGTTCATCAGCCGCCTCATAAGTGGCGACATTGCCTGCTTTGACAGCGACGGCTGCGAGGTGGCGTCAACAGTGGCGTTTGGAAGCAGTGAGGGATCGGCGGGTGCCTCAGCGAGCGGTGGAAGCAGTGTCGACAAGGCCTCACCTATAGAGAACACTGTTGCGCTGATTCAGCTGGAAGGACTCGCACTCGTGCAGGATTGTCTGCTGTTGCTGCAGCACTTCCTCAGCAAACCCTTGTGTGCACCACTGCTGGACACGGTGCAGAACCAGCTATGCCGCGCGCTCTTGATTGCTGGCATCGGCACTAAGCGCACCATAGTACTAGCCCAGGCGTTACGCGCCATCCACCTCGTCATCCAGGGCTCATCGAAGCATTTGATTCCGCAGATATACAACTTCATCCGCGTGCTGCACCTTATCCCGCTGGAGGCCCTCACGAAAGAGCTTGCTGACGCTGGTGGGAGCCAGCAGGGATCCCCTGCAGACCCTAGTGGCTCTCCAAACGCGGGCAGAGGCTCACGCAGCCCCGTCAGCAGCGCTTCCTCCGGCCTTGGCAACTCTGGTAGGCTCTCTGTGCAACAGCTCCAGAGGAAGCAGGAGCGACGCGACATCCTTCTCGGCAGCTTGGCCGAGTTTTGCAGCGACCCCCACTTTGGCCGATTCTGCTTCATCCACTACGACCTCTCGTGGCGGTACGCCTCGCTGCTGCCACAGCTTTCCCAGGTCTTGGCGGACCATGCTTACCCCCTCTTTCACGGGGACCCAGAGGAGGCGGCGACGGCAACTTGGATGCAGCGGCGGGGTGGCATGACAAAAGACCGCAAGGCTGCTATCCAACGGCGCCAGCAGGCTACTGTTGCTGCGGACTATCGCAGAGACCGACGCCAACTGAGCATGGCAGCTAGGCGTCTGACGCGCAGCACCCAACAAACGGCGCTGGATGGAATGATGAACATGATGTTCGGCATAACGTTTCGAGTCATCGCGGCAGGCGCGTCGTCTTCGAGGCTCAGCGAGGCAGATGTCACCATGAGTGCAGACACCGCCTCGCTGTCCTCCGCTGAGGTGAGCCACCTCCTTCAGCACGCACAGAAGATGAAGGATGTGCTGAACCAGTTTGCAGCTCTCTTCGAGGAATCCCCGATAAAGAAGGGCATCCCGTTTCTACTGGAGCACGCCATTCGTGTACCTGCCGGCGCAGAGGAGGAAGGCTCCTTGAAGCACTGCACTAAGCTTGTTCTGGCTGAGCCGGCGGGCGGGCGGGAGCTCGGAGAGGCCCTGTACCGTCTCAGCATCGTGCTAAATAAGCGCGTGCTTGGCGACTACATCGGAGAGCAGGGCCGCAACAATCTAGAGGACGCCGGCGCTGCGAGGATGCTACAAAGCCGCCTACTCTCTTTTCTGTTCGCTTCTTCGAGAGGCAGCTTGATGGATTCATTCACCAGTTTGTGTTTCACAACAAGCCGCTGCTGGAAGCGATTCGAGAGATGGTGTACCTACTCTGTCTGCCCGGTGAGTCGCAGAAAATTGACCGAGTTATGGAGTCGTTTGCGCGGCACTGGTACCAGCAGAATGTGACCTACCGCGAGGATGGCACAGTCGTCAAGGACGAGACGATCAACCCCTTCCACAGCGAGTCGGGTGCCTTTGTCCTTTCCTTTGCCATTATTATGCTCAACACTGATCAGCACTCCGGCAAGGTGGCTCATCAGATGTCAAAAGAGGACTTTGCAAGAATGAACCGCGGCATTGACGATGGCAAGGACATCCCCGCAGCCTATCTCGGCAGCGTCTACGACGATGTTCGCCAGCACGAAGTGGTAATGGCCGATATGATGGATCGAGGCTTTGCGAACAACACGACATGGAGGCTGGAGATGCAGCCCTGCGTGAGCTTCGTGCATCACGTACTGAGCACGAAGGCGGTGCTCAAGGGGGCGGAGGCGATGGAGGCGCTATCAAGCATATCGTCTCACGAGCCCAGTACTGCCGCTGCTGCCGCTACGGTAAGTTCGACAGACGCGGCGGCGCGTGCCTGCGACACCAAGAGCGTTGTCCTTCAGACATTCGACTTGTTTCTTTTTCAGTCTCTCTGGAAACGAAGTTTGCTCGTGTTCGACGGCATGCTGGAGCTCGCTGTGGACGAGGTGTCACGGTTAATCGTGGCAACCGGTGCCACAGTTGCGCGCGCCGTCGAAGCGGCACAGCAGCAGCTACCGGCTGAGATGGCTACTCTGCAATCGAGCCTGCGCGGTGTCTGCGTGCTGGCGCGTGCTGCTCACGCGCTTGGTTTGCCGGCTGTGGCTGACCAGTGCTTTATAGGACTTCTGAAGCACGTTGTGGTGAGCGACTTGACGAACGCTGAGGAGGAGGTGCGCACCCTTTACCACAGCGTTCCGAAGTTATTGTGCATGCGCGAGATCTTTGCGCTGTTTGTAGACCTCTACAGCAGTCTTGGGGACAGCTGGTTTCCACTGTCGCGCTTGATACTGGACATGCGATTGATAGGGTTGTTCGTCGAGCCGGCTCAAGAGGTGGGCAGGAGGGGTAAGGCGACGTCGTATGGGACTGGTCGTGGCTACTCTGAGGCAGTGGAAGACAGCGCAGCAGAGGGGTCATTGTCAGCCCCAGCCGAGCTTCCCCACGCGCTTCTGGAGAACACTGGTATCTGCGCTAATGTTTTTGCACCACTCATAGCAGCCTCTGCCACTGAGAGCGCCGACGCGGAGCGGAAAGCGACGAGTGAGCGTAGTTGGTTCTCTTCTCTGTTCAGAGGCAGTGGAGTGCCACAGGTGTCTGCGGTCCAGTTGTCTGAACTGCGAGATGCACAAGGGCGAATAGGCAGCTGCATCCCTAATATGCGAGAGATGCTGGCGATCCTGCAGCGAGTGGTAGCTGACTCCCATGCTGGCCATCAGTTCGTTTACAGTCTCTCTGCCGTTTCTAGCATCGAGGAGGACGCCGCCGGCGGTGGCATCAACAGTGGAAGTCCTGCGCCAACAGGAGAGGAGGGAAAAAAGGGGAATGGACACACCAGCGGCCTGGATGAGGCGTCTGCCTATGCCGCGTCGTACGAACTTGCTTTCATCTGTGCTGTTGTGGGTGGTGCCTCCACGCCGACCGTGCTTCAACCAGAACACTTTGCTCCACTTACAACCCGCATTAACGGGCTGCTGCGGGAGGTGGACCTGCATCTCCACGACTCCCGTGCAAGCGACGGGGTGCGGGCCTACTGGTGCACCCTTGGCAGCCGTGTTGTGTGCGCGTCGCTGCAGCTCATGGCGGTTCACTGGCGCGGCCAGCACGGCGCCGTTGCCATGGAGCAGCTGTGGGCGTGCTGGATGCGCGCCACTCCTTCCATCTTTGCCCTCGTGGTGGCTCAGCCTGTTGCAGCGTTTCTCTACGACCAAGTCGTCGGAGTGGGTGACACTGAGTACAGCGCTGGCACAGGAGAGGGGGAGAGGGATGCAATGCAGCCGTGGGCGTGTGGCAGCGAAGTACTTGTTCTTCTTGCACCCTTTGCGGTGCACGCCATCGCCGTCTCTGATGTGGCGGTACAGCGCCAGATTGGCTCTGTTCTTCTGCATGTGGTGCAGCAGCGTCTCTACAGCGTGGCAGACGACACCGAAAGCATTGTGTCACTTTGTCTGTCGTTCAGTGTGTGGGTACGGCACAGCCGTGCCGCAGGGTCAAACGCGGCTGCCGGTGTCACACCAGAGAACAGCGCGACGCCAAACACAACATCGAAGTACGGGTCAGCAGCCGCCACAATCCTTCCAAGCGGCGCCAGTGTGTTGGAGGTGCTCACCCTGTGTGGGCGAAACGTGCTCCTGGACAACACCGACGCGGCAGCGCTGGGGCTGACGGGAAAAGAGGTGAATGGTGCAACCTTTGGGTGCTTGTGCTTCGAAGTCTTGGCGCACTGGTCCTCTGTAGTCCTGACGCACGTGACAGCACCGATGCGATCTTTTGTCTGCAGCGCGCTTTGTTAGACTCGGAAGCACACAGTCTTCCCTTCTCTGCGGTTGTGGCTGTGTATGAGGACATCCTCATCCCTCTGACAGAGCGTCTGTGCGTACCAAACGCCAGAGTGCAGACTGGCCTGCGGTGGGCCGGCGGGAATAAGGTAGCTTTGGGTGAAAAGAGCGGAGCCGCCTCGAGTTTCAGCCGAGGGGTCCTTGGCGCTTCTTCCGCTCACTCCTGTCGCCAGCGTCACCGGAGTGTGGCGAACACGGTGCACCGACCACTTCTGTGGCCGGCACCTCAGCTACGTCGCGGCAGTCTACACTGTCGACGCTTGTATTCACTGAAGTGAAGTGTCGATTGCTGAGTTTGGTGCCTAAAGTCTTACTACGGTACACTGCCGCGCTGACGACGCAGCCGGATTTGCTGGTGTCTTTGTGGAGGCAGGTTCTGGGCACCTTGTATGCAGTGTACAGTGCTTACCCTGTCATAGAGGATGCTTCCAGAGATGACATGGGTGGCAGCAACCCCTCCCATGATGATGCGATGCTGGTGCAGGAGGCGGTGGAGGAGACGGTGAAGAATATGATCTACGTGGTTGTCTCCACCTGGAACGGATCGTCGTCGTCGATAGTGGGTGGTGCCGCTGGTACCGAGCAGAGGCACGCAGAGGCGTTCTGGGTATCGATTGTGCAACTCTTGCAGCCTTTCGCGTTCTCGGCACCGCTGATTGATTTCATGGTTCAGGCTGGTCTTGCGCGGATAGAGGCCGCTGCTGATGCTGCTACTGCACTGGGGACTGTTGCATCAGCTGGTTGAGTCTTTTTTGTTCTCTCTCTTGTGCACTCGGTGCTTCTAGGCACGGTTGACGAGATCACAATTTCATGTTACTGCGGGTGTCTGAGAGTGAGTTCTACGGAGGCAGTGAAGGAGGACAGAAAGGAAAGAGGCAAAGAACAAGAGAAGGTACGGCGCGCAGCGGTGGAGTTGAAAAAGCTGAGAGCGCCAGTTGAGATGCCAACGCACGAGACTGAGTTGCTTCTCCTCTTTTCTCCACCGTTTGTTTTCGTCTTCTACTGGGCATTAAATGTGCAACTATTGACACCACCCTGGGGACGGCAACGTGTGAGTGTGCCTGAGAGTACTCTGTTGCTTCGACCGCTTCTTTTTTTTTTTCTCTTGCCAGCTCTGTTGTCATGGATGCGCGACTCGCCGTACTGCGTCATTTCTGCGTCAAGGTGGTGTTCCTCTGTGTACCTGCTTGTGACGACCCTTGAATCTCTTGCCTCATGACGCCTTAATAGTTCGTTCAGCGTGTCCACACCAGCATGCTTGCGGCCGCATTACTCATTCGCTTCTTATATACTTCCCCCCATGTGCTTTTACTTCGACTTTCCCTACTTTTAACGTGGACGCTGTAGTGGAACGGCGTGGGAGTTGCATCACACACACAAAAACTGCAGAGCACACAAAAGGCACCTCTTGGTGTGAAACAGGAAGCACGCGCGCGAAAGGTATGGGCACCGTAAGAGCCGCTCCGCCCCCCCCCCCCTCACTGACACGCGAGAGTTCACGGTCGCTCTACCGTGGCATCACGCTAGCAGAGAAGCACACGCAAAAGAAAGGGGAAAAATACAGCAAAAGGGCAGTGGGTGCCTTTTCGTCGAGCTTACTTCAGCTGTAGAGCACATCCAGAGAAGGAGCAACGCTCCGCAACATCTCTGAATGAGGACGTGCCTGCATGGCCGGCAGTGGTATTTGTATCTCTCTCTCTCTCTGTCTGACGCGCCTTTGCTTGCGTGGACATCCCCCTTACTCTCTATCTTCTTTTATTCCGCTCCCCCTATCTTTACCTAGAACGCTATCTGAGTGTCTACCACACGCCGCGCTCATCTTGCGTTTTTCCCCTTTCCCTCGTTCTCTTTCCTTTGTTGGCGTGCGTTCGAGCTCCTCCACAGCAGCAAGGTAGAGAGAAGGCCAGGAAGGAAGAGAACCAAAAGGAAGAAAGTTTACGAGAAACAAACGCGCATAGATATAGAGAGCGGAAAAAAAAATAGCATCAAAGACGTGTGGCATTCACTCCTCCTCAGCGCATCTCTTCCGTGCCTTTGGGCTCACGAGTTCTCACTTCCTTACTCCTCCGTTGAAGGAAGTGAGTGAGTGTGTGTGCGTGTGTGTGTGTGTATGTGTGGGGGAGGCTGCCTCCAGCACTGCTGTCACCTTTTCTGTTTTCTGCGTGCCCTTGTCTTGTCTCTCCTGTCTCGCGGCTCCTCTTCCCCTCAACTTGGTGTGTAGATACGTGCGTGACGGGAGCCGCTCGAAGAAAAAAAGGAGGCACTCCCACACCGATTCACCGCACATTAGCGCGCCTTTTTGCTTTTCTGAGCAGTTCTTCAGCCGCCGTCTTTTTCTTTGTTTGTTTCTTGCTTGCTGGTCTGTTCGCCGACCCTCTTCGCTCTTCTCTTGAAAGCACCCTACGTACCGGCACGTACATCTTTGTCTGATGCGCGCTTTCGTTGTCGTTGCGGTTGGTTTATGTGTTGTTTGCACTGACGCATCTTTTGCGTACCGGCCCACGCGCACCCGCGAGTAATTCCACATCGCATCATTTCGCCATCGCTTTTGCCAACCACGGCAACCCCAAAAGGACGATGTCGTTCTGTATTGAGAAACAGCCGGCGCGGAACTCCTCATTCCCCACCCCTGGAGAGTCCTATCTTATTCTTGCTTCGAGCGCCTCTCTGCGCAAGCACCTTACAGACAGCTACTGGTGTGAGGCGATGGAGCAGGTGTGCGGCGGCAAGCTCGAGGGCGTCGCAGTTCGTTACACTGGCGAGAATATTGTAATGGTTCAGTTCCGTCCCACCAACCTCTCCCCTGCTGGATATCGCTATCCCCTCTTCATGTCCATCCCCATCGAGTTTTTGGTACCGGTGGCGGAGAGCGCCTTCACTATTCCAGCAACAGCAGATCTGCAGGGCAGCTTCGGCACGGCGACAACGAGCAGCTTTCACTCCCGGTCGAGCAGCGAGGACCGCTCCCCAACACATGGGTCAACGCTGCCGAGGTTGTGTGTTGTGTGCGGTCGCTTCAACGTTCCTGGCATGATTCACCGCGCCCACGGGTGGAAATGTAGGGATGCAAGGGAACGAAATCTGATAATCGTCTGCGGAAGGCGGCGCAGAAGCTGCATAAACGCATGAGGACACACTCATAGCAGCACTGCTTTTATTTCTGATATTTAGTGTTACTTACTTAGACTAGCACCCTGCTGCTCGCTTCCTTTACTGTGCATGCTGCTTCCCTCTCTTTCTTTCTCTTTCTCTGTCTTCCCCTTTTTTCTTCGAGTATGACTGCCTTTCGTGGCTTGGTTGCTTTGTTTTGAGCTAACTTGTAGTGTTAGAGAATATCTACTCGCATATGTGCTAATGTGCTTAGGGAGCATGTGTACACGCACTGTTTTGCCTCTCCCAGTCCACTCCTGACGCACATCGGTATGCTACTGATGCATGGTTGAATGTAATATTCCCTCACATGTTCGTTTTGACTTTAGTTTCTTTTTTTTTTGCTCTCGGGCTCCTTCGGAGTGAAGCACGCGTGCGCCCAGTAGTGCCGTGTATGGGTGACTGTGTGTTCCGTTAATCCATAGCTCTGTGTGTGTGTGTGTGTATGTGTGTGTCTGTGCTGGAGAGCAAATGGGGGTATGAGGGTGGAGTGTGCACACCTTTATAGGATTTTGTTTGTTTGTTTCTTTGTGTCGGTTAGTCTGGGGAATTGGATGAACGATGAAAGCCTTCCTGCAGATGATGTACCTCTTAGACTCTGGGGCTGTTCTACGTGCACTTAAGTTTGTGTGTCTACACCACAAATTCAGAGACTCGCACTTGTGTATAAGTGCATGAAGAAAGTACACCCCCAAAAGAGTGCTGAACTGAAGCCGAGAAGAAGCGAAGAAGGCTTGGTAGCAAGCTGAACACAAGGGGGCGCGAAAGAGTGGGATGGAGAGGCTGATCGTAGAAAATAGCAGCGCCTCTTTTTGTGGGCCGAGTACTGCTTCCTGTGCTTTTCGTTCACTCGAGTGCGCTGCGCCCTTCGCATGCGGCACGAAAGTCACCAACGCTCCGCTTGCGTGCTGCACGCTGAGGGAGCACGATATTCCTTGGACGTGTAAACGAAACGCAAGTGGGGGGGGCAGCTCTACCAAACGGCTTTCCTCTTTCTATCGCAGGGTGCTTATGTGTCTATCACCTCTTCCTATTCTGCATTCTTCCCTTTCTTCCTGCTCGGATACTTCACGCGCACCGATCTCGCGTCAATAAACAGTCCCTCTTCATCGCTTTGTCGTTAGCACTGAACGACATTCCATCGCGAATTTGTATCTCTCGCTTTGTGTCCTGCTTGCACTGGGGGGGGCAATAGTCCCGCGCCTCCTTTTTTTTCTTCTCTGAGAGCCCTCTTTTCACAGCGAAGGGAAGCAACCCGTGGCCGCGTATCTGTCTTCTGCCTCTGCGGTGCTTGCGCCGAGCCGCAGCTCTTTTTTACTTCTCTGTTCCTGATTGCCATCTTGCAGACGTGGAGGGACGGGGTACTCGGGTCGCCTCTCACCACCTTCCTCATCCTTCGGACACAGCTTCCTCTTGTTTGTTTGTGCGGCTTGGGCTCTTGTGTTGCGCACTCTCTGCTTCCGACCTGTGCCACACCGAATACCAAATTACCGCTTCGTAATTCACTTGGTTCCCTCTCAGACTCGCACCATCTCTCTTGTTTTACGCTCTTCTTTCTCTTAGAGACGCCGACTGCCGTCGGTAACAACCGCATCTTCACTCCTGCCATACCTTGCTTGCTGTCCTGTGCCGTGCACCTTGTTCAGATCGCTTCTACCTCTCTTACGCACCCCTCCACCCACCCAAACACACACACACACACACACACACACAGAAGCAAACATCTATTTTTCCCCTCTCCGTCTTCCCCCAGACGTCTTGTCTCCGCAACGGATTGCCCCCCAATTATTCCCCAACGTGGTGTGTCCGTCACCAGCGTATATACACATATATACGCATACACTCTCTCTTTCTCTGTGTGCGTGTGTCTCGTCTTCCGCCCTCTCTCTGTCTCTGCAGCGCAGCACAGCGCGCACATTCTCTCTTTCACCGCACCCTTAGCCCATTTCCGCTTTTTTCTCCCGCCACGCCCCCCCTTTTTTGCGTTCTTGTGTTTGCCGAGCTGTGATTGATTCTCTCGAGTCCCCGTAGTTGTGCTTGCTGCCTGTGCTTCACTCGCTCTGTGCACTTTCTATTTCCGTGCGTAGCTTGTGCGAGGGCAAAGGTTGTGAAGTGTCATTATCGACGACGGCGCACACAGTCTCTTCTCTTGCCGCGCACCTTGTGGGGTTTGCACAGTCGGCTGCTCTCATGTGAGTGTCACACAAGCCCACACCCACTCTTGTCTCCTCTTCGTCACAGGGATTTCAGACGCACACGTAGAAGGGAAGCGCCGGGTTTTCTTCCGACACCCCCTTCCTACCTTCGGTGACCTTCATAGATCGAAAAAAAAGGTGAGTGCCAGGGAGCGCAGGCCATCTTCAGCCTGAGGTGTGTGGCATACGCTCACACTTGACTTTCTCTGTGTACCCTCCTCCTCCATTCAGAAAGAATACAACATCAAGACGGCGTCAGCAAAACTCTGACCGCGCCAGATATCATTCTTGCTGGTGAATTCACCTCCACCCACCCGCAGAAGCGAACAGGGCAAAGTGAAAGTCACAACGTACGCCTCTGTATAGTTTTTCACCTGCTCCCAATCGGTTCTCGTCACCCACCGGTCGAAAGTGTGCGTGGTATGAGTGCTGCACTTGAAATGGAGACGGAGGTGATCTCTTCATCAGCCTCCTCCTCGCCTGGGATGGTTGAGCCCACCAGCGACTCGCGCGGCGTCGGCACCGGTGCGGGGGACCGCTCGCCAGAGCTGTCGCTGAACACGACGACCACCAACGCGAGCTTCCCGGTCGGACCGAACAACCTCAACGTCAACAAGGTCAGTGGCGTGCGAGCTAACATGACTGACAAGCTACACGGCGGAAGTCCAGCCAATTACGGTGGCAACGGTGTAACAGCTCGATTCGCGGACCCGAAAGACGAGAATGGATTCGGCGTTTTCAGCCGCCGCCCGACCGGCACCAGTGCTGCCGCGGCGGGATCCTCACAGCAACAACCGAGCCCTATACCTGCCTTCGCGCCACACGCCGGCAACGGTGGCGGGGTCAGCAGCGGACACGTGACGCGCAGTACGGCAAATGCGAGCGGTGCCAGCAATGTGCACCCAGCAGTGGTGGAATTTTCCAAGAGCCTCTCCGAGAAGCATCTTAAGTGCACTTTGTGTGGCAAGGTCGCGTTAGATCTCGTGCTTATCGTGACACAGGTGTCGATGGCGTGCCGACGTTGTGCGCTAGCCGTGCCAGGGACCCACATCACAGAGCTGCCACGCCCACTGAGAGAGGTGATGCGAGTAATCAAGGCTGCAGCCGGAATGCCTGAACCAACCGACGACTTCGTTGGCGACCGCCGTATTCTGCGCGCGAAGAGACCAGGTCAAGTCAGCGCCACGCAGCCAAACAGCAACGCATCGGGTGTGAAAGAGGAAGCGGAGTCTGTCGCTTCACCCAGCTCGCTGGCTGCTGCTGCTGCGGCGGCGGCGTCAGTGCAGACAGTCTTAGTAGAGTTGATGGATGCCGAGACGGCCGAGCGCCACCAAATCATTGCAACGGAGGCTTCCAGCCGCGCTGAGATTATGACGCGCAAAAGCGCTGGTAGCGCTGTACGAACCCCCTCGGCGACGGCCGCAGGGACACCTAACGGCACCACGAGCCGGCAGTACAAACTGGAGGCCGATCGAAAGTACGAGAACGCGGAATACATCGCTGCGTTAGAGCTGTACACCAAGGCGATCAAAATGCAGCCCACTGATCATCAGTCGAACGTCAAGTTCCTCTACGGAAACCGTAGTGCTGCCCACTACATGGCGCAACGTTACAACGAGTGCATTGAGGACTGCCTTGAGGTTGTACGTCTGGATCCGAGCAGCGTGAAAATGCTGTCACGCGCCGCTCGCTCTGCGTGCACCATGGGAAATCTGAAACGCGCTGTGGAGATCATGGAAAGCACGCCGAAGGATCGCATGACTGGCGACATGGAGGCGGAGCTTGCCCGTTACCGAAGTGGCCTCGAGGCGTACCGCCACGCCGAGCGCTGCTTCGGCACCTCGGAAGGTGACGAGCAGTACCGGATGCTGGTTGCTCAGTTCAGTGATACCGTGCCGTTCCGTGTTCGGAGTGCTGAGTCGCTGCGCGAGCAACGCCAATACATGCGCGCCGTAGAGGTGCTGGAGGCACTCTCGTACTCCACGCGCACCCCGGCCGCGTGCCGCATCATGAGCGAGTGCCTCTACCTCTCCGGCTTTGAGTACTTTGAACGAGCGCGGAAGTGTATCGTGGACGCGGCCCAGCTGGATGATGCCTGCAACGAGCTTCTGAAGAAGATTGATGCTGTTGACGACGGAAAGCAGAAGGGCAACGCAAACTTCAACAAGAAGAGTTACGGTCCGGCAGCCGAGTACTACACGATTGCCATTCAGGCCGCAGCTGACAATGACCAGGTGCTGCGCGTGCTCTACTGCAACCGAGCTGCCGCGTTCAAGGAGTTGGGCCGCTACCGGGAGGGTGTCGAGGACTGCACCAAGACGTTGCTGATTGACAAGGAATTCTACAAGGCGTATGCACGCCGTGCGCGCTGCCACGAGCACCTTGGCGATCACTTTGCCGCAGTGCGGGACTTCAAGAAGGCGATGGAGTACGACAGCACCGACCGCGAGCTGGCCCGGGAGCTGAGAGCAGCCGAGCAGAACCTGGCCAAGGAGGCGGAGAGGGAAAAGGACTATTATTTTCAATTAGGCGTTTCTCGCACCGCCACCGAGCGGGAGATCAAGCTCAAGTACCGCGAGCTCTCGCTCCGGTGGCACCCGGACAAGTGCATTGGCCTGGACGAGGTTGAGCGCGAGCGGGCGGAGCATAAGTTCAAGATCATCAGTGAAGCGCACGCCACCTTGGTAGACAGCGTCAAGAGGCGTGAGTACGACACAAAGCTAGATCGTGAGCGCTTCTCCCGCCCTGGTGGGTTCAGTTTTTCTTCCACATACAGTGGAAGCGGCTCGAACGACTACTACCGCGGTCGTCACCGCGCCGGTGGAAACGGCTTTTGGTAGATTCCCACACAGAGTTTCCCATATACGAGGAGGGCAGTGTGCAGTGGCGTCTCTGTTGCCTAACCTCTCTTTACTGCTGTTGACGGCCATGCTGATGGTTGTGTGAAGCGCGAAAAAAAGGGCCGAGTCTCTCTCGCTCTCTTTTCCATGACGGATTCGTTTCTGCTCTTCCATTTGTTCTTCTCTTGTTTTGTACTCGCCGTTCTTCTCGATCACGAAGCCCCGCTTGCTGTGTCTTCCTCTCATCGCCACCTCCGCATTTTTTTTTTGTGGTCTCTTTCTCGCGCTCTTTCCTCCAGTGATGTATACGCGGTTCCGTCTCTGCTCTGTGCTGCATAATGTCTCCGTTACCGGATTCCTCGTGTTGTTCTTCCTCTTCCAGTGGGCCCTTCTTTGAACTGCGCGCCGTACGTTAGACTTTGGTACCGGGCGTGAAGTTTGTTGATTCATCTCTGGGTCGTTCGTGTGTTGCAGTGTGTCTGTCTGTGTGTGTGTGTGTGTGTGTGTGTGGCTGTGCACACTCGGGAGACTGCTTGTGCATTCACGAGCACCCCGGCATAGGATTTGTCGGTGGCCTTTTCCTTCCTTTTAGTTGGTCTGTTTAGGTGTTGTTGCGCTCACTCTTGGTGTTCTTTCCTACCCTCGTTTTTTTTTTGTGTGTCACTAGAGAAGACTACTTTGTTCCCCATTTCTTCTACCCTTTCCCCACACCTTCGCTTTCTTTTCACTTCTCTTCGTCCTCCCTTCCCCCCCCCCCTTGGGTTTTCTCTTTTACTCGTCCGCACGCGCTCCCTCTATCTCGTGATTTCCTTCGTCTGCTACGGGAACGTGGGCATGCATACTGGTGTCTCTCTCTGTGTGCTGTCAGTGGATTGTTGAGGTCTCTGTCTCTGCGCACCGACGAAAGCTGAAGGTGGAATGTGTCGCTCTCTCTTTTTCTTCGCTTCTTTCGCTCGGTGTCGTGACTTCTCTTCCCTGGTGCGTCACTCTCTCTTTGTCTGGTATGACTGTATGTATGTATGTGTCTGTCTGTCTCTCTCTGTGTGTGTGTGTCTGCGCATTGAGCGAGAGAGAGGGGATCGGGCAGATATTTAAGGAGTCGTTGCTCTATTATTATTACGTTTGCTTTGCTGTGTGTGTTTGTGCTTTTGGCTTCCTGCCTGCACGTGTGTTTGATGTTATTCTCATCGCCTTCTTTGTTGTTCTCTCTCGTTTGTTGTTGTTTTTCTCTTTGGTTTTGACACCGTCCTCATCATCCTATCTCGCTGACTCGTCTGTGATTTTCCTCCTCTTCACCCCCTTTCACCCCATCTTTCAATTTTCCTCAATGGTATGCCCTGCCATCTTGGCTTCTGCCATTTCTGCTTCCTCGTTCTCGGCGTTCTCTTTTGGACTCTATGTGCATGCGTAGAAGCAAGGGCTAGTATGGCGTGACTAGCATGAGGCACTTGTGATGGGCTGCGAGGTGAGTGCTGGTGGTGACTCGTAAAGTGTGGATCTGAGAGCGAAGGAGAGGCGACGAGAATACTGCAGCTAAAGAGGGGCCACAGCTGACTGATATATGTCCGGTGAGTGCGAAGGGAAGCACACGTTTGGACTGTCTGTGTACGAACTCGAGTCGTCCGTCAGTGAGCTTCTTTACACCGTAAGCAGCGCACCTCCTAGTTCCAAGCACCCCCTCCCTAGTGGTCGAATGCCCATCTTGGGAAATTACCGTGCAATTTCTTCCGGGCTCAACGTCAGCCTATGCGAAGTAACAATGAAATATCAAACTTTTGTTGCGAGTGCCGGAACGCACGACAACGCTATTCCGGGACGCCACTCGCTGAGGTCCGAGTAGATTACGAGGTAGCGCGTTCCAACGACACCACAACACAACCACGTGCCCATCTGCTTGCCAGATATGTGACGGCCTCCTCGCACCCCTTTTCGGTGGATAACCGCGCAAGCCATCACTGTTTCTTCATGCCGCTTTCCCTCTGCACCTTCTGCCCCTTCTCTCCCTTTTTTTTGTTCGTCTGCCTCCGCCGTCTTTTCGGCAACAACTGCAGTTGTGTAATTGCGGGAAGTTTTTCGTTTTGCTGACCCTCTCTCTCTCTCCTCCCTGCGACCCCTCCGGTCGTCTTCCTTTTTTCTGCGCCCTCTGCCCTCATTCAATCCTCTACCTCCGCTCACTTGAGTAGAAGAAATTCGCGCATTCAAGGTAGCGTTATTCGTGCGGGAAGGAGCTCGCCTTGTATGGATTTATTTTCACTGCCTGCGTGGCGTTGTCGTTGTCGCTGTTGCAGCTGTCTATTATATCATTCTGGTCTGCGGATCGTTTGCGCCCATCACCCTCTCTCCTTTCGGTGACTCCATTCACTTCCTGTCAATCCTATCGTGTGCGGCTGTTTTTCTCCCCTTTCCTACTCACCAACTGTTCTCTCTTTCTCTCCTGCTTCCGCGTCCCAGTCTTCGCCCATCCGTTTGTTCCTCTTTCAAACTACCTTCTCTTCATGTAGGCATCTACATGTGTATCTCTCTCTTCTAACGTCCGAAATAGGGCAAGTAGAAACGCCCACGCCGGCAAAAATAAAGATGCAGCTGGTCCTACTAGGCTTCCTCTACGCCTTTGGGGCAGCGTGTCTCGTGAACTTCTTCATGATGCGCGTGCGCATCCGGGCGACGGAGATGTGCACTCAACGTCAGAAGAAGGTCATTGAGGCTTACCAAAAACTTTACGGGCCGTTGAGTAGTCCTGCAACGGAGAAGGAAGGCGACGGGGATGCGCCTGGGCTCGATGCGTCAGCTGACCCTCTGTCCATGGAGCCGCTGCGCGTGGTCTTTCTTCACCCTGACCTTGGTATTGGTGGCGCGGAACGACTGATCATCGACGCTGCCGTTGGACTTCAGAAGCACCAATCCATCCGCCTCGTTGAGGTGGTCATCGTCACGAATCACCACGACGGCAGTCGAGCCTTCAAGGAGACGACAGACGGCACGGTGCGCATTGTGGTGTTGGGTAGCAAGCTGCCTGCTAGTATTTTCGGTCGTGCGAAGGTGCTGTGCGCCACAATTCGCATGGGCTTCGCCGCCTTCGCGGTATGCTGGACTTTCCCGAACATAGACTGTTTCGTTGTAGATCAGGTGGCCGCAGCGATGCCGATTCTCAACTTTTGCTCCGGTAAGACACCGATACTCTTCTACAGCCACTTCCCTGATCAGCTCTGTGACCCGAATCGCAATCCCGACGGGACCTTTAAAGGCGCCGTCTTGGGTGCCGGTCCGTGGCACAAGGCCTACCGCGGACTCTTCGACCAAGTGGAGGCCTATTCCATGAACTTTGCAACGAGCATCGTGTGCAACTCAAAGTTTTCGCGCCAGGTGTGCATCGACACGTTCCCAAAGCTGGCCGACAAAATTAATGAGGAAACAGATATCTTTTACCCGCCAGTGGAGATGAAGGTGCACGGGGTGTCAGAGAGTGCTCTCTCAGAGTCTGCAGCTTTGCGCGAGCTGAAGGAGGCCGTGAGGGGCTCCGTTACTTTTGTCTCCATCAACCGCTACGAGCGCAAGAAGAATATTGAACTCGCTGTTGAGGCCTTCGCGCTGCTGCTGTCGATGGACGAGTTCAAGAGCGCAGAGGGCAAGAAGCCGCTGATGCTGGTCGTCGCCGGCGGCTACGATCCCAGGTTGGAGGAGAACGTGCAGTACGCCGACGAGCTCGCCGAACTGGCGACATCGAAGCTGCGAATTCCAGCATCTCAGGTGCGCTACCTTAAGAACATTAGCGACGATGAAAAGACCGTACTACTGACTGAGATGCGAGCACTCGTGTACACGCCCTCTCGTGAGCACTTTGGCATTGTGCCTGTGGAGGCGATGGCGCACTCAAAGCCGGTTGTCGCCATCGCCAATGGTGGCCCGTGCGAAAGCGTCGGCAACGTGGAGCTGGAGGACCCATCGCAGTGCGGTGGACTTCTGTCTTCGCCAGAGCCGGCGACGTTTGCGGAGAAGATGGCACGTTTTGCGCGTGACTCAGTCTACGCAGCTCAGGTCGGTGCACAAGGTCGCGCCCGCGTCCTGGAGAGGTTCAGCATGAAGACCTTCAGCACACAGCTAGTGAAACGCCTTGTGCGCCTGCGGTGTGAGGCGGACAAGAAGTTGTTGGCTGAGGGCATGGAGTTTGCCAAGAAGGAGGCCGCCTCCAAGGTCAGCAAACCTTCGTCAAAGGTGAAGACTGCCTAAGTCAAGGACGGAAGTAATGCAGACGCTGATGACGCCCACGCGTGTTGCGCTCGGAGGGGAGAGGAGTCATTGCGTTTTGCCGTGCTTCTTGAGTGTATTTCCTTCCTCATTCCTGTTTTGTGCTATTCTTGCTTATCGCCGTGTTGCTCAGAGCGGATGGAGGCTGTGTCGACACTCCCGTCCTCACGACATCGTATCTCAGGCTCTTTTTTTTCGTTCGTTCACAGTTGGCTGTGCTTCACTCACGTGTGCCAGTGGGACTGTTAGTGCCTGTGCTGTCACGCAGTAACTCCTGAGGTTGCTCTCTCAAGTGCTTGTCTCCACGTCATACGGAAAATAGACGTCAACAGGAGCAAGCCAACAAGAGCCACAGATTCCTTCGCGCCCGTGCAGCCCGCACCCTGCTAGCGGTAGGCTTCTCTCTTGCTTCTTGGACCGCAGGAACGAGTAACAGCTCCCCGTGAGGGGGTGGGGCGGGCGGGTGGGTGGGTGGTAGAGGAGGAACACCCCTTGGGAGGGAGGCAGATGAAAGGAAGCGGGCTGCTGCTGTCGAAGGGCACTGTGTGGTCTCGACATGTTTTTGTGTGCGACTGGCGCTTCAGTTTTCTTGTGCGCTTCTCATGCACCTCCTGCGCCGACCTTCTGCTTTCTCCTTTCCCCTCCGTCTTTTATCGGACCACCCTTTGTCCTATACGTGCCCCACGCGCCCAGGCACAGCCACACCCACCTCTCCCCCTGTCGATCATCCTTTGCCGGTATTCATCTCTGGACAAGTGGCCTCTTCATGACTAAAGCTGATGCTGACAAAGCACGATGGAGCACATTCCCCTCGTCGTGTGCCGCATGGTGGCAGCTGAGCAGAGTTGTGGCTTTGTCCACTTTTTCCCCTCCTTCTGCGATGTGTCCGCAGAGCCTTTGGTCATAAAGACGGAGGCCTTCAGCAGCACTGTCGCCAGCGATGCAGCGGACGACGCTGCACCGGCGTATCAGTTTGTCTACGACGTCATGCGTTCACGAAACGGCCATATCCTCTTTAAACAATCTTATGCTGAGCGCTTCATGCGCAGCCTCACCCTTGCCGTCCCCACGCACGCGTTCTCGGCGGAGCTGCAGTCTCTTATTCAGTCGCGTCTGCAAGCGTACATCGAGGCGCCTGGCGTTTACCTGGACGGCGCCACGGAGAAAAATGTGAAGTTGCTGTCGTGGGTTCCGACCGCCGCTGCGTCTACCAACCAAGCGGGGACACTTCCGATTCCCGCCATTGTCATGCTTGCCAAGTCGTCCTACCCGGCAGAGTCGCTTTATCACGAAGGTGCCAAGCTCGGTTTACTCTTTAACGCTCACCGCATTAATCCCAATGCGAAGGTGGCCCAGATGGGCCTTCGCGATCGCGCTAACGCCTATTTGGCGGAGAATCACGTCTATGAGGTGCTGCTCGTGCACGACGCCGCCGATGCTTTTCTCGTGCCAGAGGGTTCGCGGACGAACTACCTTTTGCAGAAGTCGGATGGAACATGGTGGTGCAGTGCCGAGGAGGACATCCTCGTCGGGATCACGCTCAAGACAGCGTACCGGATCCTCCAAGCTTGTGGCCTTGGCAGCGTTCAGCACGCCAAACTCACCCTCAAGGACATTCTCGAAAGCAAGTCGCTCTATATTCTGGGTACAAGTCCGACAATCATGCCAGTTCAGTCGGTGCTGCTGTACAAGGATGCAGAGACCCGTGGGTATTTCGAGGAGGCAGTTCGAGCGCTCGGTGCGAACGCGGGAACAGTGAAGCAGCTGTCAGACGACAAGGCAGAGATTCTGATTCCCATGAATGAGGAGCTCGCGACTACCCTGCGGGCTCAATACTTCGCCGAGGCAGCATCCTCATAGCGGACAACGGTGCTTCGACCCCCACTGCACGTATCACTCACACTGCCAACAGCGCCTCCCTGTTTTCTCTCTCCCGTCTGTGCCGCCCGCATGATAGGTGGGATGTCAGCGTGACTTGAAGGTATCTTAGCAGGTCTTCGCTACCTACTGAGGAGGGGGGGGACCCTGAGCCACTCTGTGGGGGATGCACCATGTGGCAGCCGGTATCCTGGGAGCGACCGCGAGGCGGTCTGGGAGACGGGTGGGGCGGGCAGAGCTTGAGGCAGGGGCCGTGGGCTACGATGACTGAGTCAGCGCACTGCTGTAGTGCATGTGGCTGCGGCTGCTTTGCACTATGCGATGGCCCTGCCACTGAGCCGGGGAAGAGTAGAGTTGACCCTATTCTACAGGACAGGGTATACACCCACTGCCGAATATGTGGCTTCTTTCTCTACCTTTTCTTTTGCATCGTGGCGCGGGGTGCCGTGGCGTTGAGGGAAGGCAGCATAAGGGTGTATCAAGAGAAGCCCATCTCAAAACTGACACGATGCCTCGCTGATACTCCTCTTCGCGATGCCATCTTTGGTACCTGCTCCTCCAAGCCCTCCTCTTCACCTCTTATTACGGCCCTAGTAGCAGGTGATACGATTTTTACTTCTCTGGAGGGAGTTAATGATGGATGACTGCTGCTGCCGCCTTCTTGCCACCTCGCATTTCTCTATCTCTGTTACCCACCACTAACCAGCAGAGACTGAGCTGTGGACTTTTTCGCAGAGAGCACGGCGCTGATTTTGCGCCTGTGACTCGAAACATTCTCCCAAGCGACCGAAAGGAACTCGAATCAAACCAACGACACAAAGGCTTGCTTCTCAACTCTCTTTTTTCTGCCTCCTTTACCTTTCCCGTCTTCTACTCACCCCGTCACTGGTCGGCATCGTTGCTGTCAGATGTAACTATGCACGCCTAGGTGTATTGTGCCACTTTCTATCGCTTTTCTCTGCGCGACACATGTTCATCGCATCTTTCCTTTCAGGTTAGCATCTTGCGCTTCTTTGTCTTCAGGTGGCAGAAAAGGCGCGTGCACGTTACAGGCTTTTGTATACCTTTGTGTGGGTAGGCGATCCTGTTACCCATCAGCCTGCTCGCTGTGCTACGGGTACTGTCCTGCGGTGCTAACGACACGCGTTTTCTTTGAGCCGATCTGTTCAGCGTGCAGTTCTCTCTTTCTTTTTTTGTTGTTCGCGCAATCTGTGTGGCGTGTGCGGTGAATATGCTTCGGCAGGGGGGACGGCGGCTCGCCATGGAGGGCGAGCGTCAGTTCTTCTTCCCTGGCAGCTCACCGATGCAGTCGACAGGCGGATTGCCCTTTTACGGTAACCTCTACGCTGGTCGCGTCGACTCGCAAAACTATGTACCACCTCGTCAGGGTGGCTCTGGGCTGCTGGAGGTTGACAAGACCCTCTGGGACAACCCGGCGACGCGGCAGAAGCTGCAATCCTGCCCCTACTTTGCGCTTAGTGATCAGGTCATGTTTCACAACATGGACCCCGCCTACCTTGATCCAGGTCTCCTCTCCCCCGAGGAGCACCAGCTGCTGCTGCTCTTTAGCCGGGCCTACTACGAGAAGTGGTCTGTCATCCATCGCCGCCCCCCGAACGCACTGCCGAGGCTGCGCATCACATACGGCTCTTCAAAGCTGCTAGACGAGATTCTTTTCTTACTGGACGTGCACCCAGATGTGTGCAAGGTGCTGAAGAAGGAGTACGCCGTCGACGACTCCTCGCTTATCGGGATGAATCCAGATCTGTGGAGCTCCGCGTATCTTGACCCTGCAAACATGGATCACCTCTCCGGTCGAGTGCTTGAGTTCGCTGGCGTGCCAGAACCGCAGCGGAAGAAGTTCTTTCTCCTGCTAAATCAGATGCGCCGCATCAAAGTGCACCGGCGTGACCTCTCCAACGGCGAGGAGAGGGTCGATGTTGTGCCGTTTAGCCATGGCGTCACGCTCTACGATTTCTGCATGTTTCTCGGCATCGCGCCCTACTCGGGTCAGTTGAAAGTGTATGACTACGTCGATCTGCAGGGAACTGCACGTGCCGAGACGCTCAAGGACGAGGACTCTTACTTTGACTATCTTGTTGCCCTCTTCTACCGCGCCGATGTTCGCTCCGCCACCCTGACAGACATGGCCGATGCGAGCGACCACACCTGCCGCTACACTGTCACCGTGGAGCCCTTTACGGCGGATGACCGCAGGGTAGGGCGCTGGTTCTGAGCTTATGGAGGGGGCGGTGATTTCGGTTGGAAAAGGAGGAGAATTCCTCACGGATGAATTCGTGTTTGTTCTGCTACCCGTTCCCGCCACATGTTTTTCCCTGTGAAGGGAGAGATGCGGCATTTCTTTCTTTCCGCAGCACTGCAGTTGAGGCAGGGTGGCAACGGCAGCGGCAGTGCTGATGATACTAGCCTCCTCGTGCAGGCGCGCATGTGCACCTAGACTGGTGGCCTCCTGTTTCTATGCACTGCCGTTGCTTTCGTTCTCTGAAGATGTCGCGAACTCGCATTGCATCTTCTCTCTTGCTGTAGTTGTTCGGTGCTCTTACGTGTGAACTGGCGCTGCTACTTTGTGCAGTCTACCTTGTCGATGATGGTACCAGAGGTGAAGAAAAGATGGGCCATGTGCGCCGCTCGGATAGCAGAGAGAGGGGAGCGGCCTGCTGTGTTTGCGGCTGATAGACACAGCTGCTTGCGCTCCTCCCTTTTTCGTCTCGTTTTCTGTTCCTTCATCCCATCTCTCACCGCTCTGGAAAGCACGATGAACATCGAGGGGTGACACGCGGAGGTTTGTTGCTCTCCCAATGAAGGAGAGGTGGCGCTCCCCCTCTACGTCTTCCCCAAAACGAGGACTCTTCATTGTGTAAGTTGCCCACTTTTACAACCACCCTCCTCAGGCCTCTGCCTCTTCTACCTTTGCTCTCTTCCTTTTCCTCAACTCCACTCTGTGGCACGGCAACACAAAAAAGAGTCAACATCCCGGACCTACTGGAGCGCAGAGGCACATCTGTGCCTGCCACCATTTTCAATTACTGGCACGTTGGATTACAGATAGACCGCGCGTGTTGGTTTGTTTGCGTAACTTTTGTGTGGGACTGTCGCCCACATACAAACAAACACTCACTTCGATCCTGCTCAGTTGCGGATGTGCTGTCCGGTACCTTAGGCACATTTCTCAGTCCCTTCCAAGCGAAAATAAGTGCCTAGACAATGATGAACACCAGTAATCGTTTATCGGGGCCTTTGCGCACCACTGCGCCGTCGGCACCAGGGCCATCTGCGGCGTCGCGCCGACGCTTTCAGCTCACCGAGGAGCAGCGCCAGGAGATCCGGGAGGCGTTTGAGCTATTCGATTCCGATAAAAACGGGCTTATCGATGTGCATGAATGAAGGTTAGCATGCGTGCGCTCGGATTCGATGCAAAGCGGGAGGAGGTGCTGCAGCTCATGCAGGACTGCGCTGCCCGGGACCAGAACAACCAGCCGCTCATGGACTTACCGGGCTTCACAGATATCATGACCGAAAAGTTCGCGCAACGCGACCCTCGACAGGAGATGGTGAAGGCGTTTCAGCTCTTCGACGAGAACAACACCGGGAAAATTTCCCTTCGCTCGCTGCGCCGCGTGGCTCGAGAGCTGGGCGAAAACATGAGCGATGAAGAGCTGCAGGCGATGATTGACGAGTTCGACGTAGACCAAGATGGCGAGATCAATCTAGAGGAATTTCTCGCCATTATGCTAGAGGAGGACGACTACTAGAGGATGACAAACAGCAAACGTTTGTTCCCAGGAGAGCAGAAGTACGGTGAGAACCTTGTGTGAAGCAGACTGGTGATTTTGTGCACTAGTAAAGGGGAGGGGGAGGATGGCAAAGGGTAGCAAGCGCCCCTCGTGTTGAACCAGCCGACGCAACACCCGCAGCGCTTGAAGTGGATGAATTTATCACACTGGACTCAAAAAGGTCATTTGGTTATGTGATCCTCGTTCTTCCATTATCTAGTTTCTGACGTGTCTCTCCAAACCCCCTTCACAGCAGTTCTGTCTTTGTGTTCCTTTTCTTTCTGTTCAGTAGCGTTGTTTCGCCTCTCATTCTCCATTTCTTTTTTTCTATAGAAGTCGCATAGAGGCGCTAGCATCACGGCGCAGGGACAATGGGGAAGCATGGAAGGCGTTGCTGGTATGTGTGGACAAGCACTGGTGAAACCTCGCCCATCTGGTCTCTTAGGGTGGGCTTCCTGTATGCCATGCCTTCAGTTGTTGTGTCTTGTTTTTTTTTTTCGTCTGTATTCCTCTTTTTCTCTTGCTCTTGAGGTAGATAAAGAGGCCCCAACCCCTTCGGAACCTGCACACGCGTGACTCCGCAGCGCGCATCTGTGGCGCATACTTCAATGTATGCACTCCCGCACGTACTACAGAAGGACCCTATAGCCGCAGAAGCACGAGCTGTGTATACAGCGACGGTTGTGTATTGCAGAGGTCACATAGTTGCGCTTTGTACCGATGATGCGGCGTAGGCAAACATCACGCCCTCAGAAGATGCCGTAAGTTATGATATCCGTGCATTCATACCTGCAACGTCAGGAACCTGCTGCCCCCTTTTGCTTGCAGCTGTCGCACCGAGTGTGAAAGCGGTGGGGCTGGGTCTTGACCTGCTGCGAGGGCAGCTAGACCAGCTGGGGCACAGAAAAGCCGGTGTGGCTGCTGCGGTTGCGGACTAGCTTTCCCCCCTCCCAGCGCCCACCACAGGCGGCCCAGCGGCGGAGGGCGGTATGTTGCGCTGCACTTGGGAGCAGACGCCGGCGCTGCTAGCCTGTCGCGCGCGCTCTCTTCTCAGCTTGCCTGTGGCCACTGTGAGTTGTGGCCCAACGACAAAGTGGGCGCGCTTTTGCACCATCGGCCATCGCGAAGGCGCGGACGCCGGCTGCATGGATGGCGGGCCTGTCCACCGGTCGCGGACGCCGGGCCGACATCCCCCGGCACCGCGCTACGCGATGCGCCCCGCTGAGACAGGAACTTCCTGGCGGCCGCCGACCCCCACCAAGGTGGCAAGACTGCTGAGCTTACGCGACGACTGGAGTCCATGCTCACCCGGCGCCGCGGGGGCACCTGTCTATACATTGGACACCTGCAGCGGCGGGCGACCGGCCCGGGCGTTGTGTGCGGCGTGCTACGCGAGGTTCGCGGGTCACCCGAAAAGGCCCAGCGCGCCGCAGCCCACTCCATTGTCTTGCGCGCGGTGATGTGGTGACGGCACCCTGCTCGCGCTGCGGGGACTCCCCCCGCCGGACGGCCGTCACTGCCGCGAGGCGCAGCTGGCATGGTGTATCGCATCCGGGCAGGCGCTAGTTTGCGAGGTTGCTTGCGGTGAATGTTTTTTTATTTGGAGATGGTGAAGCTGCTTGAGGGCGTGAGTCCGTGTAGGGATGTGAACGGACAGTAGTTGTTGCACCGCATTGGAGAGCGTCAGTTCGGAGGACCACTCAGGTTATAATAAAGAGATCACGGGGCTCCAATGAGAGCGGGGAGGGTACGCCACCACCAAACTCCCCTCTAATGATCCAAGCACACATATGCACACCCACACACGCTGAAGGACAGGCAGAGAGCGAGAGCGGTCAAAGGCGATCATGGAAGGGAGTGAGGAGGCAGATGGGTGGGGGAGTCGTGTTGGGTCACGGCTTCGCTCTGTGTCTCTCCTTTGGGGAAGCTTTTCCTGTCGAATCCGCTCTCTTGTACATCTATAGTGTGCTAGGGAGGGGTTGCCAGTCCTATCAGGGATGTGCAACTCTCTGGCTTCTCCTCCTCCTCGGGGCATGTGGGGGGGTCTTCCTTATCGTATGTACTTCCTCTTCTTTGCTGACGAGGAGGCCCGTGCTTTTGTGTCGACGTGCTTCTCGTTCCTGTAGTTTTTGGTGGCCTGATTGAATGCATGTCTCCTCTCCGCTTGTCATCTGTGCAACCTCCTTGTCCTTCCTTCTTTTCTTTCTTCGTGGTACTTCTCTGCGCGTACAACGCGGTGCTCATTCCCCCCCTCCCCCCGTCGGTGAGTTTTTGGCGTAGTTTGTACATCCTTTGTTTTTCGCGCACACACTGTGCCGTTCTTCTCTGAACACGCTCAAATACACAGACGCCAACACATTCATACGCCACGTACACCTCTATTACAAGAAGCGCCCCCCCTCCCCCTCCCTTCTTTGTCTTCCCGCTTTCCTAGCTGTTTGTACTTGGCGTCAGACTCGCTCTCACTTTCCCTCCCTCCCTCCCTCCCCTCCCCACACGTACAAACGAATAATCCTCACAAGAAGAAAGCAGAAAATTCGGTTAAGTACTTCTCTTCTCCTTGAGGCTCTTTAGTGGATGTCTTGAGGGCTTTTTCATTTGTCTTTGTCGAAGTCCCTCTTGTCCTTTCTTTCTGTGCTCTTTGCGGAGTGAAGTGCTGCTTGTTTCTGCCTTTCTCTGTGTGACTGTGCGAGGGCGAGGTTCATCTCGTGTACTTCTGTGACTCCTCTGCTTCTTCTCTGACAACACACAAGGTGAACAGCGAAGGAGCCGAAGTGCCGTCCTGGGGGTTGTGCCTCTCGACTGTTTATTTTCGCCCCTTTCCCTCACCTCTCTGCTGAGTCAACGTCCTCAGAGACATTCCCACGCCGACGCAGCTGGACAAAACTCTGTAGTGCATTGTTGTGTGGGGCGAAGGGACTTGCGAAAGTGAAAGAAAACAATCAAAAAAGAAAAGAGCATTCACACGTACGTAGTTCACACATACATTTGTGAAGAGGAGGGGCGAATTAATCGTGGCGCCTTCTTCGCCCTCTCTTGTCTGCTCTTTTCGATAGCCGCTGCTGCTGACAAGTTTCTTTTTGGCCGACACGTGTAGGGTGTCAGTGAGTGTAAGCTCAACGCAACTGGCGCTGTTACGTCCATATCTGACGCACACGCACACGCACGCACACGCACGCACACGCACGCACACACACACACACACACACAAATACGGACAACCATCACATTAGCGCCACTCTCTGTTTTTAGTCTTTCTTTTTTGTCATCTTTTGTCTGGACGCCTCTTCACTCTTTGCTGCACTAGGAACTGCACGTGTGGAACAGCCTGAACGCAGTCCTGAGCGGCTCCCTTCGTCAGACCCCCTCCCCAGCGGAAAAAAAAGAGAGCAGTGCCGGTGATGTGAAGTTTATAAGGGTCATTCTTTCCTCCTCGTTGGTGAACCACTGTTGAGCACTTGCGCCTCTTCTCTGACGGGCCTTCTCTTTCTCCCCTCTGCTTTTTTTTCGTTTGTGTGTTGAAGTGTCGTGTGTGGGCGTCAGCATCTGTGCCTGCACTAGCAGGGGTCTGGATAGGACTAACTTCGAAAAGGAAAAGACGAGCAGCAACGTATTCCGGTCATCTCCCACTACACTCCATCAAGGTTCTTCTACTGACCCCCTCACATACCCGAAATCGCTCCTCGCTCTCTAACTCCCTCGCTCACGCGGTGACGCTTTGGAAACCGAGCAACAACGGTAGAGCAGGTGTGTGTCAGCTAAGAGTGTTTCCACTGCCTTGTGTTTTTCCTCTTTCGTTCAGCCGTCCCCGAGTTCGTTCATTGCTTGTTGCCAAACGCATTGGTGGGCAGCATATTTCCACACGCTTTCACACCCCTTCATAGATCAGTCTTGTGTTTGAGAAGGCGGCTGAGGCCTCTCTCTTGTTTCGTTTTTTTTTTGTTTTCATTTCGAGTTGCAGTCAGGTTGGCGCATACGCCGACTCACAGGACACCCCTCCTTCCCCGCGTCCACCTCTGCTACTTGACCAGAGGGTCAATAGCGTTGCTACCTCTCTTCCTCTCTCATGCCAGTGCTCTTGGCACAACCCTTTCTTTTCTGTGGTGGGGTTCATTGCGTGGGTTGGTCTCTCAAGAGAACTCTTCTTAGCAGCTCGCTTTTTTTTGTCGACTCTCCTCCCTCCCCTTCCCCGACCCGCCCCACACCCACAAGGCAAGATGAACATTCTGCAGAAGATCTTCACGCCGGGCAGTAGTACAAAGAAGAAATCACTGCTTCACGGTGACCAGGAGGTCAGGGAGCGCCAGTCGCACACCTCTCCCAAGGCCTCCGCTTCCACCCGCATTAAGCGCAAATCAACCACAGAGAACTCCGATGGTGACAGCTGTGGACCGCTTGTACAAAGTGTGTCGCTGACAGTAATCAGTGATCCAGTGCCCACATCTTTCAAGACCAATTCGAGCTTTGCAAATCAGTCGAGGCAGACCCAGGGTACCGCCTCCCCCAAGTCGGTGCACCTTGCTGGCTCCCTCTCGAACGCAAGCTACCATCTCGACCGTCAAAATCAGCACACTTCCACCCAGGCCAGCAGTGTCTCTCGCCACAACCAACGCTCTCTCTTTGATAGGATGCAAAACAGCGGCAGTTTTGCACTCGGTGACACGACAGTGGCCGGCGGGAGCTCTTCGGCGAACGGCGGCACAGTGAACCTGTGGCGGTTGCCTTGGACGCAGCAGAAAGTGACCATGTGCCCCCACTGCCATCGCCCGCGTCAGCGTGACCGCAACACACACGTCTCTCGCGCCAGCTACTCAGTACAGCAGACAGGCAGTGAAAACGGTATGGATGACGACATGAGCGAGGCGAATGACGACATGTCCTACGGCGACTTGGAGGATATGGGTGGGCCAACGGGTGAGTCCGTCACGTACTGCCGCTGCGGGGCCGCAGTGGAGGGCGACACGCCACCTGATCACGACAACTCCATCGAATCTGCGGAGGAGCGCCCGCAAGTTTTTGTTGTGGAGACGCAAAATCCACGCGTAGTGCGGTTACGTGGCCCCATCACCAATGACTCGGTCAGCGACAGCGACGGTGATGAAGACCACCGGCGATCGTACAAGCTGTCGTTGGTGTCTTCGCTTACCTCCGCCTCGCTACGGCGTCGCGCGCCGCATGTGCAGCCGACGCAGAGCACTGGCCCTCCCCAAAGCAGCTCCGCTTCTGTGCCGAGGAGCGTGAGCCACTGGCTTCAGGAGCAGGAGGCCTCGGAGGCACCCGCCCTGTCGAACCACAAGGGGGTCCGATAAGCGCCAAGCAGCGGGCGGTGGAAAGAGTGTGGTGGTTTGCCTCCTTTCTGCTTTGTGGGCACCTGAGTGAGTGTCATTGTACCTCAGAATCTTTTTTTATTCCCCCCTCCCCCACCCTCCCAGTTGTCTTCCTTCCCTTTCACTCCTCTTCTTCAGTCAACCTCAAGGAGAAGAAATGGGCAGCTGCAAGATCCGCACCGCTATCCTTCGGTAGATCTCTCTCTCACTTTGCTGACCTCCTGCTCACAGCCATTCGTCGTCTGATTCACGAATACCACAACGACATACGCTCTTTGCCTTCCCCTTTTCGTATCTATTGTGCAGTGTGGAAGTGAATGTTACTCTACGCGTCGACCCTCATCATTCCTTGCCGCTCCTTCACTTCCTCCGTGCTGACTTTGCTCTCTTTTTCTTGCCCTTTCTGTTCTCGCTTCTACCTTTACAACAGAGAGTTTCCTCTTCTTTAGTTTCCTTCATCACTTTGCTCTTCCCAACGTCTTCGTGAGGCACTCTTGTGTTATTGTGTGATGTTTTCGTCTGTCTCTTCCTCGTTTGTCTCTCTTACCATGTCTCTGCCATTGTGCGTGCGTGCGTCTTTGCGTGCGTATCAGCCTCTCTCTCTCTCTCGCTGTCTGTGCGTACATTTCTACCTTCAGAATCTGTGTTTTGTCGTCATATCTGTTGTTGTTAGCTTCTCCTAATGCTTTTTTTTTCTCGTTCCGTGTGTGTGCACATCTTCCGCAGCTCAGTCGTATGCTCGCCACTTTGTTGGCGTGTGAGGTTGAAAACGTGGGTGTATGTGCTGTGTGCGTTTATTTTTGCGTGAAGGTTTTTGGAGGCGCAAGCGGCATTTGTGTGCAGGCAGCGCATGAGGAGTCGAACGGCGTAACGGCAAAGACGTGATGGGCGCAATGCGAAATGTGGTCACTTAAAAAGATGGCCAACCTACATAAACTTTGTTACCGTGTTAACTGGACTGAGAAACTGCCTGGTGTTGCTTGTGGAGGTTTTCAGGAGTGAGCGAGGCACGCCACGCCGAGTGTATTTTTTTCTGATGCTCAGCCTTGGTTGCTTTCTCGAATCTCACTCGCTTTGTTGGACAGGGATGCTGATGACTTCCACTACTATACCCCTTGCTAGTGGTATACCAACGCTGCCACATTCCTTCTTTCTTGTTTCTGTTGCCCCTTTGCCTTCTTCACTATATATACACAGATGTGCTGTGCACACCGAGAGGGAGACACATCAGCTGTTGCGCATCTCTACCCCAAGAGGCCCTTCGCGCGTTTGTCTGCCTACCATCATCACCGCCACTTCAGAAACTTACCCTTCCCTCGCTTTTGTGATCACCTAAGTCTCTTTCTTTTTTCTCTTCGCAAAGACTCACGTCTTGCGCTTCCTTTTTCTTTTGCTTGCTTCTTCCGCTCGTACACAACCATGCTCGAAGTCTGTACTACATTTCATGCCACCTTCCTCTCCCACACCCCTTGTGTCTCTTCCCTTTCCCATTCCTCTCTCATCCTCACCTGTTTTCGCTTGACTTGTGTAATCATTGTTGCTCGTTCTCCTCATCTTCCACCTCACCTTCCCTATTTACTTCTGCTCCACTTTTTTTTCCAATTCTTACCTTCACTCCTCTCTTCTGTAAGCGGCGGCTTCCTTTGCTTGCAGCTGTCGCACCGAGTGTGAAAGCGGTGGGGCTGGGTCTTGACCTGCTGCGAGGGCAGCTAGACCAGCTGGGGCACAGAAAAGCCGGTGTGGCTGCTGCGGTTGCGGACTAGCTTTCCCCCCTCCCAGCGCCCACCACAGGCGACCCAGCGGCGGAGGGCGGTATGTTGCGCTGCACTTGGGAGCAGACGCCGCCGCTGCTAGCCTGTCGCGCGCGCGTCTCTTCTCAGCTTGCCTGTGGCCACTGTGAGTTGTGGCCCAACGACAAAGTGGGCGCGCTTTTGCACCATCGGCCATCGCGAAGGCGCGGACGCCGGCTGCATGGATGGCGGGCCTGTCCACCGGTCGCGGACGCCGGGCCGACATCCCCCGGCACCGCGCTACGCGATGCGCCCCGCTGAGACAGGAACTTCCTGGCGGCCGCCGACCCCCACCAAGGTGGCAAGACTGCTGAGCTTACGCGACGACTGGAGTCCATGCTCACCCGGCGCCGCGGGGGCACCTGTCTGTACATTGGACACCTGCAGCGGCGGGCGACCGGCCCGGGCGTTGTGCGCGGCGTGCTACGCGAGGTTCGCGGGTCACCCGAAAAGGCCCAGCGCGCCGCAGCCCACTCCATTGTCTTGCGCGCGGTGATGTGGTGACGCGCACGCTGCTCGCGCTGCGGGGACTCCCCCCGCCGGACGGCCGTCACTGCCGCGAGGCGCAGCTGGCATGGTGTATCGCATCCGGGCAGGCGCTAGTTTGCGAGGTTGCTTGCGGTGAATGTTTTTTTATTTGGAGATGGTGAAGCTGCTTGAGGGCGTGAGTCCGTGTAGAGATGTGAACGGACAGTAGTTGTTGCACCGCATTGGAGAGCGTCAGTTCGGAGGACCACTCAGGCTATAATAAAGAGATCACGGGGCTCCAATGAGAGCGGGGAGGGTACGCTACGACCAAACTCCCCTCTAATGATCCAAGCACACATATGCACACCCACACACGCTGAAGGACAGGCAGAGAGCGAGAGCGGTCAAAGGCGATCATGGAAGGGAGTGAGGAGAATTCTGGTGTTCGTGTGTTGCTGTGTTGCTTTGTTGGCTTATGCGAGTGTGCGTTGGTTAGCGAAGGCGGTGCTTTTTTTCTCTCTCGCTCTACCGTTCTTTTTTGTTTTTAATTGGTGTGTTGTCTTCTCAGTGAGCCTTTGTGCTTTCACTTTTTGTTTGGTTGTTTGTTTGTCTGATCATGGAAGGAGGTGTTGTCTATTTCTTTGTGCATTTTGCTTCTCTTCTTAGCATTGCTTTCTCGCCTTCTGTGTCTTTATGTTTTTTTTTTCCTTTTTTTTTATAAGTGGCTGTGTGTGTACAGCCCTGTGTGCCATGTCTTCTATTAATTTTTGTTTCTCTGGGTATCTCTGGGAACCCGCTGTTCCTCTCTCCCTTCTTGTATATGCACATAATCAGTGGAATCGAAGGTTCTCTGTTCGCCCTGCCAAGTCTCTTTTTCTCTCTTTGGTTATCTTTTGCCTCTGCGGATAAGCACACATGCGTGGATGGACTGTGGCTGTGTCGAGCAGGTGAGTTCTCGTTTTTTCGTTTATTTCCTGTGTTGTCAAGTGTTGTTTTGGACTCTCAGCTCCTAGTATGTTGCATTGTTGCGCGCCTCATCAAGTTTTAGCATCGTTTCTCGTGTATATTCTGAGTGGAGGCAATCGTTGACGCCTGGGCTCTCCTCCTCATCATCTGTCTCTCACTTGCATGTCATGCGGTGAGCGTAGATTCCACCTCTTCCTACTTCAAGAACGAAAAGTACCGTTACGTCCACCTGTCACGCAAACAGGTACCTAGCTGCCTGATTGCCTCTTACCTGCGCCCCCCCCCCCCTCGTTGCTCTAGTTCTCTCCACACCTTTCAGTTTTTTATATTTAGTAGCTCATGATGGGGCCTGAAGAGTCCCTTATGAAGTCCGAAATAAGGCGAACTTCAAATGCAGAACAGTGATTTTTTTTTTTTGGGGGGGCAACAAGGATTGCGGCAAGCACCTGCTTGTGCGTTGACGTTGTTGTTGTGAGCAGAACATAATGGAAAAGAGAAGCGAATCATGACGGTCGGCGATGCCGCAGCGACGGAGGAGGCTCCTGTGCGTTAGTTTTGTACGTATGGCTGCTTACTCTGGATTGGCAATGGGAGTAGGGTAATATTCAAGGCAGCAACTCCAGTTAGTGACACCTGAGAAAGGGAAACTGGGGGCGATGCAGCAAAGCAGGGCTAACTGTCAATGCGAGGTGCACATCTGATGTGGGCGTCAATATGCGATCACGGATCTCTCTGTGAGTCGTCTTTCTTCTTCCCTTCCTCTTTCCTCAACCACCACTTCACACCCAAGCAACAAATAGACGCTCTCATTCATGTGCATGACCGCCTCTCCCCACCATGCGTCGTGGCCCCTTCACATTTTTTTCGGCAGATTTGCTTCGTTCCCCCTTCTATTGCCCTTACTCTCTATCGTCCTTCTTGTTTCTTCTCGCTCTCTGTCGGCTCTTGGTCCATGTGGATCTTTTTAAAAAAATCCCTTCCTACTCCTCTACTTTTTCGCTTCCCCCCAACCCTCGAACGGAACTGTCCACTGTTGCTTTCGTGTAGTGCTCCGCTAGTTTCACTCACGGCACGATTAAGCAACTCAACACAACGTGAACCAAGGCGTACTTTCAAGTACAAAGGAGGTTGAGGAAGAGACAGGCAGATAACGTCAGCGATGCGCTGCAGTTGCGGGTTCATTTAGCCACTCTCGTGAACGTGAATCGAAAGAAAATGGCGGCTCAAACTGTGGCTACATCACACTGGTATGACAAGAAGAGAAGGTATAGAGAGTGTGTAGTAGTTTGTGGAAGCGTGCGTTACGACGACAGCGAATAAAAAGCGTGAAAAGGGTGCAGACTAGCGGACTACAAGGAGCAAGGAGAACAACGCATCTGGAGTCCCATCTGCGATGGAGCGCCCGCCAACGTGAAAAGACGTGGCGCAAGGGAGCTTCCGTTCAGTCCCTCGTCGCTTGCTCTGCAAATTGTGTTCTTTACTCTCTACCCTCTTCCTCTGAACTATGCGATTCGTTTTTTTTCTTGTCGTATCGGTGTTGTGGCAAGTGAGTTTCAGCCTTCCAAAGATTGCCAACGCACCGTGGATGCGAATGCACGTCTTTGTTTCCCTCACCCTCGGTACTTACTCATGCAATTTTTCCTGTCTGTTTCTACGCTCTCCGGGATCTTCACTTCGATACACTCCTTGTCGTCAGCCAGCTTTGCGCCTTCTTCTTTGCTTGAATCATTTGTTTTTCATTGGCTTTCGAGTCATTTTACGTCCAGCACTGCTCTGCCTCGTTTTCACCCAGTTCTCTTTCTCTTTCGCTCCTACGGCGCCCCTGTATAGTCGGATGTCGCGGGATTTGAGAACCGCTTCGCTTTTTTTTTGGTTCCTACACTGTCTCTGTCGTGTCAAGAGGCAAGCAAGCAACTAGCCACCATATAGCAGAAGTCACCAGGCACTGGTTTCTTCCCTTGTCATCTCTTCTCTTTCCTCTTGTTTTTGTTTCCCATCATCACCTCGTATCGGTATCTACGAGCATTAATATTCTTTTCCTTTTTTTTTTGTGCGGTGTTGGTTGTTTTCCTTTTCTGTTTCTGTCTTTGCACTGACATGTAAAAACGAATGCTCTCTCGTTTGTATTGCCCCCCTTTTTCTTACGCTACTTTCCGCTTTCTCTACTTCATATACAAGCGTATGCGTGCATGTATGTATGTGTGTATGCATGTATGTATATGCACATGCACATGTATGTCTCTATATGTTTGTTTATTTTTCCCGCCTCCCTCCTTCTTTCGCCTATCGAATCGCGTGTAATTTTTCTGTGTGTTTTCTTTTTTTTGTTGCTTTTGGTTGTTGTGCGTGTTGTTCCTTCCATGCACATTTGATCCTCATCCTTGTCCCTCTTCCTCTCTTCTTTTTTTGTTGTGTTTGTTTGATGCGGACACGTTTTGTATGGGGTGACGTTCCCCCTATCGAAGTGAACGTGTGCTGGAGCGGTTGTGCTTCCTCTCTCTCTGTTTTTCTGTGGTGTTTGTTTTTCTCTTTTTCTCTCTCGACTTGTGGTGTCACGCGGACTTGTGGGTGTTGAAGAGAAGCATCGTCAGCAACGAAGCTCAAGAAAGAGACGAAAAGAGAAACTACGGAAGGGCACTAGAACAGTCATACTCACAACCAATGAAAAGGTAAAAGTATAGAGAGATTTCACACACCAGAGTGCTGCTGGCCCTTTTTTCCTTCATTTGAAATATTGCTTTTCTATCATCTTCGCTCCTTCATTTGCTACTACTGTAGGTCTGCGTGCCACTTTACAGTACTCAAGCATCTTACCTGCATATATAGTGGCATTGTGGCATCGCATTCCTTAGGCAAGGAAAAGCACACTGATGATTAGTGGGGAGGGAGTCTACTCTTGAATATTGTCCAGGACTTTTGGGCGGATCTGCTCAACCTCACATGTTCGTTGCTCTTTACCACATAAATGTACTCTTCTCCCCTTTGCTTTGCCTAAAAGGGATGAACGTTGTCTTCTCCTCGCAGCGTTAGCCGAATAATAATAAAAAACGAAAATAATTACCGAAGAAGAAAGGGAGCCGAGTGGACTTTGCGAACAGAGTGGTAATCTTTCCTGCCTGCCTGCCGTGTCAGTTGTGGGCGAGTGTGTTTGACTTGTACCATCATCACGCGATTGACGTAGAACTCTTACTTATTCCTGCTGCAGAGGCTCAGTCCCTTTTCTTCACCTCTGTGTTCCCCTGCCATTTACCTTCCTCCGCTCGTTGTTCTCCTTGTTTGTGTTGGTGTCTTTCGGTGTGACCTGTGCTGTTCAATGCGCGTGTACGCCTTCGACGGTGTGGCCTGTGCTGTGTCAAGTGAAGATGGGCACCTTTGTCGTCATTATCGGATGGAGGCCTTTTTCCCCCTTCTCTCTTGTATACCTGTCTTTTGAGCTCCCCCTCCCCCCTCCGCCCTTTTCTTTTCTGCGTGCCTCTTCCTCCCTCTTTTGGCGCGTGCGTGTAGGCTTTTCTTTCGTTCCCAGATTTTCGTTGTGTGCGCCTTCCCTCTGATTGTGTAATTCGATTCCTTAGTTCGTTCGTGTAGTTCTCTCTCTCTCTTTGGAGTGTTCGTGATGTAGGATGTACTGGTCTCTCTGTGTCTCTCTGTGTGGGTGTAGGCGTGAGGGAAGGTGTGTCTCCTCACCCAGTGTAGGGTCACTCGGAAGTCTTTTTGTCCCCTCTCCGTTTTTCTTCGGTAGTGTTTAGACCTAAAAGCGCCTTGTTTATGATCGCTGTGGATCCTCTTTCCGTGTGGGTGTTGTGCGGTGCTCTTCCTCACCCCATTCGGCACCTTTGTTCTCTCTTTGGCTTCTCCTCCTGTTCTCTCTCCACCTCCTTTGTGTGTCGGTGGGATTCTCTCATCTCTTATCCATTTCGCTCCACCCGCCTCCTACGCTGGGCCTTATGTAGGCGTGCCCCATGTCACGAGACCGAAGACGGGGAGCCATACAAACAAACTGCTTGTGACAGAGAGAAGTCCATCGTGCTTCTCATTCACGGACCATTTCACCGTCGTTCCTTCGTCATCAAGTACGCACAAACGCGCGACGTCGTGTCCGTGACTGGGGCTCTCTCGCTCTTCTTCGCACGACGGCTGTAGCGATGCGCCTTTGCCACTCCCAACCCTCCTCCTCCGGCAGCTCCTTTCCTCTGTGTGTGTGTTTCAGTTCCGCCTTCACCGCAGCTCCATGCCATGTTTGGACTTGAGGTATTCTAGTACCGAGTGCACGCGCTGAACAGACTCTCCTGTGTCGCTTTTTTTTTGCTTCCCTGCGTGTGTGTACTGCACGTACTGGGTACAGTATTCAGGTGAGCCTTCTTTCTCCCCAGCGCGCATCGCGGGAAGCGTGAGGAAGCACCGCGGATGCAGAGGGGTGTTGTGGACACGATGTCCTCCCAATTAGTCTATTGCTTTCCGCTGTATCCCTTCTTCTTCCCTTTTTATGTCCTCGCTTTTGTGCTTTAGGGTATGCCCACTTCATCGACAGCCTCACTTTTCCGATCTAAGAACTCTGCAAGACTTGACCTTTGCGGCACGACACCCAACCACTAAAAAGGTTCACATCACTCTTCCCACTCCTAGTGGCCATAGATCAATTCCACCTATCCATAGAGCAAGATGTCTGCTGTAAGCAACCTGGAGGGGGTCACGTACGAAGCCACGCTCGGAACGACACTGGTCCCGGAAGAGGGCGAGGAGGAATTGGCTTCCTACCTTGTGCCGCGCTTGGCTGCGTATGCACCGTCGGCCTCGCCGTTTTCTTCCTCACTGTCGTCGCACGGCGGCGAAGACGATGGTACCGCAGAAGAGGACCGTGCTGTGTTCCTACCAGGGCAGAGTGGCGGCAACGGAAGTCAGGCTCGTGACAGCGGCGAGCGATTGGCTGCACACACTCTCAAGGACGACACAGCTGAAGGTGTTGTGCTGCGTGCGAGTCACGATCTACTTGCGCATTCCTCCGCCTCTATAGATGAAGAGGTGCAGGCAAATGCTGGTACCACTGTAGACCCATTTCTTACAGATGTGGATGCCGAGGATGTCGATGATGGGTACGAGGAAGACGAGCATGACTTCGACGAGGAAGGCAAGGAAGGGGCTGAGAGCACCGATGCACTGACACAGCCACGTTCAGGCAAACACCACAGTGACGCCAGTAAAGTTCCCAACTATGTGAACGCGTTTGCGCACAATCGTGTGAAGGAGTTGCTCAAGTTCGAGGGCAGCTCCTCTATCATCTCAAAGGATGCTATATCGGCCGCGTGTGAAGCGGTGTCGCTCGTGACGCATGATCTCGTGGCGATGGCTGCGAGAGAAGCAACAAGGCGGCATCGAAAGACCGTTACTTACGACGATATCGCCCGCGTGGTGCAGTTGCTTGACCGTTTTTCGTTCTTAGCCGAGGTGGTGCCGCCTGTGGCGGCCTCCTCCTCCAGCGCGCTCGCAGCCGGAAGGTCGATCGTCGTTGGTAGCAACGTACACTCGGCCGCGACTCCGCGCAAGAGTAGCGACACAAAGCGACACAGAGAACCACTTGTGCATCGCCGATCCGCACACGGACACCCCGGAGGAAATGCGCTGCAGAGCCACGGCGAGACACCGCCGGTGGCGACGCAGTCTAAGACAGCGCAGGCGCGTGCTCTCGATGGGGCTGCGCAGCGTCTAGGTCTTTATCCACAGGCTGGGGTTGGCTTGCGCCAGGAAACCCTGCGTTTTTGAACAGGGCGCAGAGGAGTGCCAATAAAAGAGAGGGGGAGCCGTTTACTTGCGCTACTTCCCTCTCCCACACTCCTCAAGTAAAGAAGTCCAGGTCCGGTGTGTAGGGAGATGCAGGCAGACATAACCGCATAGAATACCTGTTACTAGGACGTTTTTTGGAAACACTGCTCGGCTGCGGCGCCTCCTCCCTTTCCTACCTCTTCTTCGTGCATTACAGCACCGTTCTCGCTTTTGCTCAGTCGTCATTCTGACACAATAGCTTGCGTTTGCATACCTTTTGACTGCTACGGACGGTGCTTAGTAGATTTCATTGAGAGCTGGAAAGAGAGCAACAGAGAGACACTTAAGGTGCAACGGAGCTACAACTGGACGCAAACAGAAAAATCAAAACATAACGGTTCTTTGTTGTCTGCAGCAGCAGAAGCTGCTAGAAAAGACGTGCGAGCTCACTTGTACGCAGTAGATGAGTAGTCATCTTATTCTGTCCCATGCGGATGCGAGCGAGATACATGCTCGGATAGACTAGGGGTGCTTGCACTGCGTTTGCGGATAGCATGAGAAGGGTAGGTGGACATGCCACTGGGCTTTCATGGCTTGCGAGCAGTGTGGGTCTTCTCTTACTGCACGTTGTCTTATTTTTCTTTCCTCCCTGCTGGATTTCACCTTTTTTTTGCCTCTTTCTCTGTGCGTCGTCACCCTCTTCATCGGGCACACTCACATAAACAATACGAACAACCGCGCGCGGGTTGAGTCCATTGTGCACCACCACGTTCTCCTGTATGTGCTCTGTGCCTACCCCTGCTACAATTCTTCTCATTCGGTTCCTTTTTTTTCCCTCTCACTACACGACGACACCAGTAACCACAAGATCCGTTACACTGCTGCCCCTCCTGCCTTTCCTGCCTTTTTCATTTTTGTGTGTCGTATTCCTCTCCCTCATCTCGTGCATCCGCTTCCCTCTTGAACCTCTCTTTCTTTTTCCCACCTAGCTGTCTTTCTGTTCTTCTTGCGCGCGCTGATTGACGAGTTACCGGGCACGCAGGGAAAGAGAGTCATGCAACGAAACCAAACGAACTGACCAACAAACAACAGGAAGCTCACCAGTGCCTGTGAGTGCGTGGGTGCGCTTCGACAAGGTTTGCAGCCGAGAAAGAAACACAAAGGTCTCTGCCACATCCCTTCTTTTTGTTCGGATAGTGTTTTTTTTTGTTTGTTTTGGATTGTGTGTTTCACCGATTTCTGCGCTCGGCATAAGTATAGGTTCAAGGCAAAAGGAAACACTCCCAAAGCGTACGCAAATAACATCAACGTCATCCACATCCACCGAGAAGACGCCAACGTACAGTCGCGCTCGCGCTGACGCTGTCAGAGACTCGTACACACGCATACACCCCAGAGAACCGCTCTAGCCACTAGCACTGGGTCTGATTTTGTTCGTGCTTTTCTTGATATAGTATTATTGTTATTACCTCCGCCTGCTACCTATTTTCCGTTTCTTCCTCTTTTTTTTTGGTTGGTGGTTGGTTGTGGCTTCTGTGTGCGAGCTGCAGAGGGACACGCTTGTTGTTTGTTCAGTCTGCCTGTATCTAAGTTTTGCAGCGGACACCGGCACGTCGTTTCGCTCTCGCAGTTTGTCTGATGAAACGCTGAGAAAGAAGCGACGCCTTGAGGAAATCACGCTCAAACTTTGCCGCTTACGCCATTTTCTGAAGGGTGTACACTCTCGAAAAGGAACAACCCAAACTTATATACCCTGCTTGTATTGCGTGCCTACACAATCATATCCGCATTTCCTCCTCACTGGATTGTTTCCCTCCGTACCATTGTTCTTCGACGTCACTCCCCAGATCCTTTGCCATCCTCGTGTGCTGCACGTTTGCTTTTTCAACGTAGCATTAGCGCGTTCTTTTTACCAGCTGTTTTGTCCCTCCTCTGGTTTCGTTAAACTACGAATCATGCCTACAGTTGCCGCGTCTCGCAGCGACGCACTGGCGCCAGTGCACGAGATGACCATGGAGCAGCTGCGACGCGAGTACGTGTCTCTCAAGAGTACCAGCTACTCTTTGACAGTGGAGGAGTCACATCTTATGTGCAGGATCGAGAAGCTGCGCGAGGAGTCCGTCCGGGCAGCGCTGAACGCTGAGATGATGGAGGAGCAGGTTTCGAACCAGCTGTTCCGCCGTCTCGATGGCGCAGAAAAGGAGGTGCAGCACTATCAGAGTTTGTTGAAGGAAGAGGAGAGCGAGACCGAGTCGCTGAGCAAGCGGATCAAGGAGATGCGCAGCCAACAGACAGAGGTCGAGAATATGTTGGAGGAGCGCCAAGAGTATCTCTTGATGAACCTGCAGCGCAAGCTCCTCGACATGGCGCGCAAGAAGACGGAGGTGGAGCAGGAGCTCATGACGGAGCGGCAGAAGTACTTGGATGTGCTTGTTACTCGCCTCAACATGCTGCGCGGCCGTGGGCCGGGTTCTAGCCCTGAGTCCTCTGTGACAGCCCATTCGCATCTGAACCCTTCTGAAGCGAATGTTGTTTCAGTGGAGAAGCATGTTGATGTGACGCTACCGACTACAACAGCATCCCACATCCCCACGCTACCACTGAGGGTGGGAACCTCTCTTGGTGACGGCAATAGCATGCCGTTAGCCGAGAAGCCTCTGCAAGAGGATGCCTGCCCCGGCACTACCCTACCGCTCCCCCTTGTCCTCACGCCTTCGCTCACTGCTCAGAAGAGGCCCAACGATGGTTTCAGCGAGAGCACGTTGCTCAGCAACGCAAGCGCTCCCAGTGGACGCTTCAGCATGTCAACGACGCCCCGCTCTGCCGACCTGACGCCGCGCTCTTCACACTCCTCCGAGGCCCACCACGCGGTGGTGGCGCTCGAGCGGAAGCTCAACCAGCTGCTGCTGGACCAGGCCGTCGCTATGCAGCGGACCTCCGCAACGGAGAAGCAGTGTGCCGAACTGACAGCGAAGCTGCATGCGGTGCAAGAAGCGACTTTCCTCGACCGCGCTCGTGCCGCAAAGATGAAGGAGGAGCTGGAGAAGGCCCGCGCTCGCCTCTCGGAGATGAAGGCCACCGCCAGCTGTGGCACCCCGTTCTCATCCATCGACGACGGCTTTGCAACGAGTAGCTCGAATGTATCCTTTGAAAACTCCAGCTTTGTCGCGTTAAGCAATCTCTCGCTGCGGGAACGCACCCGTGAGTTGCTCTCGTCGGTGCCACCACCTAATACGAACTAGAGGCATTGTTGAAACGAAGAAGATGAGTCGGCCGGGAAGGAGGAAAGTATATGACAGCTGCTCCTGTTGATGGAATCCTTTGTGAGGAAGAAGGTCAGAGGGGAGGGTACAGCTGATGGCCTGCGTGCGACACCCTCGTGTGTGTGTGAGTGGCAGTATTCACCGTTCTCTTCACTTCTTCGTTGAGGTACACACCCACATACATACACACACGCAGTCCAGAACGGGCGTGAACGTCTTCCCGCCCACCTTCTCCCTCAGCATCATCTCAGCCGCTGTTACTCACGCCGTCGCTGCCGACTCCGTCACTGTTATTGCTGCGACCATGTCTTTTTTTCTCCTACCTTGTTGACGTAGGGTCACCTCAGTGCGTGGCATCGAAGGTCCCATGTCCACTCGGCGTGGCTAGAGCGAGCAGACCCTCTCTCCTTGCTGATGTTGAGCGATCTCTGATGGTGACAGGGCCATAGGCCCCTACGACGTAGGGAGGTCAGGGTGATGTATCGCTACGGCTGTCGGAGCGACGTGCAGCAGAGAAGCCGTCTGTACCGCTCGCATGATAGGTGGGATGTCAGCGTGACTTGAAGGTATCTTAGCAGGTCTTCGCTACCTACTGAGGAGGGGGAGACCCTGAGCCACTCTGTGGGGGATGCACCATGTGGCAGCCGGTATCCTGGGAGCGACCGCGAGGCGGCCTGGGAGACGGGTGGGGCGGGCAGAGCTTGAGGCAGGGGCTGTGGGCTCCGATGACTGAGTCAGCGCACTGCTGTAGTGCATGTGGCTGCGGCTGCTTTGCACTATGCGATGGCCCTGCCACTGAGCCGTGGAAAAGTGAAGCTGATCTCGTGTGAGAGTGCAGAATGGATGTGCTGAAGTGGGAGTGAAACACGTTGTGCGTGGGCTATCGTGGCACCGAAAGTTGTGCGCGGTGCCTTCTTCGCGTGGTTGTTGGCGTGTCGACGTTGCTCGTTCATATTTTTCCATTAGGCTTCACGGCCTGTGTAGTGCTCGTGGTGTGGCTGTTTTATGTTTTGCTCTCATTTTTGACGTAACGTGTGGGTCTGCATGTCGTCTTGCCTTGTCCGCTTTTGTGGCACGTCGTGGAGGGCGATGTCGAGGCGCCACTGTCTCAGCTTTTCACGCTTTGTCTGTGCTACATCCTGCGGTTTGCTCTTCTCCCCACATCTCTGTCTGTTTGTGCGTGTGTGTGCACTTTTGCGCGCCGGCGTGCAACAGTGATGTTTCGAATGCGGCCAGTTTCTGTTTGCTTCTATTTTGGCCTGTAGGCACATCGTACGCTCTCTCCTTTTTTTTTTTTCGCCTTTCCTCTTCTGGACCTTCATATTGTCGTAGGCCGCATTGTGTTTTGTGTGCCCGTGCACCGGACGTGCCTTTTGAGCAGTTCACTGTTTTCCTTTCTCTCTCTCTCTTTATGTATAGAGAGAGTGTGTGTGTGCTGCTGTTGTTGTTGTGGGTCGTACCTTCCTCTCCCAGTGAGTGCGTATACGTCCTTCTCTGTGTGTGGAGTGCTGACTTTGACTTCTATACGCTCCATCGTGTCATCTGCTGTTGTGGTTCGGTGCCTCTCCTCCCTTCTCCTCTAAGGAGAGCACAGCAGAGCCGTAATACTAAGACGAAAAATAACTAAACCATCAAAGAGATGCAAAACGACAGCGTGTGCAGGTCGTTTGCTCGTTTCAGAAGAGACGATGCTGACTTCTCCCCCCCTTTCCTTCTCTTTTGCTTCCAATAGGACCGCATGATGGGTGGTTTGGGTCACACTTCCACACTCTCTGCGTCTTGACGTTTCAGATCGCCCTCGACTGGGTGCTAAGCATGTCCTCTCTCACCATCTTCCTTCATCCATAAAGTTCTCATTTCATATGTAATATTTATTTTTTTTCCCTTTTGGCTTCACTGAACGCGTCTTTTCCGCTGCACAATTCTGTTTTTAGCCTTTTCGCAAGATGCAATGGTTAGTGAAACTATCAATAGTACCTCACATCCATCATCCCTGTCATAGACGCAGCTGAACCTCATCCGCGATGCTTTCTTGCCCCCAGTTGCCTGCAGAACGCTCTGAGGGGCAGGTTCACTACAGTCTGCGCTGCGCGCTGCTACGAGAGGAGCGGTGTCAGCGCGACTCACTGTATTCGCAGGCAAAGGAGGAGCACAGACAGCTCTGCGCTGTGTGCGCTGAAGAGTCAAAGACGGAGTGGGTGCGAGAGGATGCAAGAAAAGCTACCAATATAAGTCCACCAGAACCGTGTCCTTCGCGATATGCGTATAAGTACAAGGCAGGGGCAACGGTGTCCGTGCTGCCTGTAGGCCGATTAACAGCGGTCCTGAATCAGAGGCCTAGTGCCACAGTCGACCCCGGCAACGCTGAAGAGAATTTGCTGGAGCCCTGGGAGTCAGAGAACCGCGTTGACTTGCAGGAATGGGAGCTAGGCGAGCGACAGGAGATGCTCCACGCATTTCAGACCATCTTGGTGGCACAGCACGAGCATGAGCTTGCCCTACGGGAGGCTGCGTGCAAGCTGGTGATGGGCGGTGCGACAGCGCTTGACTGGACGTCCTACCCACACTACGCTGAGACGGGGCTGCTCCCATAACCTCCTCAAACCTGTGTTATGCGTAGGAGTGCGGAGGGAAGAAAAGAGACTTCCGTGAGATATGAGAAGGTGACGAGATGTAGGTCCCGCCACTACCTCCGGGGTACGTGCATATGTGCGTTTCTTTCTCCTTCACTGGCATGCACTCGTATACTTCTCCCCTCCTCCCTTTTCTTGTGTGCTGTTGGAGCTTGTCGGGTCTTCTTAGCCTCCTTTTCCCCACTTCCATGTGTGTTTGTGTGTTCTGCCTTGGTGTGTGCAGTTGCTCAACGTGTAGATCCTTTGTGAACTCCATGTTGCAGCTGTGCAAGATGACTGATGTACAGCATCATCAAAGAGTGATGTAGAGACGCACACGACGCCAAAATGCAGAGTTAAAGAGAGCGACGAGAAGGTTGGTATTCACCTTGTCCCCTGCCCCTTCCCCAAGCGGTTGCTTCCTCGGTGAATACCACTTGCTACATGATGTCGCCTAGTGGCGGGCTATTGCCGTGTTGTTACGCAAAGATGCGAACCACAGGGGTTGCGGTCAAGCGCGAACAGTCAAGGGAAGCGAGGCTGATTCTCCTGTGCTGCTCTGATCGCGAACGGGGCCCTACATCCGGATTTTTTCTCTTCTCGAAGTACTTTTCCCACCCACTCGTGTAACCTGCCCTGAGGGCACGCTTTTCGTTAAAGCACTGCTATCTTGCAGACACTTCTTTCCCACTGTTGTGCCGTTGTGTTGTTTGTTTGTCATTCAAATGACTTCGTTCCCTCGCGTTGTCATCGCCGAGCGATGGGGGCGACTCAAAACAAAAACAAAAAAATGAAATCAAACCCAATACGACTAGCGGAGGTCGACACACCTTCTTATCGCGCTTATTCTCTCTCAGCTTTACTTTAGCGCTGCTCTCGCCCTGTGTTCGCCCTGGTTAAGGGACGAGGTGCGCCAGAACGAAAAGCAAGGCGCTTTCATCCACATCAGCGTCTCCCCCCTCCCCCCTCTCCACACTCATATCTATACACATTCTAGAGAGAAGCACATGGGGTACTTCTAGTGATTGGGACGAATGCATGCCAAAGGTGCAGCGAGGCTGCGACAACACCTCGCTGCGAGGCAGCGGATGTGCTTGTTGAGCACGTGGCCGGTGTTGTCGGTGGCGGCGAAGTTGACGAGGGGTGAGAGCGAGGCACTGGGCTGGCGGGCGACCCTGCAGATGGATGTGGAGATCATTGTGAAGAAGCGTGATGGGCCTGCTTCTCAGAGGATGGCACGCAGAGTCGGACGGGCTGTGATCGATGCGCCTGCTTCCGCAGCGACGTCGCCGCCTGTTGCACCCGGGCGTGAGTTTACAGTGCGCCGTTTCTCTGTGTCGGTACCTGGATCTTTGCAGTCGCCACTGCCACTGCGTGTGACTTCGTTGCCATTGTATGGTCAAGCTTTCTGTGCGAGCACTTGTACAATTCCATCAGCAGCGCCACGCCTGGCAACCACCTCGTCTCTTGCGCTTGTTCATCAACTCTCGTTCTTCTCTACGTCCCTCTCCCGTTGCCCTTTCCTCTTTCTGGCATTGCCGCTCGCCCTGGTGCGCCACCGCCGGGCCCTGCCGCCTCACCAGCACCGATCACTGTGTCTGCCCTTGCACACGTCTTATAGAGCCATAGTCATTCACCACAAGTCCGTGTTACTATTTAAGGCCTCGGATTCGCAAGGCCCACCGAGAAAAACAGAAGGGAGATGGAGGACGAACAGCAACGTGCCGCTGTCATCGCACAGCTCAAGACGGTTGTTGGTCTTGACGACAAGGGTGCCAAGGACTTGTCCAGCAAACCGGCGCGCGTTGCCGATGTGCTCGCCTTCTTTGCGCAGTACAACATCAATGAGGCCTCTCCTCGTGACCAGAAGGTCATGCTCTTCAACGTGTGGACGAAGGTGAAGAAGCTCGTGCACCGCAAACCCATCGCCAATTTCATCCTCGACGGGCAGCTCAACAGCACGCAAAAGGTCGACGCCGCCATCAAGTTTGTGAACGCGACCGAGTGTGAGACGGTCGACACGGCGGCCATGCTGGTGGAGTGCGGCGTCGGCGTGACGGTGTCGCAGGAGGACGTGGAGAAGGCCGTTGCCGAGGTCCTCGCCACCGAGGATGCAAGCACCGTCAAGGCGAGGTGGGACAAAAATCCAAACATGATGCTTGGACAGATGCGCCGTGTGGCGACCCTGCGCTGGGCCGACGTCGAGCACGTGCGCGCGGCGCTCGAAAAGCAGGTGCCGGAACTGATCAAGGACATTGTGGTTGAGGCGAAGCCCGCTGTAGCGTTGCCAAAGGCCGCGAAAGAGGAGACCGCCGCTGGACCGAGGAAGGGGGTTGAGGTGTGCCAGCAGAACTCGAACTTTAGGGCCGTTTCGCAGGGACTGCCACGCACCGCGATTGGTGAGTTGCCGTCGCAAAAGGAAAGTGACTGTGTCTACGTTGTTGGTTGGGCCCACCGCGTGCGCCACCAGTCTCGCATGTCCTTTGTGGTGCTGCGCGATGGCTCGGGCTTCATCCAGTGCGTGTTCGACGGCTCTACGGAACCCTTCCACCGCGAGTCGTGCATCGCCATTCGCGGCACGCTGCGCTACGAGCCAAAGGCGAAGTCGGAGCTGCAGCCGCCGATGGAACTGCACGTGCACGAATACGCTATCGTTGGCAACTCTGACGGTACGATTGAGACGATCATCACAGCTGAAAGTTCCGTTGATAAGCTGTACGACCAGCGCCATATTGTGGCTCGCGGCACCGTGGCGTCATCTGTGCTCAAGGTCCGCCACGAGCTGCTGCGCGCCTTCCGCGAGTACTTCTGGTCGCGCCGTTACTACGAGGTGACGCCACCGACGCTGGTGCAGACGCAGGTGGAGGGCGGGTCGACGCTGTTTGACGTCCTCTATTATGGTGAGAACGCCTATCTTACGCAGTCTTCACAACTCTACCTCGAAACGGTGACGGCATCGCTGGGCAATGTGTACTGCTGCCTGCCAAGCTACCGCGCCGAGAAATCCAAGACGAAGCGCCACCTCAGCGAGTTCACGCACTTGGAGATCGAGTATGACGTTTGCTCCTTTGAGGACCTTTTGAACCATCTGGAGGACATGATCTGCACCGTCATCCACACCGTCATTGAGCGCGCCGGCAACTTGGTGGCCATGCTGAACCCCACACAACTCATCAACCCCAATGGAGATGTGCGGGACTCTACCAATTACAAATTTTCGCCGAAGCGCCCCTTCCGCCGCCTCCGCTATGCCGACGCCATCCAGTTCTGCAACGAGCACGGCATTTTGAACACCGAGACTGGCAAGCCCTTCGAGTTCGGCGACGACATCACCGATCAGCCGGAGCGCGCCATGGTGGCTGAGATTGGCGAGTTTGTGTTTATGACGCACTTCCCTGCCCAGATGAAGTCTTTCTACATGCAGCGCGACCCTGCCGATACGACGCTGACGGAGTCGGTCGACGTCCTAGTGCCAGGCATTGGCGAGGTGGTTGGTGGCTCGATGCGTATGTACAAGTACGATGAGCTGCTCGATGCGTACAAGCGCGAGGGCCTCGATGCGTCCACGTACTACTGGTACACAGACCAGCGCCGCTACGGCGGTGCTCCACACGGCGGCTTTGGACTTGGTGTCGAGCGTCTGCTAGTGTGGATGCTGAACCTGGATAACGTGAAGGATGCATGCATGTACCCCCGCTACATGGGCCGCTGCACGCCGTAGCATGAAAGGGCATAACCCTCGCTGCGCGCGGAGATACCCGCTAGTCACACGAAGTCGACTTTCAGTACGACTTTTACCGATAGGCGCAGGTTGAGCGCTGACTAATTAAGGTGTGAGACACGTGCGAACCCCCCCCTCCCCCCTCCCCAAAGCGTAAAGGGCAGATGGTGGATTTCTGCTAACCCCCCCCCCCCACACACACACAGAGAAAAGCGAGTGGCATGCCGCGTTGCTTTACAGCAATAAGAAACGATCTGGTGAAGCGGTGTCTCGCCTCAATTTTTTTTTAATTCTCCTTTCGCTTCGTTCTGTTGGGGCCAGTGTAGTACTGTTACTCTTCTCTTTCGTCTCTGTGTTGTGAGCTCAGCAGCATTAAGTGATGGGGGCCGCAGGCAGCAGTAACAGCACCCAAGAACAGAAATGTCCCAGTGCTCAGGAGAAGGAGAAAAGTGAGGGGGAAGGGGTAGAGAAGTCATGACGCAGTACTCGCACGCGGTGTCGTCAGTTGTTGTTGCGTATCTGTGTGTTGTTGTGTTCTTCTTGTTCGTGCACTCGCAAGCACATACCTCCACAGAGCGGGAGTGTGCGCACCAAACATGTACACCTCTAGTGTAGCGTGACATGAACGGATAAGCGCAACGGAGGACGTATAGGTGAAGGTAACTAAATACGCCTTTATCTCCTTCGTTCCTTCTTCAAGATCTGTTAGCTTCTGCATGTGTGTGTGATTGTGTGATTGTGCCTCTCTCGTTTCTTTGCGTCGCATTCAATCCCTTACGCTTGGTTACCTCTTTTTTTTATCTGCGGGGACTCGTGTAGTGTGGCCTCTTGTCGGCGAACAAGAGAACAGAGCCCCAGGCACATATGCAGAGACACGCACCCGCTGTGCAGGCAGAATTCCAGGAGGAGGGAGAATGAAATACTGCAGTGCTCGCAAAGAAATCAAGGCCAAAGAAGTACCACAGGAAAATAAGAGAAGGATTGCATAAATGTCGTGACCGCGTAACACGGAAGTTGGATTTGAATCATTTTACATTTTGTGGGGTGATGGGTGAGTCTCTGCATCCACGCTGCGCTAGGACTTGGCGTGCATGTGTGTTTCTTGGAAAGCCTCGTGAGCGTACTAAAGGAAAAGAACACAAGCGTCAGTGTTGTGCGGTAGTTGGCGATGTAGCATGTGGGGATATGGGAGGCCTTAGCACAGCACTGCCTTCATGGATGGTGTTGTGAATTTTGTTTTCTGTTTGTATGGCACTTTCCGCATACTGTACGCATGGACCTTCCTTCGCCCCCCTTTTTTTCTTAGTGCGACGATGCTCATCGCTCTTTCTGCGCTCCGTCTTCTCTTAACGTTGTCTGTAGAGTCGCGTACTCTCTCATTTATTTTCTTCGATAGCTGACGTCAAGTCATTTCAACACCGACGCACAAGCATGAGTAGAGAATCGAGATAAAATCAAGCAAGTTATAGGTGTGCAGCTTGTCGAAAGGCTAGATCCAACAGCAGAAGTTAAGGAAGCACTCTTCAACGCTCACCTTTTGAGTTTTCATGCGCGTATCCCCGTCGTGGTTCGAAGAAGAGGCAGCAAAGATAAGCGGCACACACACACACACACACACACACACACGCAGAGGAAGGGTAGCCACAGCAACCGGGCGAGTACTCATCGCCAGCGCAATGATTCACTTTATCCTCCTGCAGAACCGCATGGGCAACACCCGGCTCGCCAAGTTTTACATCCCAGTCGATGATGCCGGCCAGGCGCAGATCAAACGTCAGGTCAACGCTATCGTGAACGCACGCGATGCACGTGCGTCAAACTTTGTTTCGTACGAGGATATCAAGCTTGTCTATCGCCGCTATGCCGGGCTCTTCTTCATCCTCGGCATCGATCAGGAGGACAACGACTTGATGTACGTCGAGTTGATTCACCTGCTTGTGGAAGTACTGGACATGTTCTTCAAGGATGTGTGCGAGCTGGACTTGATCTTTAACTTCCACAAGGTGTACATGATCATTGATGAAATGATTATGGGCGGCGAGATTCAGGAGGTGTCTCGGCCCGTCATTTTAAACCGACTACAGGAGCTCGAGATCTCGAGTAAGTAGGTGACGCAGTAGGAAGGAAGATGAGGAAAAAAGAGGGGAACACAGTGAGTCATCCGCTGCCTCTGCAGCGCTGTGCGATCGACGGCGTATAGCGCTTGGGCTCATTTGTAGTCGTGCCAGATAAAACGAAGCAGCAACGTCATCGACTCCCCCGCGTATATTCGACAGCTGCGACTTCCCTGCCCCCCTCCCTCCCCCCATTCTCTTTGCTCTTTTTCCCTGCTATGCTACCTGTGTGTACGATTTGAGGCTGCGGTGCTATGTCCATGTGACAAGAAGAACTGTCGTGACAGGCGGTAGTGGAGGGCATGAATGAGCAGTGAGTGATGAGGATGATAAATCACAATACACGCGCATAAACACAAGCAGAAGCGTCTGCGTGGGTGCCTTGCTACTTTCTTTGCCTCTCAATGCACATCTTTGTGGGCTACCCGCCGCATTTCAGCAGTGCGTTTTCTGTTGTTGTTTCGTTAGCTCTTTTGTTTGCACTTGACCCCGCTCCTCTCCCATTCTCGGTCTGCACTCGTGCCTTGACGCGATGGGTCACCGTACTCGTTGACCTTCGTGCTCGCTGAATCGAGGCAAAGTAATGAAAGCAGCAAACAACAACAGGGACTGCTGCGCTGCCCCCGTGTGTTTGTGCAATGCCACTGGCGTCTCTTTTCCGAGCGAAAAATAGAAACGAAGAACACCGGCTGAACTCTACTAGGCAGAGAAGTGGCAAGCCTCTCACCAAGGATGACATTCAGTGGCTATGCTCTCGGCGGGCCGTAGATTCCGGAGTTCCTCCCTTTTATTCGACTGCGGGGGCACCAGGCGTCATTCCTTTCTTCCCCTTTCTCTTTTCCCTGTCCTGCTGTTTCTTTGTTTCTTGTCATTATTGTTCTCCCGTTGACCTCACGATCGATGTTACATCATCGACCAACACAAGCAGCTCTACCACGCGCTGGAGCCTCCTCCCCTCCTCCCCCCTCCTCCCTCAAGCGGCGCTCTGTAGCTGAGCAAGGAAGTGTATCGCCCATACCAAACAACAAAAGGAAAGAACAAAAAAAAACACCACCAACAAGTCCCCTCCCCCCTGCGCACGCACACGTTGTCTCACCGGCGCACAAAAAAGTTCCGCACCGCGAAGTTACTCCCACCGAACCCGCAGGAGGCGAATTCAAAACATGGCGGCGATGGACTACCTGTTTTACGCAGGCGTGCTCCTCCTCACCCATGCAGTGTATATGGCCTACTCCATCCGCGAGCAGCTACAGGTGGCCCAGCACAGTCGCAGCTACATCCCTGCAGCTAACCTCGAGAGCCACAGTGTGTTTCCCACAACAATGATGGTGCCCATCACGATAGAAGTGCTTATGGGTATGCTGCTGGGCATTGCCGGCTTCGCGCACCGACACAAGATGCAGGACGCGCGACTGTGTGATGTCACCAAGTACCTTCGCTATGACAATCAGATGAACTCGGGCGTAGGCTTCATTCACTTCAATCACCGCGGCACTGTTGCTTGCAGGAAGGATGAGCTACAGGACGACTCCAAGTCGCCCCTGCAGAAGAAGAAGGATTGAGTTTCCTGCTTGTCAGCTCTACCTGCATGCCGACAACGCGGCTACCTCACACTGTCCTTGTTTCCACTATTTTGTTGTCTTTGAGCACTGAGCAGAGCTTGTGTTTGCTGGTGGTGGTCGGCGGAACACCTATATTGAATCTCCGTGCGTCTTGCATCGTTCCAGGCGATGCCGATGCCGCTGGTGTGTTATTGTAGAGAGGTGTTCTGCGATTTCTTCTCTGTTTCTCTTTTCTCCTCTCGGGGTCGCGGGAAATCGGTCCGCTGGCACAGGTGCGCATGTGTGTTTGTAGGTGGGGTGCTGTATCTTTTATGCTGCGGTGTTTTGCGGTATGGGTGAGGCCGGTAAAGATTCGCTTCAGAAACGCGAGAAGAATTTTTCGAAGGAAAACAGCACCATTACGCTTGCACCGGTTGCGCAACCAGGATGTGAAAGGGTGACTGAGACGCACATGACACGTAAGGACTTCCCGCAAGTAGATTTCTATCTCCTGACTCGGTGATACGACATGAGCGGGCGTTGTCATCACGGAGCAGAACGAGAGGAGGTGGCCCCGTGGGGGTTTCACCGCCTCTCATGAGATGGTAGGTACAGTGTTGTACTCCTTCCACTACGTGAGGGGCACTGTCTCCACGAGCTCGTATGTGCGTCTGTATCGGTGCCTGTAAGCAGAATGCCGGGAGCTGGGGGTAGTCGCGACGCTGTTAGCTCGGCAATACTTCTCTTTCTTGAACCATTTCCTACCCCATCTGCCCTCACCGCTCGTCCGCCTTTGCATCACATTTGTACACACGTGGCGACACGTTCACAGCTGCAGATTCATTGTTGCTCGAAGGTTTCTGCCCTTGACTGAAGTCATCCCCCCTTCTCTGTCCTATCGGCGACAGTACACATGTTCCAGCGAACAACACTGTGTTGCTACAGTGCTCTGATTGGCCAGGCCACGCCAGTGTTTCTCGGTAGCAAGGGCGGTACGCCAAAGCGCAAGAAGAACCCGATGCAGCTCCGTCGAAAGACGTACGGTCTTCACTTCAAGGAACGCTACCTCAAGATGGAGGAGTGGTACTACTGCCCTCTCTGTGCAGAGCCTAAGAAGCAAGGCGAGTGGTGCAGACGCGAGGACTGCCGTCAAATCAAGCCGTAAGGAGCGACGATCCGTTTGGCTTTTACGCAGTGAAACTCTTTCTGTGATCCTCGCCCCGTGTGCGGGTGAGGCGCACGTGATGTGGGCGGGCGGGTTGCCTCTTACTGATGTGGTGCCAGACCGTATGGGCTGTGAGGGTGCAAAGCGCGCCAGATGCGCAAGGGGTTTCTCAAAAAACCGCAGTAGGGCCTGCCAAAGCAAATTTGCGACGGCTAGGCGTGGGTTGAAGTTGCCCAATTCACCTTATCTGGTGTTTCTCCTCATATTTCATTCTTGTGACGGGGCAAAGGAGACGACGACGGATGCGCATGGCCTTCTTTTTTGCTGCCTCCATCGGCCACTTCCGGGTTGGTGCTTTTACAGTTAGTGGCAGCGCTGCAGGGCATACCGTTCTTTAGCAAAAACGGGTAAAATGGCTAAACGAATGCGAAGGCTCGCACGTGCATCCACAGGAAAGGAGAGGAGGGGGGAGGGCAGCAAAGAGATTTGGCTCACGGAGACAAATGCGTATTGGTTCTTCGTGGAGAGTGATTCTGCTAGGCCCCGTTTGCTGGGGGGCAAGGGGGCACGAGTGGCTTTGCAGTGCGTCAGCGGAGGGGTCAGTAAGAGCTTTACACATTGAGCAATCCAAGTTCTCGCTCATGTTTCACGCCGAAGAGAAAACCAGATACAGGGTGGGGCGATGCAGTGGTCTTCTGATATGCACGCAACAGAGAGACCAAGCACAGATACAGACGCTCACACAGGCCTTCTACTGGTGACACTCGTTCTCTCGTGTTTTACCGATATGCCTACTCTTTTCTTCTGCGATGCGTGTAAAAGTGCAACAACAACGCAGGTAAGTGTGAGCCTCGATTTTCTTTCTTCTTGATCAACCCAGGCCAAAGCGTCAAAGGCGGCAGCATCTCGCTTTACACGCCTGTGTGTGCGCGGGTGCACTCGTGGACTCTTCTTACCTCCATCCCCTCTCGTTCTTGTTCTTCACGCCTTTCATAGATCCATAAGCTTTCTTCTGCTCTTTTTGCCTTGTGTGTGTGTGTGCGTGCATCCATAGCGGATCATCTCTGAAGTAATGCAGCAAGTTTTTCAAGAGGACGCCGCACGGGGCGGGGCGGTCAAGCCTCTCATTCGCTTTCCTCTCCCGGTAGAGTTGGCGACGAACTTGACAGCGAGAGGGAAGCGTTCGCGCAGCTCGGCGGGGATGAAAAGCGCAACAGGTTGCTCCACCGCCGCCAGCCCCGTGACACCACTGACGCCCGAGGAGCGTGCGGCGCTCTGTTGCTTCATTATGTACGGCAATCAGCCTACACCTGCCTCACTGTGGTTCTATCACCACGCTGAGAAGTACTCCACTCCTGCGCAGCTCCTCGCCCGCCACACGGGACCGTCTCGCTCTGCAGTGGCCTCTCAGCATCGATGGTGCTTTGTGGCTCTTCGTCAGGCCATGTCGCTCCTCTGCCGGGTTGTCCGACTGGACAGCTCCGGGTTTTATCTTCACTCTACGTCTCCATCGAAAGCTGGAGTCGGCGCAACCGCGGCGACATGCGGTGAATTAGCTACATCTACTGATGCTCCTGCGGAATCTGCACGTGCAACGACACTGGAGCTGTATTGTCGCTTTCAAGCACTTGAGCTCGAGTTGGAAGATGTGACTCTGCGAACCGAAGCAGCCACGCAGACAGACACAGTTCCGGAGTCCGTGCGCCAGCAACTGCGATCTGATGTGGAGGCGACAGTGGTGTGCATCAAGGAGAGCGTGAATGCGCTGGAGGTTACTCTTGTGCAGATGCTACTCGGCAGCTTTACAGACGTTAGCGTCAAGGGCGCGAGCACGCCGGACATGTCTGCAGCGCCGTCGCTGGAGTATGTAGCAAGGATCCTACGGGAGCTGCCATCCGTGCTCCAGTCGGAACAGTGGCCTGCCCAGTTTATTTGTGATAGTGATGCTTTGTTAACAGGTGGCGGATTAGAGCAGGAGAATGTCGGGGCAATCACATCGTCCGTAACTTCCTCTCTTGAGCGAACGCTCCTGGGCACTGCACCAGTCCCTGGGACCGACACTGCAATGTCGCAGCTTCTCGAGCAACTGGGAGGTGCGGCGACATCGCTGGCTTTGCGGAGCTTGTTTGATCTCTGCCACGCGGACGTGTGGAACCTTCTCGGGGTTGCGGCGGCCTCTCCGATCAGTCGACTCGCCGCACTCGAGAAACTTTCGGAGGAAACATTGAGTGGGTCGGCGAGTGCGGCCACACCGTGTCGACCCGTGCTCGACGTCGAGACCCTCGAGTTCAAAGAGATTCTCATACGAGCGTGGAACCACCAGTACGGCTGCGTTGGCCTCCGCCGCCTCTTTTTCGAGATGCAAGCACTGTTTTACCAGCTCGCGATACATGCGCAGGCCACATCAAAACTGGCTGGAGGTGGTAGCCGCGCCACCCTTGGCAACGTCTGTGAGCTTTGGGGCACGTGGCGTCTCTCGCTGCAGAAGCGGTCAGCAGCGTTTCTGGCGAAGCTCGGCACTACTGAGAAGTCTGCTGCTGAGCTTCTCGATGACTTCACTTTGAGTGTGAACTCGTGTTACTCAATGCGCCAGCACGCCGTTCCTATCAGTGGTGTGACAGAGGTGCAGGGAATGGTCCTTCGCGTTATCACGAAGTTGCAGGCTGTCGATACGAAGGGCTGGTTCGCTGTCCCAGCGTTTGACCTGGTGAACGTGGATTTCACGAGTGTGCGTCACTGGATTTTGACCCCTGTCTTTGCGCGCAAGTCCAAGCGAGAGGCCTACTGCTGCCTCTGCCGCGTGCTGGAGCGGATGGTGGACAGCTGTGTGCAGAAGTACGGTCCTACCCATGCCTTCAGCGTTGTCATCACAACTGTGCGACAGCAGCTCGTTGACGTGGCTCGTACGGAAGGACTCCTGTAACGCGGCGGGCACCCGTGAAAGAGAAGGCGCAAAGGAGAAAAAAAAACAGAAACCGCACGATAACTGAGTGGGGTGCCGCGGCAAATTCAAAAAAGTCACGTGCAGGAGGTCTCCCGCACTTGGCACGTGCGGGATTCTCCACTGCAACTCAAGGCGCATACTTCCAGTGTAACCCTGGCTCTTCTTTTTCTTTGGAGACGGCAGTTCCAGCTGTCTCCCTTCGGTGCTGTTTGCTGAGCACCACAGCGATGTAGGAAGAGAATCTAGAGGAAGCGCATTTTATTGGAAGGTCTTCACTATCATCCAACAAACGAAAAAAAAAAGAGCGGCAGCTTAAAGGGTGAGAGCAACAGCTCAAGTGGTAGTATTTTGTCCGCCGTGTTTGTGTCTTGCTTTCTACGTTGTTCCCATTTACTCAGAGGGCACAGACAGGCACAATGACGGCGGCGTCGTTCCCCGCTGCCTCTGCTTTATCGTGTATTCCCCTGCGATGTACGATGTGAGGGGAGTGCCAAAGACGCATACCCTCAGTGCCTCTCTGCCGTTTCTCGTTGCTCTCCGACTTCGACAGCCCCCTCGACGTTTCTCTTCTCTCTCCCCCACTCCCTCTCTTCTTGTGGAGCTCCTTACGTCTTGTAGCTTCAATTCCAGTCATTCGTTCTGGTGTCTCTGGGTACTCACATCTGCGTGCTTCATTTCTTTACGCCTTGATCTTTCCTCCGCCTGCTCCTCCTTACCACTACCCACCGCCGTTATTCTTTCTTCTATAGTGCGCACTCCCTTCTTCAGTCGTCGCGTCTGTGACCTTTGCGTTGAGCCTTGCTCTCACTGGTGCGTTGCGTGTCGGTGTCACCCTGCCCCCTGAAACGCCTATACGCCGCCATGCTACAAATCGAGCTCCCCATCGCGCCAGATGCCCAGGCGGCGCTGGAGGAATCGGGCAAGCACAACACTGCCACGGTGACGGTGCTCATCACCATTGAAAAGGAAGTGCTTCACTTGCTGGCTCCGCCAGTGTCCTTCAGTGGCGACGGGTTTGAGCACGATCTAACGACGACCCGTACCTTGCTGGATGCGAAGAGCGCGTCAGCAGCGTACATTGTGGTGCGCAGCGCACCGAGTACGCAACATGTTGTCATGTATGTGAGTGACTCAGCAGCTGCTAAGAATCGTATGCTCTACTCCACTGGATTACGGAGTGTGGTGGAGGCGACGCCTCATGCGCAGAAGCAGACGATTCAAATCTCCTCCATTAACGAGCTACTTCCGTCGCTGTTCGAGGCGGAGCACATGGACGTGCGGGAGGACTTGATGACGGAGAGTGAGCGGCATCGTGCCGCTATTGCGCGAATGGTGGTGGCACCCCAGCCAGTGGCTCTCCCCGGCGTGGCCATCAAGATGACTCCGGAGGCGAGCGATATGTTGTCACAGTTTGCTGGCGGCGCGGTAGACGTGGCCACGTTCAAGATTGAAGCGGAGCAGCTTAAGCTGGACCAAGTGGTGAAGCAGCTGGGCGGGGACTTTAATCAGGTGAAGTCCATACTGACGGACACGGACCCCCGCTTCGTGCTCCTGCGCTACCCCTCGCCTAAGACGCAGCGCGCCGAAGCCGTCATGGTGTACGTGTGCCCGCCTACTTGTAGCCCCAAAATCAAAATTCAGTACGCCTCGTCGGTGGCTGCCTTCCGTGAGCAGACTTCGCACCACAAGATCAAGTTTGCGCACAAGGTAGAGACCGACACCCCGTCGACGCTTGTGGAGGATGTGCACAGCGCCTTCGAGCCGTTCCCGTCTGGTGCCGCACATGGAGCTCAAGGTGAAGCGCAGTCATGTTCTTCGGTCTCGTCGGCACTGAAGGGCCACCGTATGCTCATTTGACGCTGACGACTGCTACCGCCCCACATCAATAGCCGTCGAAAGAAAGGCAGCCCCATAAGGGTGAGTAGACAACCTCCCGTTACCCTACTTGTGCGTCTGCTTCCCCAGCCCCTCTCCTCTTCCCCCACCCCGTCCTTTCAGTAAGCAGCCTTTTTTCTCGCTGATAACCAGTCGTCGGTCTTGTCCATGACGCGTTTTTTCCCTTTGAAACGGTCGTTATCATCTTTTAGTTGGTGCTGCTCTTGCCCATGTGCTTTCTCACTCCCATGTGTTCTGTTTTGCTTTGCTCATTCCACCCTCTCACTATCACTCTTCCTCTTCCTTGGTATTCTTCTCCCTCTTCAGCTCTGATGAGTCCTTTGTGCTCTTTCTTTTTCTGCCCTCCCCCTCTTCGTTCGTTCTGTGATTCTCCACAGTATCCCTCTCTCCCGTTCCCCGTCGCGCACTGTTGTGCCTTATTTGTCGTCGCCTTCTCTGTCCTGGGACACCTCCGACTAGACGGTGCGTTAGCGTCCATGGATGATATGTTGTAGGCAAACGAGTCAATGTTTTCCCCCTTTCCGATCTTTCTTTCTTGTTCTCACGTGTGTGTCTGCGTCTGATCGGTATAGGCCCACTGCGTACGCGTCTCCTTCTCCTTCTCCATCTTCTACAGATTTTAGCGTCTTGTCTCCGACACAAACGTGAGAAGAATTACAGACACGTGGTGAATGTGTCTCCTCTACCGCTGCTCGTATTCCGCAGTGATTTCTTTTTTGCTCTCTTTCTTTCCCTCTGTCGTCCTCGCTTCCATGACTCGCGCTCGCTCTCTCTGACTTTCTTTTCCTCTTCCTCTCTCTGGATGGAAAACTCTTTGTGGCGGTCAAGGGAGAGGGAGGGGGGGGGAAACGTTCGCGTGCGCACATCCAGCGAGATAGAGGCGATGTGGGGCAGAGACATTATGCTCCGCCTCCCCCACGCAGTACTTTCTCTGCTCTCTTCTCGGGACTTCGAGTGCGCGTTCGCCATGTTTTGATGGTCACCTCTCGGCACGTGTGCGTCGGCGAATAAACAAAGTTGAAATAACAAGACAGCCAACGCAACCACCTGCTGCATCGTGCGAAGCTTAACGTTCTCTCTCTTCCGATGCGCGTAGTCTGTAGCGGGGAATGGACGCATCGAAAGAGAGTACAACAGGAGAGAAGTGAGGAGGAGTCAAAGTCATCGAATACGCGTTCTCGGAGGCTCTGATTCCCTCAAGTGCGGCTTTCTCCGAGGGAGAAAAGAGAAGTTGAACGCTGGCGACGTTAGCAGTACCCCCCCTTTTTTGGGGAGAGAAGAAGCGCAGAGATGAAGCGGCACTGCACAGTACTTTTTTTTCCCTCGAAAGAAGCGGAAATGCCAAAACAAAGAGCAAAAACACGACTGAAGACTGTCGTGCCACGTTCATCGAAGCAACAGCACCGAAGGAGCCAGGTTCGGCTTCACCTTCTCTGGCACAGCTCATCTTCTCACTTGCTCTTTTCTGTGCCCTACCACAGCTGCACAGCCACGACTCTCCCTCTGTCTCGTGCCTTTGTCTGTGTTTACGGTGTTGTTCCTTGCCTTTCTTTGCCAATGTGAAAGTCCGCTCGCTCTCTCTCTCTCTCTCTTCTTCACCTTCACTTGCGTCGTTCCTGTGCACAGACTGACAAGGAAGTGCGAGTGACAAACTCAAGAGGCACCTACTCTGCTGCGTCAGTACACAGCTGCTGCTCCACGAAAGTGGGACCAACATCCTCTCTCTTCGCTTTACTGTCCCTCAGCACTGAGGATGGCAACGCCTGCCGAGGTGGATCCTATGGTGGCACTGGTGGAGTCGTGGGACACCTACCTTGTCCCCTCGCCTCGACTCCATTCCTCAATGGAGTGGCCTGCGCAGGATTGTCCTCGTATGGCACAAGGCACGCGCGCTTTTGCTTCTGAAGCATCGGTGTTTCGCTATCACCTTAACGATGCGTGCCGCATCTTCACTCCAGGTGCGCACGACAATACTGACCAGGTCAGTCTAGCGACCTCTGGACCGCCCAGCGCAGGCGCTCCCGCCGATCGAGCCACTGAGTTTTCAGCGTCGTCGCTCCTGTGGTTGCTCACACTTGTGAGTCGGAACGCCGAGCTTCTGAGGGCCACGGCTCACCTCTTCCTGCAATTCAATGCCCAGTTTGCGGCACTCGTAGACTCGAACGCGATGACCGTCAACGCGCTCCGCACACGTCACCAACACCAGCTAGCCTCTTTGCTAGAGATGACAGACAAGTATACGGCGGAGGACATGATTGTGGACTCCGTGGTCACAGAGCGAGTCATTTTGCAGCAACAGGAGGAGCTGGACACCCTTGAGCGCCAGTGCACCGCGGAGGAGAAGAAGCTTGAGGCAGATCTGCAAGTGACACTCTGGAGGTTTCTCACTACGTCGGCGCCGGATGCCGTGGCAACTGCCAATCGTAAAGAGCGGTCGCTTAGCTTGGCGAACGGAGATCACGGCGCGGGTGTTGGGGGAAGCCCTTATCGTCCCGAGGTTGACGTCAGCCGGTTTGCTGAGGTGCGCAAAGCCGCCACCTTAAACGCGCGGCGCAGCAGCACCGCCGTTGCACCGTTCTGGCCTGTCCATCTGGTGCCGGTACGCACCATCAAGCTACGTAACGAGGTGGGCGATGCATTTGCGGCTTCAGCGGTATCCTCGACGCGGTCACCATCGAGGAGATTGAAGGACTCAGCGCTTCAGCCTATCATTCTGGATATTTCACCCGTCTCTGGACTGCCACGCTGCCTCGAGTGCTGCACCGGTACTCAGCCTGGCGCCATCGCATCGACCGTGTGGAGCGCGGCGGAGGAGCACCTTCTCCGTCTCGCACACACCCGCCACTCCGTGCTGCTCTTTGTCGGCTCCGAGGTGGCCGCGCTGGATCTGATGCAGAAGTGTAGGGCGCCGGAGCTGCTGCTGGGAACTGGGCACAGTTGCCGTGACGTCTTTCAACGCTTGGCAAACCATCCCGTTCTACAGGTTCTTTTCACGACTCGGCTTTGGGGCGCCAACGTCGTTCTCTTGTGGAACCCCGCGCAGGATGTTGCACCCGCTGCGGAAACACAGACAGTGGTGGAGGATGCGCTGGAGCTAGCGTACGCGTGGGGCGCGGACATGTTCTCTGTGGCGGTGTTGGAAGGCGCACGACTGCCGAGTTACGCGGCAACTGGTTGCTTCGCTGCGATGGTGACGAGGGCCTCATCGACGTCGGCAGCGTTTCTTGCGTCCCAGACGGTGTCGATGGAGGTTCTGCGTCAACTGCGCAACGGTGTCACACGAGAGCTTCTCGACACGGCTGGCGCGCGCCGAGCCCGTCGGTGGCAAGGCACGGCTGCATGGATGCCAAAAGGAATTGGTAACGCCGCTTCTGCCATGACTGGCACACGCATGTGCCCTCGGGCAGTAGGAGTATTGTACACCAGCCAATCAGCCCAGAAGGAGCAGGAGAACCAACTGAAGGTGCAGCAGGCGTCATGTGCTGGTTCATCAGATAAGCTCAGCGTGGCCTTTCCTCTTCGCAAAGACAATTCCATCGTGTCTGTCAATTCATCCTCTTTCCTTTTCACGCCAACATCATCTCCCAGCTCCTTCCGCGGCCCGTGCATCACCTTCAATACCCCGCTGGCGATTCGTGCCTTTCTTCCGTTGGGAGAAGAATACTTTATCTCGGAACAGTCTAGCCGGCGAAGGGGGTGCAGTCGCGGCGGCTTTGACGCAGTTTCCCTGAATATCCCTAGCCATGAACGAGGCGACGCGCATGGACTGCTGCGCCGGCCAGTCTCGTCGACTGCCACGGAAGATGACGACGCCTCCTTCAGCAGCAAGAAGGATGCAGGCTTCTTGTACGAAAGCTCCAGTGCTACCTCTGTGTATGCGTCATCTGCGGCTCTTGATGCAGTGGAGGCCGGTAGCAGTGGTGGCGATGTAGGGCTGCGTCAGTCATCGGAGATGATGACTCTGGAGTCACTCATTCAGCACACCTTTGGAGACTTTGCTGAAATCCTCTAGAACGCGCTTGGGGGTGTTACTCTGTGGAGGTCTGTTGAGCGCACTTTCCACGGGTAGTTTGAAAAGGGGCTTCAGAGCCATCTGATGATCAGCGCCGGCTTTGGAGCACCCCCTAGTACCGCGGCGCGTGCAGGAGTGAGGCTGCGCTCTGGAGAGAGTCATACAAACGGCTGATGCGTTGCTGCCTGCGTGTGTACGCCCCTCTCAGCGTATGCGCGTCCTTTTGGCTGTGACGCAAGCGCTGTCATGAGTGCTGTAAGGCGCACTGCTTTCCCCCGCCCCGCCATTTGCTGACACTCCTTCGTCTTGCATTTCCTTTGTTTGTTTTGTCTCAGCCATGGGGCATGAGCGGAGATCAGCAAAGGGCTGTGTGTGTGTGTGTGTGTATCTCTGTGTGTACATCCTTTGCTCAGGCGTTACAATGCCCCCGCGCTCCCCTTTGCTGTACCGCTTTATTTTTGGTTGATTGTACATTTCTCTCTTATGCATTTGTTCTCGCTCTCTTTACAACCCTGGGGTTAAGGAAACACCTCAGCATGGGAGCGGGGTCCAGCACCCCCACTCAATGTGAGGGGGAAGCAAGGCAGCACTCTATCCCCTGGCAATGCCAAGCGACTTCTGGTGGTGACAAGGTCAAGCACTGGCGGCGCAGAGGAGTTCAGAGTGAATATCACCCACTGATGCCGGTGCTCAGGTCCGTGGATAGTGTGGCGTCGGAGCAGTCTGCGACTGTTAGCACGCTTGTACTGTCCATGTAGTGGACTGAGTGTGAGCGTGACTTGAAGGTATCTTACAAAGCCTTCAGCGTCTACTGAGGTGGGTAGGCTGATCCACCGAGAGGGTTTTGCACCATCAGGTGGCGACCAGCGTAATGTGAGCAGCTGCGAGGTGACCTGTGCGATGGGGGGAGGGGTAGAGTTTGAGAAAAGGGTCATGAACTCAATTGACTGAGTCGGCCGTAGTGTTGTAGCGCATGTGTTTGCGGCTGCTCTGTTCTGTGTGATGGGGGCGGTACCGGGACCAGGGGTGGGCGCGGGGCTGGACTTGTTTACTACGGTGGAATGGACGCGTTGTGCACCACGAAAGAAAAACTCCTGCATGCACGATAGTAGCCCACGACGGATACATAAGGAGCGGCCTCACACGATGTAACGTGCTCGGTTAGTTGGATTCTCAGCCCCTTCTCGCTTCTTCTGCGCTCTTTTCGTCTTTTCTTCCCTGTGTGTGCTTGATTGTGTTCTTGGCGGAAGGTGTGAAGCGAGTCTACCCCATTGGCGTCTTCTTATCACAGCTTTCTCGTTGCACACCTGCACACCGACTGCGCTGCTCACTTGTAAGCGGTGAGGCGAATTACAGTAGAATCTGAAAGACGTGCGAAAAGTGCTGAGCCAGAGTCGTCTGTCCTCTAATAAGACGATGGAGACGAGGGAGGGGCTCAAGAAGAAGGACGCGTGGGATCGTCGTATCGAGTCGACGCTGCAGCAGCTTGGTCGTCTCTACACTAGCCACATCGAACCTGTAGAGAAGTGCTACGACTACAACGTGTTCCGCCCCACGTGGTTCGCCGAGTCGATCAAACAGAAGAGGCCGTTTGTGACATTTCTCGGCCCTTTCTCAGCGGGCAAGTCTTCCTTCATCAACTACTTGCTGCAGGGCGAGTACTTACTGACAGGGCCACAGCCTGTCACTGACAAGTTCACTGTCGTCATGTATGGCGAGCGATCTCAGCAGATCCCTGGCCGTGTGCTCATGGCCGACAGCGGACAGCCCTTCCGTGGTCTCTCGCAGTTTGGCGACGCTTTCGCGGAGTTCTTCGCCGGCGTGCTGGCACCCCACCCACTACTACGCTCCGTCTCGTTTGTCGACACCCCTGGCGTCCTTGAAGCAGCCGGCGATACCCACTTCCGCCGCTACGACTACGTTGAGGTGTGTCGATGGTTTGTTGAGAAGAGTGACCTCGTCTTCCTTTTGTTTGATCCGACAAAGCTAGACGCCGGGGCAGAGCTGCGGCAGGTGTTCGGGAAGGCTCTCCGCCACCATGAGAGCAAGATACGCATCGTGATGAACAAAGCTGACTCAGTGCGGCCGCAGGAGCTGATGCGAGTGTACGGCTCCTTGTACTGGAGTTTGTCAAACTTGGTCCGCTCAACGGAACCGCCGCGGCTGTACGTGTCCAGCTTCTGGGATAAGCCTTACCGCAGCGGCACCGACTACGTCCTTTTTGAGAAGGAAAAGGAGGACTTGTTGTACGAGCTAATCGTCACGATCCCGCTGCAGTCGCTTGACCGTCGCGTCACGTCCGTGATGCGACGCGCCCAGGACGTGCTTCTCTTCGTGCTTATCTGCGCTACTTATCGCACCCGCTTACCGGTTGTTTTCGGCAAAGGCAAGGCAAAGGAGCGCTTCTTTGAAGAGTACGAGACCATAATCCAGGACCTGGCTTCGCGCTACCACGTCAGTGCAAACAACTTCCCCAACGTCAAGGATGTGCGCGCGTTCCTGGCCAAGGTGGACTCCAGGGACTTCCCTGACGTTGAAAAATTGGAGAAGCGGGGCTGGATCAAGCTGCTGAAGGACTCCATCGAAACAGACCTTCCGCGCTTGCTCCAGCCTTTGAAGGAGCACTCGATGAGCGATCCGCGAGAGCAACGCGACGCCATTATGCTTCAGAGAAATTACATAAAAAAGCAGGCCATTGCAGCGTCTGATGCTAACGCGGCATCCGTAGCGAACCTTGGTGGCAATAGCCCACCTCGAGCGGCCGCGGCACTCGCAGTATCACCATCCATCGCAGCTGCACCTGCTGTGAGCAGCCTCCCGTTTACCCCCGACACGCAGATGCCGATGATGACGCTGCTGATGCAGATGATGACCATGCAGCAGCAGCAGCAGACTAGCAGTGCCTCGACGGGTCCGGCTAGTAGTGGTGCAGCAACGGCGGTGCCGAATGACGAGATGCAACTCACAATACAAAATATGCTGGCTATGATGCAGCAGCAACAGCAGCAGTAGTGATCTCAGCAGCAGCAGCAGCAGCGCTACAAAAATGAGCGAGACGAGAAAGGCGACTCTCCTACCCTATATTGCACCCATGGGCAAGAAAGTAGTCGCCCAGAGGTGTGCCACCGAAGAAGAATACGGTAGAGAGCAGTAGAAGTGGTAGGCCAGTATGACTTGCGGCTTCGTGTCTTGCCTCTTACGCTTTAGTGACGACTTGAGCGTATGAGGATCGTCTTCCACGTCCTGGCATCAGTGCGCCTCCCCCTCTGTGATCATTTCTCCTGATACATGAAGCACACCGCAGGACGTTCTCGCACGTTTTTATGCTTCATGGACATGTATGCTGCGTATGAGAGCGGAGGAGGAAGAGAATGGGGTCCTTTGCTTGGTAGTCGTTTTCCATTCCTGTCGGCCCTCTTCCCTTCTGGAAAAGACCATCGCCTCCGCTTGCAGACGCGCGCGTGTCATGGGAGCATCGAGGGCGTTGTTGTTTGCGTCTCTCTCTCCATATGCGGTCCAGTCTCAGCGCGTTTGAACCTCGAGTTGATTTGGTGTCTTTCTCATCGTTTTCATTTTTGTTCTCTTTTGGCTTTGTAGAAAAGTCTCTTGTTGTGCCCCCATGTTATTCATTTCACTCTTTGGTTTGTTGTGTTTACCTCCTCTCGCGCGCGCACTCTCGCTTCTTCCTTCCGTACCTTCCAACGGGAGAGGGCATCCCGTCTTGTCAAGCGCACCACCTCGACCCCAGCGGTGAGCAATGTGAAATACAGTATACGAAGAGGAAGCAATAATCTCGCCTGTTGAAGCACTATAATGCCCTCTGCTCACCGAATGCAGTTGACGCACGTTTCATCTGTGGATAACGACTCCCCATCTCCCCATTCCACCCCATGCACACTGCTCTGCGAATGACAGCGACGCCAGTTGCCATGGCCCACATGTTTTAATGGAATGACTCCTATGCTCTGACATCAAGCCCTCTGCCTTCTCGCGTTCCTTTTTCCCCCCACTCTTCTTGCCCATAGTCACAGCATACCTCATGGCCCTCAAGCGCGTACGCAGCGAGGCCACAGAGAACGGCGAGGTCGGGCTCGACGACATGCTGGTTTCTCAACTCGCCAAGAAGCGACCGGACGTGGCTACCTGCACCTCTAGCTCAGCCGTAAGTCCTTTCACGCAGCAGCCGTTTTCAGCCCGCTACAAAGAATTGTTGATGACGCGTCAGCGGCTGCCTGTGTTTGAGAAGCGCCACCTTATACAAGAGACCGTGCGCACTCACCCTGTCACGTTGCTTGTAGGCGAGACCGGAAGCGGTAAGACGACGCAGGTCCCTCCCTTTCTTGCAGAGATGCAGGGCACAGGCACCGGCGTTGTCGCATGTACGCAGCCACGCCGTATCGCGGCCATCTCCGTTGCCACTCGTGTGGCCGAAGAAATGGACGTGCACCTCGGCACACACGTTGGCTACCACGTCCGCTTCGACTCGCGCAAGTGCAACGCCACACGCGTGCTGTACATGACGGATGGCATGCTGCTTCGCGAGGCGTTCACGGACCCGAACCTCACGAACTACAGCGTCGTGGTGGTAGACGAGGCACACGAGCGGACTATTGACACAGATGTGGTTCTCGGCTTGCTGAAGCAGCTCCTCACACGCCGGCCCTCTTTCCGGCTGGTGGTTATGTCGGCCACGTTGGACGTGGCGAAGATTCAGTCCTACTTCCCTTGTGTGCCGCTCGTGCATGTGTCAGGGCGGATGTACAATGTGGACGTCTTTTACATGCCAGAGCCGGTGCGCGATTACGTGGAGGCAACCGTGTCCTGCGTGCGCCAGGTGCATGAACGCGAGCCGGCAGGGGATATTCTCTGCTTTTTGACTGGCGAGGCGGAGATTGAGCGGGCTGTTGCCGCACTACATCAGGCACTGGGCTCGAGCTCTGCAGGCGCCTCTAAGGAGCAAGGAGCAAGAGCAGATTTGACGTCTCTCAGTACCTTGTCTGAGGACCTGGCGGCGCCGGCGCGGCCGACGGAGGTGGTGGTGTTGCCTCTCTACGGCTCTCTTAGTCTCAAGGATCAGCAGAAGGTGTTTGCCGCCTACCCTCCCAACATACGCAAGGTCGTTGTGGCCACAAACATCGCTGAGACGTCTGTCACGATCGACGGCATTGTCTACGTTGTAGACTGCGGCTACCAGAAGCAGAGTTTGTACAACTCCGAGGCGCGCGTCGACTATTTGCTGCCAGCGGTTATCAGCAAGGCTTCCGCAGAGCAGCGCAAGGGTCGCGCTGGCCGTACGCGGCCTGGCAAGTGCTTCCGCCTCTTCACATTGGTCGACTTTGCCAGCTTTCCCGATCAAGCTCACCCGGAGATACTGCGCACAAACATTGTGAACACCGTGCTGCTGCTGCTCACCCTTGGCGTCGCTAACCCGTGCGAGTTCCCCTTTATCGACCCGCCTTCGGACCAGGGCATGAGTGACGCCTTTTATCAGCTCCTGTACTTCGGCGCTGTGAACGATGGGCTGGAGCTGACGGACTTTGGCCGACGTATGGCAGCGCTCCCTGTGGATGCCTGTTTGGCACGGATGCTGCTTATGGCACCCAAGCACGGCTGCGGTGCCGACACCGCGGTGGTGGCGGCGATGCTGGAGGCTGGAAACGTGTTCAGTCGTCCGCCAGGGAAGTTGAAGGAGGCTCGCGAAGCGCATGCGCGCTTTGACGACGCTGACGGTGATCACATTGTGCTCTTTCGCATTTTTCACGCTTACTTAAAGAACCAGCAAAACGGCAAGCGCTTCTGCCACGAGAACTACCTACGGCACCAAACCCTACAGCAGGCCGTGCAAGTGTACAACCAGCTGCGGTGGTCGATGGGTCAGCTCAAGATACCGGTTCGGTCCACCTATATCCCGGAGCGCGACTACGTAGACACGGTGGCGCTCCGCAAGGCGGTGCTGGAGGGATTCTTTACCCAAGTTGCCCGTCTGACCCCTGTCTCATCCGGTAGCCATAGAGGCGGGGCGGATCCAACGACACGCATCTACCGTACCGTCCGGGACGCTTTGAGTGTGACGCTGCACCGCCAGTCCGTGCTGGCGGCGGCGCAGAAGTCCCGCGCACTTCCCGCCTGGATCGTGTTTGACCGTCTAGAGGTGCAGGGGGACGTGGGAACGTTTATCCGAACTGCCTCAGCAGTGGAGGTGGACTGGTTGCTGGATGTGAGTCAGTTTTACACCGATCTCAGCGAAATCCCAGATGGCGATATTGCGCAGGTGCTGCGCCGTGCTCAAGAGGCCCGAAAGTGACGCACACCCGTGCAAAAGCAAGCGTGAGGGTGTATAGTGCGGTGGCGCCGACCGTAGTCGCGTGCTTGCCATTCTCGTGCCTCGACCTTGCACTGCGTCCCATGATCACACGATGGAGAGCTCTTACTTGCCGACTTCTCTTCACTCCCTTTGAAGGATGCATATCGAGGACGTCGCCCGCTTTACTAAAACGTAGTACACAACACAGCCGACCGAAGGGAGCCCCTGTGTGACTGTTGCTCGTCGGCTTAAGCCGTTTTGTAGAGGGCGGCCATACTTCACGACGAGGCAGCATAAGCTCAGAGGTGTTCCGCTAAAACGATACAGGCCAGCCTTAGTACATCTCAGAGACGTAGGGAGCAAACGCCGCAAGCGTCCTCTCCTTCCTCGTGCACGCGCTCTCATTTTTGTTCGAGTTGTTCCTCCCCGTATGTCCACGACCCGACTCCTCTCTTTGTTCCCGCGGTTTTCTCCTTTCATATGTCCTCCCTCATGCTGTTTTTTTTTTTTTCGGCCTACCATTCAGCCATTGAGGCTTTCGAACAGGAGGACCCACACACCTCTCTCCACGTATACATTTTCCACCGGTGGGCGAAGCGGAGGAGGTGAGAGAGACGGTTGCCACATCACTTCCTCCTTCCTGCCTTTCTCTCCTTCTCACCCGAAAAGGCACGCACACATAGACGGGTGCGAGTTATAAACACGACTAAAAGGCGAGTCGCTGCATGAAGCATCGACTCTCCCCCTCTCTTCCTCTCCACACGCACGCTACCATCCTCTGTATGTGTGGCTATAGTCACAGGTCCGTACCTCGACTCCCCCTACCCCCCCCTCCTCCCCCCACACACACCCACACACTCCGAAAGCACACGTTATAGACACACATATTCGCATACAAATAGCCAACGATAGATCCTCCCTTCTTTTTTTTCTTTCTACTTCTTAGCGCACTGTCATGAGCAGCGCTTCTTTGCCCCCACCACAGCGTGGGGACACTGTGCAGGTGCAGTTCGTGAACACAGACGGCAGCACCATCACTCAGCGCCCCATTCGTATTGAGGAGCTGTTGCAGCAGCAGGATCACACCATGGATATCAGCGATGGGATTGCACTGCGCCTCGAGGCGCTGAATGCTGAGCAGGACTACAGCGACGACGACAGCGCGCGTCCGACAGCACTGCTAACGATAAAGAGGGTACCGAGGGCGCAGGTGCTCGAGGACAGGCCGTCGCAGCTGCAACCCCGCCTCCCGGCACGCGAGCCACCAGAGACTGGTACGAGGTGCTGGATGCTCTACGCCGGGAACAGTTGGATGTGAGACGCGCCATGACTGGGGTTGAGGAGGCCATGAGGAAGCCGAGTGAGGGCGAAGGTCGTCTTGTCACGCGACACTCCCAGAAGCTGCGTTGTGTGGCCACGCCGCTGAAGCGGTTTTCCTCTGCACCGAGCACCGAGGGCAAGTCCATCGCTGCTGACGCGGCACCCAGGAGCGTACCGCCGCCTGGTGCGTCTCGGCGAGAGGTATGGGCCTCTCTCGCTCCGGCCAAAGATGCGTATCCGCACAACTACAAGGTTCTTCGCTACGTCTCTTACATGCCCGCGCTGGACTGCCGGCGTTTCCGCCCCACGGCACTTGCCTTCCACGCCGCGGCATCGTACTTGAGCCGCAAAGATAGTGGCCAGCGCCTACTCGTCTACGGCGGCGTTTCCTTCGGTACCCGCAGCGTGGAGCAGGAGCTGTACGAATTCTCTGTGCTGACGGGCAACTGGTGCCGCATCGAAGGGCGACAGCTCGTCCCGGCCGGCCACTACGGCCACACAATGACAGTGGTCGAGTGCTTTGACCGCCTCGTGGTAGTGGGCGGCATCGGGCCCGGTGGTGCGACTGTTTCACCGCAAACGAGGCAGGCGTGGAGCACTGATCCGCTGCGTGCGCCGCGGTATCGATATCTGTGTCCACTCTTACATCGTCCTGCCGGGAAGGTGGCGAACATGTTAGTGCGCGCCGGTGGGACGGCTGCGCCGCTGCCCCCCATACCATCGCCCCCGACGATCGGCTTCGTATCTCTTCTTTTCGACATGAACCTGAGTGATCAGAGCTGGCGCGCTATTCAGCCTCCCACCCCTTTTCCGCTAGTGTTTCATACCAGCGTTTTCTTTGGCACGGAGCTCTTCATCTTTGGTGGACTCACAGCTGATCTGCACGTGTCTTGGCAGTTGCTTGCCATCAACCCCGGCACGTACGCGGTTCGCCGCATCCGAACAAGGGCTAGTCCGCCCCGTCGAGGCCGACGGGGAATGGCGCCAGGCGATGAGGGAGTGGGGCAGGAGCAGAGTGGCAGCGACGTAGATGTGGATGAGACCGACAGCCCGGGGCCACGTTTTCTGCACACGGCAGTGCGGTACGGCCAATACATGATCGTCTACGGCGGCTACGGCACGCAGAATGAGGTGCTTGATGACTGCTGGGCATTTGACATGGCGAATGAGCGCTGGGAGCAGCTGCGTTGTCGCGGCGGGGCAGCCGGCCGTGCAGGGCACGCGTGCTGCGTCGTTGGCTGCCGCATGCTCGTCACAGGTGGCTTTGAGTCGTCTCTAGATGAGGTCGGCACCTCAACGTCGCCAGTGACGACGGTGATGGAACTGAACCTCGTTCCGACAGTGCACGGTGAGCACATGTGGCGTACAGAGGTGCGCGTCCAGCCACCGTTGCCGCCGCTCGCCTTCACACAGTGCGCCCCGTGCGGGGACGGCCATTCGTTTCTTCTCTTCGGCGGGCTGACGAAGCCGGTGCGACACCCTACTCGGTCCCTGTCAGTCGGCAAACGCTCCGCATCCACGAAACGCCGTGCAGCGGCCGTCAGCGAGGACGAGAGCGATGCGGAGGATGTAGCGGAGAGTGTCGTGGAAGCAGATCACCGCTCCGCTTCTCGCAAAGTGTGTGAGCGTGGCGCCTCTGTGGCGGCGCGTAACGGACTTTGGAAGAGGTTTGCACCGTTCGACGACGGCTTAGTTCTCACTTTCCCAGAGAAGCGGCGGCACAGTGTGGGGCCAAGAATGGGCCGGTTGTGAATGCTCTCGGCGTTGAAGTGGACCCTGGGGAGCTGCCGGAGCACTTCAAGGCTTTTGTGCGACGGCAAGAAGACTTTGTGAAGAAGAAGGACGCCACCGCCGCGGAGACAATGCGCAAGACGACTCTGGAGGAGCTAGAGGAAATGGAACCGGCGCTGTATCTTACCGATGCCGAGATTGAGCTGCTGATGCACCGGAGCGAGGAGTGCTGCATCGCGTTTTCCGAGCGCTACAAGATGAACATGCTGCCGAGCAATGTGCCGGACCGCGAAGAGCGCGTGCACCTGATTGAGGAGTGCATCTCCGAAAGCCGACAGGTACGGGATGTGATGCGGTCTATGAAAGGTTCGGCGCCTGGCGTTACCGCTGTCAAGTCAAAAACACACCGCAAGCGTACCGGGCAAAAGTTCGAGGACTACTCTGCCGCGAAGCCCTTCCGCCGCGTTGTTGTGATGCAGCTGATTGCCAGCATCAACAACCACCTGTCACGCATGCATCGACTGAACAAAACGTTGCGAACTGTAGACTGGCCTGAAAAGATGGGTTTCCTGGAGGCTATTGACGATATGCAGAATTCCGTCCACGCCGTGTCACGCGCCATCAACGGCGTTCTCAACAAATACATCCAGCATCGAGTCGAGTCCCTCATGAAGGGTGTAGAGAAGCATAAGGAGGTGATGCGAATGCTCACGCAGGTTGTGGAGAAGAATCTGCACGACAAGATATGGGGGATCGAGGAGGCGCGAAATGAGAACAGAAAAGAACAGCAGCGCGCTCGTGCTGCTGTGGTGCCCCTTGGGCACCCAGTGCTCACGGTAAAGCAGGCCCCCAGCCCGAGGCGCATGTCATCAAGTGCTGTACGTAGGAGAAGTTCCTCGCCGGCCGCGATACGAAATCGCTCCACACCCAGCTGCTCGTTGGGTGTCGGCTATCACGCTGATGAAAGCAAGGCTGTCGCATATTTGATGGACAGGGAGTGGCATGATCTGCTCAGGCGCACCAGCATGGTAGAGAAGTGTGCCGGCCGTCTGCGCCGCTACTGCGAAGAAGGCGCGGCGACCAGCGACACAGCGCTGCCACCATCGTCGTCATCCGTCAAAGACTCCCTGTTGACGCATTTGGCGTCGCCGCAGGCACCTTCTCTGATGACTCAAGTTCCGCCCCCACTACAAGCGCCCACACTGGGGTCAGTTGACCTGATAGCGCCACCTGTTCTCCTGCCCACCGGCGTGCCGCTTGCGGGCCTGGTTACGAGTGAGGCTCCTGGGGCCCCTCTTGCGCTAGCGTCCGCATCAACGATGGGTGAGGCTGGCGCCGCTCGACCGTGCGAGATTATAATTCAGCGCTCAAACGAGCTGCGAGTCACTGCAGCAGGGGTTGCTGAGGAGGTCTGCAAAGCAGCTGTGAACCTGCGCACCGCGCTTACTCAGGTAGCTGCTGAGACGCCACTGGCGAGGTCGGTAGCCGTATCGTTGTCGTCTAAAGTAAGCCACCCGCCGGCCGCACCCTCGCAGACGACTGTGGGTACCGATGCCGTCACCCACACCATCCCTGTTCCACAACTGCCAGTCCCCACAGTGGTATCGTCTCACCCGGCAGCAGTACCGACAGCCTCTGGAACCGCGCTTGCTGGCCGATCATCTCCATCGGACACGAGCTCCTCTTCGTCATTGGGGTCGTCACGCTCGTCTTCTTCGGGGTCTTCGGCACCGGCAGCCCCTGCCGCGACTCACGGTCCATCACCCCAGCTTCTGTCGGGAGGCTCCTTACCATCCGCAACGACGACCCAACCGACGTCGCCAGGCTATGTGCCACCTCCAGTAACGGTGCCCGTGATGCCGAACGCAGAAGCAGCGAGTGCGAAGGTGCAGCAGCTGGACCCCCCCTGGCGGCCCAGTCTTCGCACAATGCCGCAGCGGATTCTTCACATCCTAGTCACAACGCAAAGGATACCGCTAGCTCACCGACGCAGGTCTCCACAACTCAGGGGCACGCTGTACACTTGAATGCCCTGCGCCCCCTTCTCGCAGCGAGAGAGTCTCTCCTGCAGTTCCAGGATAAGGTGATTCTGATACGCCTGAACAAGTGGGACACCAGCGACCTCGCCGGCCCACCACAGGACATGAAGGTGGAAGAGCTGTACAAGCGGCTCAGCAAACTCCTGACGGGGGTGACGCAGTGTATCACAGCCAGTTTCCTGACCAAGGCTGGCGCGAGGCCACCTCGTCTCCGCCCCGCTCCCCTTTCTGTCTGTCCGCCGCCGCCGCCATCAAGGAGCAAGAAGCAGCAACGGAAAGAGGGACCACCGGCGTGATAGCAAAGCGGTCCTCACAATCGAAGTCGCTCACCTCGTCAGCGGCAGCACGTGCGAGCTCTACACCTGCTGTCTTTTCGGAGATGTCGTTCTCCGCTGCGGGAGATAACGAAGGGGGTTCTCGCAAGGACCACTGCCCTGCAGAGGGGGCACAGCACGGCACCGCCGAAGGCAGCGTGAGGGACACTCTGAGACTGAAGCCGCTTCCTCTGCCCTCTTACGACCAGGATACGAGCGCTGGTGACGAGTGGCTCACGAGGCTCTCTCGCCTAACCGATAATGGCGCAGCTGGTGTTCCTCTGGTGTCGAACGAGACTCTTCTGCGAAATGTCCGGTCAGAGGTTGCGCCTGCGACTCTCTCATCTACCGATACAGCGGCCCTAGCTGCCATGCAGGTTCACGCAGTGTACCCGGGTGCACGCACAATACCAAATACGAACGCCGCTAGCGTCGTGTGCGGCAGCGTAGCTGCTCCGATGACAACGGGTCCGTGGGCACCCACAGTCCCCTCAATGCAGACAGGTGGCTCCGCGTTTGTTGGGGCAGCAGCACCTGCCGTCTCGCTGAGCGTCGTTCCAAAGGTTGTAATGCCGACAGGAGCGAATGACGTATGCACCGACAAGGCTGAGGCGGCCTTCACGACGCAGTCGTCACTGCAGCGCCGGCGATCGACGATTGCAGATCTCACGCAGCTGCGTCACCCCTCCCAGAACGGGCTGAGTAGCGGCAGCTTCGGTAAGGCACAACCAATATCGGCGACGGGAAAGAGTCGGTGACTCGCGAGCCGGCTACAAGTGTCACGCGGGGTAACTTTGTCGTGAACGCGGAATACCTTTCTCGTGCTGCGCCGCATGCGTTACTGGCGGCGCCAACTGCTGAGGACCAGTTGCAGGAAAGCGCCAGCGGCGTGCAGCTTGCGTGGGCAGATGTCGATGAAGACTACTTTTACTTTGGTCGGGCTGTAGAAAAGCGCACGACGCCTGCCGCAGCGGTGGTGTCTGGTCCGCCCTACCTTTTTACCCGCCCAAGTGTTGGCGTGGGTGTGTCACCACCAGTGGGATCGGTGGTGGGCTCACCGAGTGCGAATGCGGAGTGGGCAGCTCCGCCAACGCGCGACATCACTGGCGCCACTTTTGTGTCGACTGCACCACGCACGCGCTCCTCTACGGCGCGGCGCAGCATCAGCAGTCGGCGGGTGTCGGATCACTATCTGTTATCAACAGCCTCGCAGTCGCTAAAGTCGCACACAGCGCGGCCAGTTGTACGCAAGGAGGGTGCCAAGCACAATTTCTATACTCCTGGGGAGCTGCAGCTGATGCACGCACGCGAGCGGCTGCGGTCGAAGCCGTCCAAGTGATGGACGCGCAGCCGCATGCTGCTTTTCTGCGCAAGATCCACTCTGCGTGATTTCATCACGTTTCCATCCTTTACCGTGATAGTGTTTGCTGATGTGCAGTCGAGAGTCGCCTTTACTTCTTTGCGCAGGGGGATCTGAGGGCGAAAAGCGTCAATCTGGTGCACAGGGAGAGCGACGCGCTCATTGTCACTTGCCGATGTGTGGCCAGCCCCCTCCCCCCGCAGCCTTGTGTTTGCACGGACGCGTCGTCAATAGCAGCGGGAGGAAACGCTCGAGGTATGGGTGAAGACACCGATGAAGCACATTTGACAGCGACTCAGTGGCCATGCCTTTCTTTGCCTGCGTTTCGCTACTCTCCCGTTGATTCTACTTCACGTAGAGGGGCACTGCCTCAATGTTCAGCCGCTTCTCCCTCTTTCGCTGCACACCCCTCGAATCTGACGTGCATAGAGCGTGCCTTTCCTTTCCCTGTCGACCTGTTCGTCCACAACTTCCCCCCCCCCGCATGTGTGCGTGTGTCTATGCGTGACAGCAAAGTCGCAGTGCTGGCCCTCGGTGAGACGTCTTTTTCGACTGCGTCACGTCTTTTGATGTGTAATTCGATGCTCCCGTCTCTGCCGGTGATGGAAGCGATTTCTTTTTTTTTTTATTTGCTTTGGTTTTTTGCGCGCGCGCGTGCGTGTGTGTTTATGTGGGTGGGTGGGCGGGTGCGGTTTTTTTTTTCTTTGCTGTTCCCTCCGTAAAGCGAAAAGAGAGGCTCTCAATACTGCGCAAAAAAGAGATAGATACCGCAGCGGACAGTCAAGTCCCTCAATGGTGCTGGATAGCAAGCGTGATGACCTCGATGTGGGTGGCAGATGCACATTGGTTTTCCTCTTTCGGTGTTGCGACTCACTTCTGTGAGAAATCGGTGATATGCAGAGGTGATTAGGCCTTGGTGTTCTGTCGACAGTGTCGCATCTTCCCCAACATCGGCAGCCCTCTTGGTATCCGCTTGCCATTTATTTCGCGATCGCTGCTTCCCTTTTGTTGCTTTTCTCTGTCCTTCTTTACTGGGCGTCCAGCACCCTCCTCGCGTTCCCCCTTCAACCACCTCGCCCATCATGCCCACCCCTGCGCATCGTTGCACTCTCACAGCATGTTAGAGAAGAGAGACACGCAAACGAGCAAAGTACATTTTAGGAGCCTCTCTAGTCAGATTCGCCATGCTTCTGGGTAGCCGAGGCAACGCCATAGCGCAACATTTTCTGCTCACGGACGAACTCACAAGCGACCTCAGCTGCTCTCTTTCAGCTCCCCCCTCCCCCTTCATTTTTCTGGAGTCCTTCAAAAGGTGTTGCTTGGAAGCCTCGGCACGGCTTTCGTTTTCTTCCTTACGCTCCTGCTATAAGACATCTCTCCCACAAGCGGATGCTCACACATTCCTGTAGTGCGCTGCTACAACGCTATCCACCAAGCGAAGAAAACAACGGGCTTTTTTGTTGTTCGAGTGCCTTTAACTCTTCTGAGCGAGCGCTTATCAGAAACCAGACAGTAAACGAAAATGAAAGACTAGAATGAGCCTTGATCCTTCTGGAATCTTCTCTAACTGACTCAGTAACTGCCACCCACAATTCTTGCCAGCTCTCCATCCTCCATCATCATAACAGTACCCGTGTTATCCGCTCACAAACATCCAGAAGTGCCGCTTCCGGAAGCGCACAGGCAAGACGAAAAGGCAAAATAGGACAAAAGAACGTATATGTAGTCACATACGACTCGGAGAGCAACCCTGCAGGCGCCACACACCCAGAAAGGGTGGCGGTGACTCAAACGCCATCACCGAGAAGACGCAAAAAAAAAATACGAGAGAAAGCGAAGACGCGGCAGCGAGACACCTGTGCGCGCGCCCCCTCCTCCTCTTCGTCTTGTTTGTATATATTTTTCTTCGCATTGTGCGTGCACGTGCTCAGCACGCCTCTCCGCTCGGCTCCCTCGGTGCCTCTCTTTTTTTTTCTTCTCTCTTTCTTTCTCGTCGTTCACTCTTTGCCGGCGGCATCACATTTTGTTGCTGTTGTTGCTGCGAGCAGTAGGAATGGTTGTCACGGTCTGCGTCTCTGCCGCTACCCCTTTCTGTGTTTCATGTTCCTTTACCTTTGTTCTTCTTGTTCCACAGTGGCGGGTTTCGTGCTGGAGAAGGCGAGCCAGAGGAGACAGGCGGACTGTTTGTCGCGCACCTCCTCCCCCCTCTCTTCTTTAAGTTCTTCGTCGCCCGTTGTCTTGGCTTAACCCACACTTTGGGTTTTTGGTGTGTCTGCATTTTTGTTTTTCTTCTCCGCGCCTCATCTTGTCACAGGCCGAGGTTATCCTTCTCGTCTTCTCGCCTTTGTGTGTTCGTTCTTTTCGTCTTCTTCGTGGCTGTCCACAGGCAGCTGACGTCGCCACCGTGTTGTACTCGGTCTCAGTGCCAAAGTGCGGAAGCGTAGTGCAAACTCAAGAAAGCCAAGACCTGGGAGAGGGGGGTGGCACTGGTGACTAACAAAGTGTGGAAAGAGAGATAGAGAGAGCACTAGCCCTGGGGAAGTGCACGCGGCTTCGAGCTTTTGCACTGCCCCTCCCCCAACGCCTAGAACCTGACGAGCTCGAATTCACCTTAACAGCACGGCGGGAAAAAAACCGTTCCCACCCGTCTGCGCCGTTTGTACACAACTGCTGCCCTGATTAGGCGCCTTCCTGCAGAGGCGACGCGCACAAGGAGAGGGGTGTTGTGTCGCACTGCAAGCGAACCTCTTCGGTGAGATCCTTGTCGGAATCTCCACCGAAGCAACGCTGATTCTTTGACCATACACCGGCTCTCGACCCTTTACTCCTCTCCTTCCTCCCCCTTCTCTCCGTGCCCACATTTCTTTTTGTTGTTGTTGCACCTCATGGCTTTCTCTGCTCATTGTTTTTTTTTGCCTCTATTAGCTTGCATGTGTGTGCACGCTCGCAGGTGACTGTGTGAGCTAGTTCACAGGTCTCTGTCTCTCCGCGCCATACTTTTGGAGGGGTGGGGGATCTTGTTGCGCCCCACCGCATTTGTCTCACCTCATATCAGTGGAAAGGAAAATAGCCACAGTGTAACACTCATTCCAGCGGTGACAGTCGGATTTTCTTCGCCCGTCTTCTTTATGGGTGGCAACCATCACACAACGAGGACCTCACCCGTACTGTTTGTAGCAACGACAAAATACACCCCCCAATAACCACCCACTTAGACATATATCCCGCCCCCCTCGCGCTCTACCCCCCTCCCCCCTTCACCACACCAAAAAAGACAGCAACATACATCAGCTATTATCGCTAACACCACCTCTTCTTGCGCATAGTCCCCTTCCTGTGGCTTACGCTCGACGACCTTTACCACGGCTCGATCTCTTCGTCCCCTTTTCTCTTGTCTTCCTGCGGCGCTTTCACTTTCTCGTATGTCTTCTCCTTTCCCCCGTCTCTCTCTTCTTTTTTTTTGTCGCTACGTCTCAACGCTCGTTCCCTTTCCCCCCTTCGCTCCTGCGTATATTAGTGCCTTTGGGGCTCTGTCGCTGTTGACGGTTTCTTCTCCTCTTCTCCTTCACTCTCTCGTTCTAGCCTTCTCGTCCCGATACCCCTACTCCTTCTCTCTGGTCTTTTCAAGCCATTACGAGTAGTTGCATTTTTGTTTTCCGCGTGTTTGCCTGTGTTCCCTCGAGGTATACGCTTTTTGCACCCACTTCTCCTCACTGTCGGTGCGTGGGGTGTGGAACAGCACCTCAGTCGATTTGATCGTTATTCGAGCCGTGCTTGGGGCTCCATACCTTCTGATTCCTCACCTTTCCCTCTTTTCTGTGTGTGTGTGTGTACGTGCGTGTTCTCTGCCCCGGCTGCGGTGATCATGAACCCCCTCTTAGCACGGGACTACGAGGTCCCGAAGAAGCCCATTTTCCGTCTCGAGGGCAGAACAGTGGTGCAGAGCACCGAGGCGTCCGCCTTCGTGCCAAACAGTATCACTGATAGTGTCATGTACAGCACCAACGGTAACCTTGGGCTGCGGCACCTGAGCGAGGTGGAAAGGGTTGGCTTCAAGACGGAGGTTCTAATGAATGGCATCTACCACGAGGAGCCGACGGACACCTGGGAGTTCAAGGGCATTCCTCGCACTAATCAGGTGGGGGCGAGTATCTGCACGGTCGACTTCGACTGCATGCTAGACGGTGAATCAGGTACACTGTCGTCGATTCCGCACCGAGAGCTGAACCTCGACGACGGTGCGTACCGCAGCAAGTGCTCCGACGTCATGAGCGCCGATAACGGCGTCATCTTCGACACCAACTACATGCGCACCGTAGCACTCAGCGATTTGAGTACGTGGGGTGCGCAGGTGTGCTACTCCAACTTCCGACTGAGTGACATAAGCTCGCCACTATCTGTCGGCAGCGTCAGCAACGCCGGCTTGGACAATGGTGTGATGAGCTCCTCTGCGCCACACAGCTTTAGTATGGATAGCATCTCGGACAGGGCGCAGCAGACGCATCAGTCGCTCGTGATTGACCGCCCCCAAGAAAGCCTGAACTATCGGATCGAGCTTGTCGTGCTCATCTCCATTAACCAGGAGTGCTGGGATGTCGTCCACGAAGGGATGGACCGAATATGCCAGTCCTCACTGACCTCGGACAGTGCGGTGACGACGTTTACAGAGGTGAACTGCGTGGTAAACTATGGCGACCGCTATAGCCTCTTGCAAGCCGAAGTGGAGAGTACACCGTGGACTCGCGATCCCGAAAGCGATACGACATCGCCGTTATTGCGAGACCTGTACAATGTGAACGCCAGTGGCTCCCCGGACGGCCCCAGTAGCTACAGCAATAAGGAGGGCAAGGTGCACGGTAGAAGCGACCGGCATGGTAGGGACGCCTCCGTCTTTTGTCGACCAGACACGTGGAACTACCACGCTTTTCACAGCCCCAATAAAGCGCAGAGGTTTTACGTTATCACGAAGCGATTCATGCTGACGCTGACACCAGAGAGAGTGCCGGATAGTGTTGTGCTGACCTTCCGTGCCTGCCACAAACGTGCAGTCACAGAGCAGCGACTGCGAGCCCTGCCGACGGTCGAGGAGATGATTGCGGAGCAGAGGGCTGCGCTTGAACTGTTTTGGAAGACGTTTGACGCGGATGTCAAACTACAGGATGACCTGAGTCCCAACCGCAGCTCGCTCCCCTTTGTGTACAACGCATTCCGCATGTTCATGGTTAGCCACGGACTGGAGGGCGGGCTGTCGCGCTCTGGACTCTCAGCCGCCGGCGACGGGCTGCTGTTCAACTTGTCAGAGTACATTTACTATGGGTTGTACTACCTCCTTACCCAGCCGGAGGCATGCCTGCTGCTGCTGAAGAGCGTATACCACATGTTACCGAAGTCACGCAAGTATGCGCGCCTCCTCGCTATGAACCGTGGCGCTGTCTTTCCGCTGAAAACGATCAGTGGAGTGCACTCAACGCATCCTGCCAATGTGAGCAATGCTCGATTTCACGTGAACGCTGAGATTGGCTTTCTCATTGCCCTCTACGATGAGGCATCGGAGAACATCCCGGCCGAGGATCGGCTGCTGCTCCTCGAACTGATGATGGAGTCGGCTCGCATCTGGCCGCAGTGTGGGGAGTGGCAGGACGACCATACCGTCTTCCGCCTCGATAACATTGCCGGGACGGATGAGTACAATAGCAATGCCTCGGGCAACTTCTACATCAACATCTCCGCGCGGAGGCACATCTCGTCCGCCTTCTCGTTTCTCGATCGTCAGCAAGGACATCTCACTAAGGAGCAGCTGAATAGCGTCTTTGCTTCACTAGAGATGACTCGGCATGAGATGGCAGAGCTGCAGGCTGTCGGCAACGGTATCGTCGTGCCGCAGCGCCACGAGCGACTTGGAGTGTACATGGTGCATGACAACTTCGACACCTTGCTTGATTGGGGCAACGATCGTGCAAGGCACCCCCTCCACCTGAATTACCACCCCATCCACATCTACCGACGCAAACTCATCGATGTGCCGGAGGTGCTCCTTGGAATGCTGCTCTACCCCGACGAGTTTGACCAGCGTGACTTTCGGCAAAACTTCGAGTATTACCTCCCACTGTGCACGTTTGACTCACCCGAGTCGCTGTTTGTGATGGTGCACGCGCTGTGCCGCGCGCGATCGAGTTTCTCGCAGCCGATGCCTCTTCTTCGCTCCTTGGCCAACATTGACCTCGACAACATTGTCTACTCCGCGGAGGGCGGTCTGCACTTTAGCGCGATTGCGACGACATTGCCAGGACTCATCTTCGGCTGCGGCGGGGTGCGACTTTCTCACAAGGGGCTTCAAGTGAACCCCATCCTTCCGGCCAGGGTCGAGAGGTACTCCTTTACGATCAAGTGGCGCGGTGCGGTGCTGCGAGTGTTGGTGGACTACGTGAACATCACGTACGACCTCCTCTCCGGTGCGAGTCTGCGTTTTATCCACGGCACCCGCGGTGAGCGCATTCACCTTCACACCGGGTTTGGCCACTGCCCCGAAATTACGCACCTTGCTATCCCGCGTACGAGGCTGAGTCAAGTGGCGCAGTTCGACGGCGTGGTGCTTCTCTCCGACTGCCTCTTCGACAACCTCCTTGAATACAGCTACCGCTCGTGGTACAAGACGCTGGAGACGCTTTTCGATACGTACCGGGTACTGCATAACCGCCCCATCCCGCCGCTCACACCGGAGGAGTTTATCGAAAAGGTCGTCTATCAGTGCGAGGACGGCGAGATTTCGTTTAGTGGCATTGGTCATATCTTGCAGCGTCGTGGTGTGCACTTGGAGTTGGGCACGCCGGACGATGCCGAGATCGTTGAGACGCGGTACGGCTTGGCGAATGCGAAGGTGGCGGAGATGACGGAGATGGTAATCATGACGCCGCCACCCGTCAATCCTGGTCTCTTTTCCTTGCTCAAGTGCCTCGTGGAGAATGGTGTGACGCTGGCCGTGGTGTCGTACAGCCGGACGCTGAAGCAGCTGCTCGCCTCGAACCCGCAGTTGACACGTCTCTTCGTGGCCTCCATCGACGGCGAGGAGGCGCACGATTGGAAGATCAAGGGACAACCTCACTTGGACTTGTACATACGGGCCGCTGAGAAGATCCATGTCGACACGAGCCGGTGCCTCGTGATTAGCCACCACCTGGACCGCGGATTCAACGCAAAGGAGATGTCGAGATTCCGTATGTTCATCGATGTCGAGGATCCGTTTGTGAGCTCGCGATTCCCAAGAAGCCCGTACCCGACCTTGACACCAGAGGAGTCGCAGGAGACGGGCCGCTACAATCCCGTCGTGTGCTGTCTGAAACTTTCACAGATTCCGTCGACGATCGACGAGCTGGAGGACATGGTGGACGGTCGAAATGTGTGATGGTGCATCCGGTCGTCGCGGTACACGCCACAGAGCGCTGTGTGGTAAGCGGAGCGGCTAGCTCTACAAAAGCGGGCGCACGTCTGTCGCTCTCTGCGTGTGTATGTGTGTGTAGATGGGGCATGAAGCACCTGCAGGACAGAGAGGGAAAAGTGAGGGCTTAGTGTTGTGCACTGGCGAAATCATTGTTTATCGACACCTGCCCCCCGCGCAGGGCTCAATCACCCCTTCGTGTTTAGCGGGATCTCCTCCTCTCTTATTGATGGCGCGTGATTTTTCATGTCTTTTCTGTTCGTTTGTTTCCATCGAGGTTATCAGTTGCCGTATTGGCCACCCACTCACACATGCGTTGTGTTGTGCTGCTGCGTGTATGGGTGTTTGTGTATGAGCCTTTTTGGTGCCCGCTTTAGCGGCAGTCTTCACGCGCAACGGCACAAGAGCGAGAAGAGCCTTCATGGACAAGCGAGGATAAACGCGCGTTGAACTGCGTCATGATGGCGAGAGGCAAACTTATCATCCTGTGAGCACCTTTTGCTTGAGTGATGAGAGGAAGTAAACGATCAGATCGCAACTCTAGCTTCTCAGGCATTGCTTGTAGCATCCTACCCTGCAAGGGGTGTAGGGCTAAGCGACGAGAGTAACGCAACGCTGCTAATGAGCCAGAGGCATTGCTGCGTGGTTTGCCGATGCAGTGCACAGCAAAGGCGGTGCAGCGGGACCTCTGTGTACCTTTCCGGGCGCCTGTTGACTGTCTGATGGACAGTAGTGCGCACCCGTTGCGCTTGGGCCATACATATATATGCCTGTGTATATGTATTCCGCCTTCCCTCCTCTCCTTTCTCTTCCCCCTTATCGCCTCTATCGCCGGTGTCTTGGCTTTACTGTTGTGTACAGGAGCATATTTTCTTACTTTATGCGGTTGTCTCTGCTTGTTGCTCTATTCGTCTCTCCCTTCTTTAACTGTTCTTAGCTCACGACCGCTGCTCTTCTCCGCTTTCCTTCTGCTCAGCCTGTGTGGCTGCGACATCATGGTTACCGTAACGTCTTCCCTTCAGTGGTTTTCATTCCTTTCCCTAGCCATCTTGCAGAAACCCTTTCTTCCAGTGGTGAAGGATGTGATCGTGTACGTGTGCATGAGCGGCGCGCTGCTGTTCCTCGTAACGATTGTGCTGGCCTACGGGCTTGCCGATCAAGAGATGCAGCAGCACCTGTCAAAGGCGGCGCAGGTGGCGGTATCACGTGGTGTCACCGCAAAGGGCAACGAAGTGCTCGTGCCGTTTTCGTACGAGGCGTTTGTGAGCGCCTCCGTGACCATGAGCGTTGTGTCAGCGCTCGCTGTTCTGCTGTGCTGCAGCTTTGTGCTGGAAATGGCCTGGGGTGGTGTGGTGACCTGTGTGGCGCCTATGGTGGCGCTGACGGTGAACACAGTGAAGCCCAAATGCTGGGATATCGCAGAGGATTATCGTGGGAAGGTGCCACCGCCAATAAACGCGACAGCGTTGTGACAATAGCTGCAGCTTCCGTGGCTGCCTTTCCCGCATAGGATAACTTGAGTCGTTGCGCGTTGCTCCTTCTGATACGTGCAAGCTGCAACTGGGAGGTGAGAAACTCGTTGTGGAGCTCGGTGACGGTACTCTGTGTGTCTGTGTGTGTGTGTGCGTGTGTGTGCGTGCGCTTGCTTTTCTGTGAAAGCGGGTGCGCATTTATTTTCTGGGGTGTGTTTGCCCATTTAAGGGGCGGTTGTTAGCCGTTGCTGCGGAGGGGAAGCGAACCAACGAAAGAGAATCAACACAGACACATACACACGAACATAGGAGCAGCTGCCAGCGTTGATAGGGCGGCACATAGGTGGCTAGTGGCGTCATACAGACAGTTGTATGAGCACTATATGTTTCACAATTTGCTGCTTCTCTTTCGTAACAGATGTGTTCAGCCATACCGCTCTGCTCACTCGTTGTGGGCCTCTTCCCTCTGCCTTCGCTGCGAGCTTCTTTGGAGGGCCCGGTGCACGTGGTAAGGTTTCTCTAGTATTGACTTGTGTGCCCATCATCGACATCACTCTCGACAGCTTCAGCCTCCCCCCTGTCCTTCTACATCTGCAGTTGCTGCTGCTGCGTCCACAGGTGCACTTTGTTTTCTCGCTCCTGTGAGTCTTCTTTACACCTCGATTGGCGCTGAGTATGGCGAGTGGCATCAACTCGATAAAGTAGATCGGCGCGACGGTTCCGTCTAGTGTCCGTCTGTGCTACGCGTGTCTGTGGTTCGCGTGTGTACGGTCTAGCGCGTCACGCTCCGGCACGAGCGCCTCTTTTTTTTCGTCGTTGCTCGTGCCGCTATCATTGGCTGTGTGTGTGTGTGTGTGTGTGTGTGTGCGTGTTTGTGGGTTTGCTGCTCTTGCCTCGTCTTTCTTAATGCTTCCCCGGCTGCCGCTGCGTTGCTTTCGTCCCTTCGCCTCGTCGCTTGGCGCGACGCATTCCAACTCGGTCGATACTTCAGCCTCACACGTGGAGACGCATCAGCAAAATACTACCGCCGTGAGTGCATCAGCCACTCAATCATCCTTGGCGAGAAATAAGCCGCCCTCCAGGGCTGCACCGCGTCCCCCGTTTCTGCGTCCTTCCTGACAGATTACCGGACGGAGAGGGCGCAGAGCCGCTGGAACGCAGCGAGGCGCCACACTCAGGCCGCCACATCAGCGTCGTTGCGTACCGCTGCATCACAGGGCACTGCCTCCACTTCCTCAGCCTCATCATCATCGCACATAGTGCCATCCGCTGTAGTTCGCCCACTTTTGCAGCGCATAATGCAGGGCAAGAACAAGGTGGTGGTGCTCCACCCAGAGGGAAGTCAGGTCGTTACTCTTGACCTGTCTATCCAGCTCTCGGAACCAGCGAGCAATGAATTGCCGGCTTCTTCATCTCGGTCGCCCTCATCATCCGTGATGGGTACTACAGCACCGTCGCAGCCGAAGCGTGTCTCCAGAGTGGTAGTAAAGAGCATGGCTCGGGAGGAAAAGGAGGTGGCGTCCAAAACGCTGGATCGCATCCGTCTGCTCTTCGCGCCACCGCGGCCAAGCAGGAATAACTCGAAACGGATCACGAAGGAGCAAATTTTAGCTGACTGTCCAACTGTGCGCGCCTTCTGCCGCTCCTCCGACCTCGCCAGGGTGGCGGAGGCGGACCGTTCCCTGGCTGCTCCAGGGGCGAAGTCAGCTGTCCTCCCGTCATTGAGTGAAACAGCACCGTACACGGAACTGAATCCAGTACTACCCAACTCCGTCTTTTGGAAGCACGCTCAGGTGCTGTGCGTCAATGAGACCAACGTACGTGTGCTCTACAACGTGCCTACGATCACCTCTCTCACGTCGCCAGGTATACCGTACGTAGGGCTGCCGCTCGCGTGCGCGGACGTGTCGCTGCTCTTCGCGTCCAAGGAGAGGGTATGCTACGAGTGGTGCGTGCTCTCTGAGGCGTCGGCGAGCTCGCGCAGCCCCAATCATGGAGATGCAACCTTTCGCGTGGTTGGCACCGCGCCAACCTTCACGCCAACCAGCGACCTGCAGGGCAAGGCGATGATGCTGCGGGTTTCTCTGGACCCCGCCACTGGCCTCTGGACGGAGATGCGTCTGCCTGGTGTGGTGCGCCAGCTACCGCCACCGGTGTCACGTTGGCAGGAAACGGTCACGGATGTCAACTACCCGGCTTTCCGTGTTGTCACCTACAACATACTCTACGATGACTTCTGTACATCGAAGAACTCCAAGGCGAAGATATACCCGTTTGCCAGCGATGAGATTCTCGACCTTGAGAACCGAAAGGTGCGCATCGTGCAGGAACTCTTAGCCTATCATGCGGATCTGGTCTGCTTGCAGGAGTGCGGTCGGGATGTCTTTCAAGGCTACTTGCTGCCTGTGATGCGCGCGTGCGGGTACGATGGGGTGTACTGCAACAAGTCTGGATCGGTGAAGGAGGGCTGCGGTTTCCTGTTTCGCGAGTCTCGCTTTCATCTCGTTGAATTCACGTCTGTCCCGTTGAACTTTCAAACTCTTTCCTCCATGTTTCCGGACCTGGCGGGGCGGGTGGGTGCTTGCCCTGAGCTGAAGGAAGCGCTTTCCACAGTGACCACGATTGGGGCGCGAGTGGTGCTTCGGGAAACCACCAGTGACAAGGAGGTGGTGGTCGGTAATACGCATCTTTTTTACCACGCCAATGCGTGCCACGTTCGTATTCTGCAAGCGTACATGCTGCTGCACTGGCTGCACGAGGCGTCCCTAATTCCGCCTGGCGGGGACGCGGCGGCGTCACCGTCATCCAGTTTTGCCGACCATGCACCGCCGCGCCGACCTGTTGTCATGTGTGGGGATTTCAACTGCACGCACCCCACCGGCGCTTACCGTCTCCTCACAACGGGTCAGGTGGAGGCCAATCACCCATCGTGGGATAAGGGGAAGCTCTTCTGGTGGGGTTGCGCGCGACTGCTTGGTTGCGAAGCTGAGAACCTCGGAGAGCTGCTTGACAGGGACGCGGTGCTGCCGCAGACTAGAGTGGCGCGAAAGAGTCCCGCGCAGCAGCAAAAATTGCCAGCAGAAACGGCGAAGCCCACCACCACCAAGTTGGCAGATGTTCCTGTGGAGGCAAGTAACGAGACGCAAGGACAAGAGGAATCCGCACGACGCGAGTGTGGAGAGCGCGTTATTACGAAGGTGTTTCACGAGGCGCTCTACGGACCACAGATGCACTTGCAGGACGCCTACCAGCGCACGGATCTCTCATTGCCGTGGACGAACTTCACGCTCACTTTTCGTGAGGTGATTGACTACATCTTCTTCTCCGAGGACTCTTTAGAAGTCCTTCGCACAGTGCCCATTCCTCCAGAGGCCGAGCTGGCCGAGAACTTTGCCTTGCCGAACAAGAAATATCCGTCCGACCACATCGCCCTTGTTGCAGACCTCGCCTTTACGACATAGTAAGCTGCGCATTCCCTCCCCTCCTCTCAGCAGTGTAGCCCCTTGCCCGGGCCTCATTTTTTCTTTCGTTCTTCCGCACAGTCTCCGTAACACGCGGGCCGCATTTGTATTTAAAATTTTTTTTATTTTTATTTTTTTCTGTGCCCGCCTGTTCGTCCTAATTTGTGAGTGTATTTGGGGGGGGGGTGTAAACACCACCAAAGGAAGAAAAAAAACCCACCGCACTATCGCTCCATAGTAGCGAACAAAATAAGGAGGCGACACATATTTGCGGGACGTGGCAGTGGCGATGCACATCCCCCGTTGCTGGTGCGCGAACAGCCAAGAAATGGCTTTCTGTGCCCCCCCCCTCCCCACTCCCCAATGTCACCGCACTCTTCTTCTGAGTGATTTGCGGTTTATCTACGGCAAGACTCCAACCATACCTCCTCCGCTGCTTCTTCTCTTCTAGCGTAAAAAGAAAACAGAGAGAGAGAGACAGGTTTCGCAGGTGTAGTCATCACTGGAGTCTCACACATCTTTAGTTACGCTTCAACTCTCTTGTGTGCTCTCCATCTCTTCTGCTGTTGTCGTGCATGCACCTCCTCGCCGTCAGTCTTCCCACAAAAGATACCACCCTCTTCTCCCCCTTTGCCATCCCCCTCGAGAAGAGGCGGAGACACTCGCCAGATCGCGCGTACCCATCCATCGATACACATAGGCTCGAGACACACCACTCGCCTGACAAGCAGCCCCCCTCCCCTCCAGCGTGGGGTCACACCCGCGGCCTTGCGACGACAGTGAACCTGCTCTCTTTTCTGTTGACCAGGGAGAGCGGGACTGCTTCTGTCGCCTGCCCTCCACCATATTGTATGCCTTGTCTCATCTCAGACGGCGGGACGCGCACATATCGCCCACGCCGGAGACGCATACATGTATAGATCCTTGACGCCACGTCTAGAAGGTGGACCGTCTCACTTTTTTTTGCTCTTCGCCCAGCATCTCCACTTTTGCTGCGTTCAAGTCGAATGCAGCCGAACATGGAACGACGGGTTCTCGTATACCAGTGCGGTACGCGCGCTGTGGTGAACTTGAGCGAGACTCGGACATGTTCGTCCCCTTCACGTTCCCGCTGTCTTCCATCCGAGTCATCGACGGCGTGTCAAGGGAGCCGACCACGCGAGGCGGCAGGCTTTCTGGGCAACACCACCGCCGCTGCTGCCGAGCGGAGCGCGCTCGACTCGCTATGCAGCACACTCACCGTGAACACGGTAACGGACCTGAGGATGCATGGTGGGTTGACGGGGTTCTTTCCCAAACAGCTCTCTCGCCATCTCCTCGATTGCCTCCGCCTCCGCCGCCTGCTCGATGCACAAGTGATGACGTCATCGATATAATAGGCAAACCAAAGAGCGCTCGAGCTGAAGCGCTATCGAAGCGGTGCCCACACCAGAGTCTTCAGGGGATGAGCCCCAGCCCATTTGTGGATGACGTGCACAGCTGTGGCGACTCGGCGGCACTTCCGGAAACCGACTGCCATTTTTCATCGTTTGCCGAGTGGCCTCCGGTTGCAATGGTTGCGTCCTCGAGTCCTGCGCTGTTGTCTTGTGACCAAGTAGGTACCCAGGCTTTGGTGTGCTGTGCTGCAGCTGGAGACGTGCCTGGCGAGTGGATGTCGTGTGTTGAGGCTGACGGTCATGAGACTATGCATGGGTTCACTCAACCACCACTAGAACTGGCAACCTCTTTCCAGATAGGCAAAGTGGAATCCGCTGCTTACACTGACCCGGCACTAAGCGCTAGTAGTGAGTGTAGTGACGCCGTTTCAGCGCTTCGTGAGTGTAGTAGGACGGGGCCACTGTCGCACTTGTTCACGTCTAACGCCGAGGGTGGTATCGTCCCCATCGTTGCCACGGGTGCGGAGCGTGTGCTCTTCGGCGAGGACGACGACTTCATGGACCTGTCTACTGCCTCACCCAGTTGTTGCATCCCTCAGTCGGAGTTGCAGAAAACGCCTGCCGCACTCTGCGCAGCAGTTGGTGCAGTGGCGCACACACCTCCTCGTCCTCGCGACGTACGACCGAGCGCGCTGCTTGCTTCGAATCATGACGGCACCGGTGGATGTGAAAGCACCGACTGCAGCTCCCACGAGCACTTCTCCGTTCACTACGCTGCAACCTCTATGTCATCCTACACAACACCTAGCGAGTCTGTGCTATCTGCCGCAGCTCCTGTGGGTGCCACTGGAGAGTCGCTGGACGCAAAGTTGCCGAGTGACTGCAGGCCTGCGAAGGAAGGCTTCACACCAAAAGTCATCAAGGACGATACCGGGGCCCTGTTGGCCGTGGCGAAGGATGACCAGACTGAGGGTACGCCCTGTGCGTCCACAGCTGTTGCGGGGGCGAGCGGCTGTCTCTCTGCATTGAAAACACCCATGCCGTCGCCGCTTCGCCAAGAGCTTTTCCTTCGTCTGCTCAACGACCAAACCGTCTCAGCCGCCCACACGCCGGCAGCGCATACTGGTTCCTCGACTTCCTCGCTTCCGAATGCCGGTATCCTCGCCACACCCACGCCGCTGCATCGGCCACATAGATGGAGAGGCGCCAGCGCCACTCCAGGGTGCGAAAGTGTGGCGCTGATTACAGGATTTCCTACACCAGTGAAACTGTCACCCATACCCACGAAAGGTTTTCCGGTGTACCCCGAACTTGCTGTCAGTGACGGCGTTGCGACAGCAGCCGCCATTCTGACCTCCACGCCTCGTGCATCCGTCTCATCGTCTCCTGCAGTATCTGCAATTCAGGGCGAAGCGTACGATTGCGATGGCGACGAAGATGACGCAGTTACGCCGGCTGCTGTGATGGACCAGCTTGTGATGGCAAATAACGCTTGCGCTGCGAGGCGCCAGTCAACCAGTTTATGGGCCTCCGTAGGGGGTGGTGTACCACTCTACTCCGATGGCAACATGGCCGACTACCTGAGTTGTGGGCACAGCATCAGCAGCATCAGTTCGGAGTGCTCTGTGTCACAGATCTGCGTGGGGGCCCGCCAGACAACCCGCGTCTGGACACCGCACTCCAGCGAAGTATCGCAGCAGCAACAACTAACGCAGCCGCCCTCATCTTGCATCGATGGCCACTCTTCGCGTCTCCTGAGCAGCTTCCCTTCCAGCACTGCTGTGCCGCAGCAGCCACCGCCGCAGCAGCCGATCTCTTTGTACAGTTCCACCATGTTAGGCACTCCTAGTACTTTTCCATGCGATCACACCTTCTCTGCTCATTTAAACCGATCTCGCACAGCTTTGCGCTCCGAGCGAGCTGCTGAAGAGGTGTCAGGGGACTCGACAGCGATTTCGGCGATCTTCAGGGAGGTGCAGGAGCAACCATTGCACCAGCGGTCTCAAAATCTAAGCAGCTCCGATGTTCTGAATGGTGGCTTTGCACTGATGCACAGTTCTACAGATCGCTCTATAATTGGACGGGCCATGCCCAGCTATGTCGCCGACACGCCGAGCCTCGGTATCCCGACAGTGCCCACGACTCAGTCCCCAGCGCAGTCGTTTGGCGACAGTTGTTACTCTCCCTTCATGCCTCCCACCACGCAGTACATTCAAGCTCTGCCCATTGCTGGACTTGGGCGGCGTAACCCACCCTTTGCACACGCGGCGCAGCGTGCGGTCCTTGCCGTGGAGAGTTCGGAGGGCGACACTGGTGGCACTGCGTTCATCTATGGGGCACATCGAAGCCGACGACAGGAAACAAAGCAGACCACATTGATGTCCCCTGTGTTCGACGACAATGAAGAAAGAAAGACATCACCGTGCTCTACAGCGGTGCCGTCTTCGGTCAAGCTACCAGCTCTACCTCTGCTGGTGACCCCGCTAGTGTCATCGAATCCCACACAGCTCTTCGATGTCCAGCAACTACGGTTCCCAAACTTGGAGGAGACCCAGTGCGATGCGATCTATGGCCGGAGAGCTTCCCGCTCTGCATTCCTGCAGTCTCACTCAATCCACAAGGAGCCCGGGCGACTGAACCGCAGCGTCCTACCAGCATCACCGTGTGCCTCGTCGATTTCAAGCCAGCTGCAGCGGTCGTCCTCATCAAAGCTATCCGCCGCCTCACCGCAGGGATTCTGGCAACCGCACCCTGGGCTGTCGTCCACCAAAGACGCATCGTGCAACGGGGAAGTGTCGCACGCGCACTACCATTCCACCTTTACAGGCACTTCGCACTCCTCGACCTACTTCATTGACTCATGGCTTTGACAGGAGTTTGGAGGAGACAGGGAAAAGGATGAGAGGATGAGGTCGACACAAGGGGTAATAATATGGATCATTTGATCGCCAGAAACTCGTGGCATACGAGTTCGAAGGGAAGAGGTGAAGTACAGGCCGCGACTGCGGGCAACACATGCACACCTGTACGCACAGCCACTCACACGCACCACCGCCGCAACGATGGCAAAGCTGACGTTCCGGTGGTGTTTCTCTTTCTCAAGCTTATAGATGCACACCTTTGTTTATGTTACGGACGAGTGTTTTTGCGCTGCTTTATGTGCTTTCCCCCCCTTGGATTCTTTGAGTCATGCGAGTCAGTGAAGAAGGGTAGCATTCTATGATGATGCGGAGCGTCGCTGCACTTTCGCGGTAAGCACAGTGGAAAAAGAGGAAGGAAGGGTGTAGGTGGATCAGTGTTCCGCACACAGTGGCGCTACGCACAGCTCCACGTATAAGCAGGGCGAAGTGAACAAAGAGGGTATGAGGAAGCACTGACGACGGAGGACCTCCTTTCGATGAAGAAAGACAAATTCAGGCGTACAGCACACAGCATTCTCCTCATTCCTGCCATGCTGCACTTTAGTATCTTTCCCCCTTTTCGCTGTACCGCTTCCTCGATCTCCGCGTCATCTCAGTTGAACCAAATTCACTGCGCGGCGGGTGTCAGTCGCCGTCGCAACCGCTTCTGTGGGCCCCTGTTACCTCTTTTCTTGTTCTTGGCGTTTTCCATTGTCGTAATGCGCAAACATTCCGGGTGCACCAGCCTCCCCCCTCCCTCAACACCTCCTTCGCCTGCACCTTTCTTTCAGAGCATTCTTCCCACTTCACTCCCTCTTTTCCCCTTCCCATTGTGCTTCTCTCTGCTTCATGCAATCCCAACAGAGACACACCACTCTCACACGATCTTTGTACTGGGCGACTGATGCCTGCTTTCGTCGTTGTTCTCTGATCTCCACCACCAGAAGACGCTCATTAGTGCTCCACTGCTTCACTCATTGTGGAAGCGATGAAGGATAGGGAGCGCATAGGTAAGGTGATTGTTCTCCTGTGACCCTCCTCAGCGATGTCATCCTTGATGGACGGAATTGGACCCGGTCGGCCCTGAGGGCATCGCTCACTCATTGGCCATATCTACCGTTGTATATTCAGTGCAGTTTCCACATACGGATCCATTCAAACGATATCTTGTCTCTCATCTTCCGTCCGTCGTCGTATTTCATCGGGGCCTTCATCGCTCTTTCTTGAATGTAAGGAGGCTGACTCTTCTCGCTCTTTCTTGGTCGATTTCCAAGAGAAGAAGAGGGGCAAAGAGAAAAACACAAACACCAAAGCAGTGCCTTCAGTAAGATTTACTGCAACGAAGACACCCAAAGACACAGACACACCATCGAGCACGCAATCCGTCATGCGGGAGGTGGTGATGGAAAAAGGGGGGTGATACACGCTTATCTTTTGTGTCAAGCTCTCCTATCTCTATTCGTATTTTTTTTTCTTATCTTCTGCTTTCTTTTCTAGTCTCTCTCTCTCTCTCGGTGTTTGTGTGTGTGTGTGTGTGGGTGGGTGCGTGTATGGGCGTGCGTTTATTCTCTTCCAAGTCATCATCGTTCTTTCCCAATCTCCTCTCGTTGATGACCTCACGAGAGGTGCGCGCGCTGTTGAATACACGCTTGCACTCGCACAACATGATTTGTTGTTGTTCTTTCGCCGGGTGGGGCCCCACACACAGTCACCTCAGAGGACGATCCTACGGCGGTTGAAAAGCAAAGAAAGGGGGGTCGAACCCCCCCTCCCCCCCCTGTATGCATACGCATATAGACATACAGAGGGCAGCCGTGTTCACGACTTGCGGCTACATAAGGCTTCCACAGGCCTTTTGTTCTTTTCATCACTCCTGTTTTTATTTTTCCTGTTTTGGGCTCTCGCGCTGTTTGTTGTGGCTCTCGCTCGCTCTCTCTCTCACCTTACGGTGCTCTTTCTTTTTCTTTTTCTCTGCGTGAAGGGGCCTCCTGGTAGTATTCCGTTTTATCTGTGGGAGGGGGGTGTTGGATGGACAGGGTACACACGTGCCAGCACTCTCACTGTCACCCACCACGCCCTCAGCAACCTGAGCTTCTTTTTCGCATTCGTCTATGATGTCGCAGTCCTTCCTGGCGCCTCTCTCGCGGTATGACTACCTGTCTCCACGTATTCCGCCGAGCAGTGGTGCAGGTGGCGGTCGCTGGAAAATGCAGCCATTCAGACTTTCTCTACGAGGGATGCTGAACAAAATCCACACGTCGGCCAGTCGTTTTCATACGTGTGTGTCGGATCTTCTTACAACCCGCTTGCGCCTCTTGCAGCTCTCACCCACCTTCTCACTCTTTGATCCCAATGCCTTGTCTTCATGACGAAGGCACGTGTGCTGCGGCACCTGTCCGTGAGTCTTCCGTCTAATGACAAGCAGGGTAACAACAGCCCCGCTTCACGGATAGTCACAAGAGACACAGCCGCTGCCGCCTCGCCGGGCTCCTCGTCCGCGTCAACTCCACGAGACAAAGCGGAGGACTGTGCACCCAAAATGTTACCGTCACTGCCTTAATCTGATGGTTCCACGGGAAAGACGCCCTCAAATGACGGGAAGCGAGTCACACCACGAGGGTCTACCGATGGCGAGTGGGCAATCAAGGCGAAACAGGCAGGGCGGTTTGCTAGTTGTGTCGAAGCTAGCTTACTGCCGCCGCGTCGCAGCTCACGTGCGCTCCATAGCCCTACCAAGGACCAAGCTTCACCTCCTCTCACGAAGGGTCTCTCTTTAGAAGGTCATTTTACGCGAGTCGAAGGTGGCGCACAAGATGCTTCTGTGTGTCATGGACCACGGAATGGCTCTTGCCGACGACAGTGAGTTGCTGTACATTGGCAGCGCTCTCTCCATCTGAGCGCCCATTGAGGACCACTCGGAGTCACTGGTTTTTCTTCAAATTTCTGTTGCCACGAGCCATGCAGCGCTCGATTTGTGCGCCTTAACCTTTTTCTCCATGCTGTTCATTCCACTTACTTTCATGACTTCCTGCGGTGAGGCCATGATCATGAGCATGGGTGAGTGATAGCAGATCTACTGTACAGTGTGCCTCGTGCTGAGCGTAATAACGGCATCGGCGGTCGTGACGCAGTGATGGGTTCTGTGCCACCTGTACCTGGCGATGCCCTCAGGTATTTATACCTCTCTATAGAAACTCTAGTAGAGCTGCAGGCAATCACATGAAGCAGCGGTTGTCATAATCAAATGACAAGTAGAGCCGCATCGCTCACGCTGGGGCAGCGAGTATTTTCCCTCTTTTTAGATGTTCATCCTCTTCACTCACACACATACACACACACACACACACACACACGCACATTGAATGCATGAGAGCGAATTAGGAGGCACTGTAAAGGCCTCTCTTTCCCTCAAACAGAGCACTAATGTATTGCTGGTCTGCTCCATTAGGAAAGGCTTTGCTGTGTTGTACACCATCACCCCCTTTTCGCTCTTTTTTCTTCGATGTGCATGTTTTCTTCCGTTGACGGTCCTGCTACACGGACGGACGCCGTCGACTCATTCTACTCTCATTCCCTCTCCTCACTCTTGAAATGTTTCGCCGCCTCACCATGGCCTCGTTCATGTCTCCTTCTCTTCATAACGATGATAAACCGGCACACGAAAACATATCAGAGTCGTATTTCCCCAACAGCAACACTCGCAACAGACAGCAAACGACAGTACGAAGTTTTCCTCTTTTTTTTTCGTTGCCCTTGTTTGCTTTGGTAGTGCCTCAAACGCTTTGGGTAATCATCATCACAGCTGCTGGTAACGTGCCAACCATCACACGCCAACTCTACACGTTTTTTTTTTCGTGACCCGCACCTTCTGTCAGTGCACAGTGGTGCGTCGAACTACATCAGTTCCGTGCCAGCGGAAGATCTTGAAGGGTCCTCCGTGTGTTCCTCGATCTATTCAGCGCAGTGTGACGACCACTACAATTCCCTCTTCGCACTTCTTTTTCTTCTGTCGAAGGTGTTGCCTTCTCCTGTCATTCTCATTTATGATTCATATATAGATGCGTGTGTTTGGTGTCTTCCCTGTTGATATTTTTTCTTCCGCCTCTATTCAGTCCTCGTGGTAACCCTCTTCCCACTCTTGCGCCTCCTACCAGCCACAACCTAGAGGCGCACGTGGTGCTGCTTTCAAGGTCTGCATAACTATCTTTTGTTCGACTCTTTGGTCCTGTAGTGACTTCTCCTAATCCTCTTTCTTGACTCGTTAGAGGATGCGTCTCAGTACCCCCTCCGCAGTGCGGCTCTTTGGTGCACTTTTGGTGATTGCCTGTCTCGTGCACGCCTCGGTGGCATTCCCGTACGGTACATCGTCGGCTGTCACGGAGCTGACGGCGTCTTCGCTGAATGCCTTTGTTAACACACACAAGCCGGTAGTCATTCTCTTTTACGCCCCGTGGTGTGGACACTGCAAGAAATTCCACCCCGAGTTTGAGCGGTTTGCCCAGCTGATGAAGGGCATCATCCGCGTTGGCGCAATTGATGCCGACCGGAACTCTCATGTTGGGCAGCAGTTCGGTGTTCGTGGCTTTCCAACAATTAAGTACTGGAGGAGCGGCGCAAAGTCCGTCTCCTCCGCCCAGGATTACCAAGGCGAACGGACAGCGGCGGCACTGCAGAACTTAATGATCAGGGAAATTAGCTCGAGTGAGGTCATGAAGGTGACGACAGCAGAAGAGATAAAGCACGCCGCTCGAAACTCTCCAAAGAAGATGATTGGCGTGTTGCTCTCCCTGAAGAACAACGTGCCGCCAATGCTGTCGGTCATGTCCCTGTCGCCGAAGCTAAAGAAGCTGCCGCTGGTGTTCTCAGGTAATTGCGCCCTTCACAAGGGTGTGGCGGAGGCCTTTGGGGTCACGCAACTACCAGTGCTCGGCGTGCTGCGCTACACCCCAGCCGAAGGCGATGCAGCGGAGAAGTTCGAGTTGATAATACACGAACCCAAAAAAGTTTCTTACGACTCCGTCGCGCACTTTTTCCTTGACTGCGCAGAGAACCAGTGTAGCTCCGGCACGAAGACTTTCGTGAAGTCAGTGAACCTTGACGAGGATGAGAAACAACCCCAGACCCATGGCACTGCGCGGCAGGCCACCGTGGCACTCCCAGTGGTGCCGGTCGAATACACACCAAAAGTGATTTCGCAGTTTTGCACGCCGCAAACCCGCAAGATTCGCGGCCAGTCTGCCCTGTGCGTCTTCAGTCTTAGCGAGCGCGTCCATCTCGACCAGGTACACATGTTCTTCAAGAACGACCCGTTACTTTTTTTCGAGGCATCTCAGCATAAAGAAGAGCTGTTGCATGAGCTCCACTCTAAGTTTGGCATACAGCTGGTGCCTCTAGGAGAGGTGCCAGCGTCTTTGACGGAGTCCATTGTGGTCCTACGCCACTCGAAGCCAAGGGCAGTGCGGTATGCGTTGCTGGAGCACATTAGCTCCGACGAGGATTTACAGGCAGCCCTGCAGCGCATTCTGAATGGGGAGGTTCACCTCATCTCAGTAGACCTTGGTGCTGTATAGACGGTCCAACCCCTTGCAATGTGACTGACGATAGCCACAATGAGAGTGCGTGAACAGAGGAAAAAGGGCGAGAGCTCAGATTTCAATTCTCCCCTATTTGAATAAACAGCCCCCCACTTGCTGTGAGCGTGTTGGATTGGCTCGTCACTGTGCTTCCATCAATGTGGCAACTATCGCTTTTTTTTCATACCTGCCTTCTCTATGTGTGTCTGTGTGTATGTGTGTGTGTATGCGCCTCTGTGTGTGAGACTTCTTCGGTTGGCGAGATTGGAGGAGTGACTGCGTCAGCGTTGCAATAACCATGATCTGCCGCCTCCTTGCCCCGATCTTTGTGCGTGTTTTCTCTTCCGTTCTTACCGAGTCCTTTGCTTTTTACGACGCCCTCTTCACTGGACTGGTTTGTGTGCGCTTGCGCTTTGTTTGCTGTGCTCTCATGAACATACACACACACACACATTATTTGGAGAGCTAGTGCTGGTGTGCTCGCCAAGTTTGCTTTCAGAGAACTTAGCGAGCGTATTGGATGTCAGCACCGAGAAGTGATTCATCCGTTAGAGCTGAGGAGCAACCCTCTCCCGTCTGTATTACAAAACGGTACTCTGCCTGAGTGTGTGGGCGAATCATTGGCTGTTCGAGCAACACACTGTTCCGAGACGCCGACAAAAGCGAAGGAGAGAGATAAAGATGAAATCGAGGAAAAAAAGGTCAAACAGAAACAAAGCACCACCTCTGATTGAGATATGGGCTTACTACTGGAGTGGTGTCACGCTGCCTTTCAGTGAGACTTGTCGTGGAATGCAAGTCGTTTGTTTCACTATCGTAAAGAGACTTGCTCATCCTCACTCCTGGGTACCGGCGTCACATTCATGAACGGTGCACTGAGGTCACTCTCGGTACAGTTAACCCTTTCTCACTGTGAGCTCTCATCTCCAACTGGGGGATGCACAGGCACACGTACATACACCGACCCCCCCCGACACAAGCAGAGGACTTACCGTTTCGTCGTTACGCCCTCTCTTCTGATGCTTGGCTTTTGAGTGTTCGCCAACGCTTTGTTTAAATCCTTTCTCGCCTCTCTGCTGATTTACCTGCACGTCTATGTACACGCATTCGTCTTCCACACACGTCACTGTTCCTCTCTCACGCGTCCCCCCTTTTTCTCGCGCTTTGTTTCTCGATCTTCGCCTCTTTACGTACCTCCTCGCTTTTATGATGTAGTGGACACCTTCGTGGTGCGCGTCTGAGGTTCGATGCTCACTTGGTCTGAGGAATCCCAGGCAGACGCCCTATCCTTGCTAGTGCCACGCCACTCCAGGTGGTCCCAGGGACTAGCACCTACGTCCTAGCACAGGTTCAAACGATAGAGCGCTGCTAATGTCGGCGATCAGGCCCTCGATGGCGCTACGTCGGTGGGCTTGAAGGCCTCTCTCCAGGCCCTGAGTGCCTACTGGTGTGGGGAGTCTGAGTCCCCCCCCACCCCCCGGGGGGGGTTGCGCCAGGTGGCGGCCAACACTGTGAGAGCGGCTGTAACGCGGCCTGCGAGGCAGGGGCCGTGCTTCGCTGACTGAGTGGGCGCATTGCTGTAGCGCGTGTGTCTGCGGCTTCTTCGCAGCAGGCGATGGGCCTGTGACTGAAGCCAGGGAAAAGTGTAGTTCAGCTCATGTGGTACGACAAAATGGTCACGCTGAAGGGAACGATCGATCGCCTTTCCTTTTCGCTGTAAATGTGTTGTTCGGGGGACTCTCTTGTAGAGGGTCTTTTCATTGTTTTTTTTTTTTAGGTGATCTCTAGACCGACGCGCACGGGTCTGGATGTTGGCATGATTACTCTCTTTCCTTCCCGCTTATTCGATGGAACACATGGACTGGGCTTTACTAGCTTTTCTATCTTCTCAACGGAGCCACACTCGGCCAGCCCCGATCGTCTCAGCCACCGAGTGAGACGTGAGGGGTAAAGAAAAGGGGTGAGCACTGCACTGGCGCAGAAGTCATCCAAACCGTGAGCAGTAATACCGTACGCACCGGATGCAGAAGCCAACCACCCTACCTGGTGGCGTCCAATAGGCTTGTGACGTCGCCCATAAGCTGCTGAAAAACGAAAAGAACCCCCTCAACTTCGTAATGACCTTCTCCCTCTCCCCTTTCACTCTCTCTCTCTCCCTGATCTCACAGAATTGCGGGCAGAACATATTCACTTGAAGCGGACAAGGATTCGAAAGGGACTCATCGAAGTCGATACTCTCCTCCGTGTCTACTTTTTTTTCCTTTAAAGTCGGGCTTATTTGCCAGTCCAAACTCGCTCTTGCACACCAACATACACTAGCGTTCCTTTCTCTTCGGTTTCGCTCCGTTTGGGTCACACTGGTGCAAATTGTGTCGCCCAGAGGTGCACATGAGAGAGTGACATCGGACTTCTTCTCACTCCCTCTTTCTTGTTGCGGTGGCTGTGATTGTTGCTGTTGTTTTCCGCCGCCCCCTCCCGTCTGCATTTCGCTGACCCGCTCTTCTGCGAGTTGCTCACGAATCTTCATTAGCAAGTGACCACGTGCACAGGCGGCTGCGCGGAACCAGATAGAGGAGGAAGTTGAGGCTACTGAGGTGAACAAAAGCGCAGAAACGCAAGAGAAGACTAGCACCACCAAAGACCTACATTGACAATACACCTACAGAGGGAAGGACGCACGCGAGTAAAGCCGAGGAAGGGACGGAAGTTGCAAAGGTTTTCTTGTTTGTCGTTCCATACGTCTTCCCCCTCTCCCTCTGTTCCTGTCGTCGTGCGGCGACACCTCTCGGAAATCGATTTCTGCCTTTTTCGAGCCCAACGGCTCTCGTCCCCACACTTTTGTCTTTTTTCTTTCGTTTTGTTTATGGCATTCGTCTTATCTTAGTCGGGCATACAGAAGCTGCTTTGATCGTCTTCCCTCTTCTTTGGAGAGGATCTGGATGGGTGTTGTTGCCGCTCTTGTATTGGGTTGGTGACATCGCCTCTTTCTTTTCGTTTTTCTGTTTCACCTTTGCCTGATCATCTCGTGTATTCTCTCGTGTTTGTTCTCTGTTTCGATCGCTTTCTCTTTTGTCGCTTGTGTTTGTCTGTGTTTGTATGTGTGTACGTCGTGGTGTGCGTGGATCTGTTAACTTTTTCTTTCTCCCCCCTCTCTCTCTCACTCTGGAATCTTCCCCTCCCCACTCACCATCACGTTAATCTCTCCTCTTTGATTTCGTGTGTGGTATATTGGTTTCGATTTCCCTCCCGCTTCTTACCCGCTCTCCCTGTCACTCTTCGTTGCTTTTCCTCCCTCCTCCCAGCTGCCGGGCTGACACTGCAGTGTACTGGCGGTTTTTTTAGTGCATTCACATCGTTGAACGCGCGTCTCCCTCGGAAAAGGAAGACACACAAGCAAAGTCAAGCACGGCAGAAAGACAACACGCATCACACACACACAAACACACACACACACGCGAGGGATTCGCGCACATACTCCTGCCTACCCTCACACTTACAGAAACAGAGGCCTTTTCTTGCCAGCTGCCTCTTGTTCTTGTACGCCGTTGCCGGCTGTCTGTCTTTCTTCGCTGTGTGCTCCTGTACATGCGTTCCCTCCTCCCGTCTCTTTGTTTTGCTTCTTGTTCGTCCAAATAACCAACCCATAGGGCTAAAGCACTCGAGTAATGGGCGTCGTGTGCGGCTCAGCGAACTTGTGCAGTGGCGGTAGGTGGTTTACTTGCAATGAAACTGAAAGTCGATCGAACCCTGGGTTCTCGCGGTGCTCTATCGGCAGCACCAATCAGCAGCGAAACGGGTGTGCCCAGCATAGAAACAGCAGCAGCTCAGCTGAGGCTGGTGGCGACAACATATCTGACAGTATCTTGAGTGCCAAGACAATTCATATACGCCGTACAGGCGGAAGCGCTGGAAGTAGCGACATCCCCGGTGTTGAGGCCAGCCCCAACAAGGATGCTGTGGGACACACGCCTGTTTCTAATGCGGCAGCGGGAGGCCCTGCGACACCCTCCAAATCACTTGAAGCGCCGGTGACGGCATCACCCATGTTACCGTCTCCGCGTGCAGCAGCAGACGCTGCCCGAAACGGCCACGAAAAGCACCAGCTTCAGCGAGACGCGAGCTCTAACCCCAGTTTGCATGAAGGCTCTTGCGCGCTACCGGGCCTGTCAGCCCGCGCCATTCGCATTGTATTGCGCGTTGATTCCATTGTGCGCAAGTGTGAGGGGCTTGATGAGGAGCAGCCCACAGAGGATGAAAAGGCCATGTACGAGGTATTCGCCGCCCTCCGCAGCAGCTCTGTCGGCCCGCTGTTCCTGAGTCACCCTGAGGTGTCCCTGTCCAACCGATCGTGTGTTATCTGCATCCCTGACTTTCACCAGGATGAGATAATCGACGGCTATCGCCTTTGCGCCGCCTACAACGCCGGCACTGTCGGACGCAGCTACTTAGCAACTCGCGACATTGCGGTGCTATTGCGCAGCTCTACGCGAACTCGCGGCGCGAGTGGATCTTTTCTCGACGATGCTGCCAAGGATCCGACATTTCGCATCCTCAAGGTTATCAGCTTTGTGCTCCGCCGTCCGCTCACGGAGGAGATCACCGCAGAGCAGCGAGTCCTCGTGAATATCCTGCATCAAAACGTGCTACGCATAAGCGACGTCCTCAATGATGAGGCGAAGGAAAACATGATTGTCATTACCCATTACCACCAGAAGGGTAACATCGGCAGCTACGCAGGACGGCTCTCACACGACCCCGAAAAGCTGCGCCGCATCCTCATGGAGGTGGTGATGGGCCTTCGCGTTCTACACTCACGTGGAGTCTATCACCATAATTTGAAGCTCGATAACGTTCTCGAGGACGCGGAGGGGCACTTTTGCATCGCCGACGCCGGCCTCTGGCGCCTCTTCGCGGTGCAGTGTCCAGAGGATCTAGTCTTCAACGGCGAATTGGCCTGTCTCCCGCCTGAGGTGTTTGACCCGGAGAGCTCGTACGCGGTAGGGGAGATCGATGTCGTTTCTGACAAAGGCGCCGCCGGAGTGCCCGCAGTGGATATATGGGGTTTTGGCGTGCTCATATACCGCCTCGCCTATGGCTGCGATCCAATTGAGATTGCCGAGTGCTCCTACGAACAGGTGCGTGAGCGACTCCTAGGCTTTGAGCTTTGTTTCCCACTACACCCGCATTGGAGCTTCGCGAGCGATATTGAGGACGTTATTCGATGGTGCATGCATAAAGAGCCTTCAGAGCGACCAAGTGTGTTGCAGCTGCTGCAACATACCTTCTTCAAACAATGCGTGATGGTCGGCACCTCGTCATCGATGCGTAACATGTCCATGACGAGCAGCCTCGCTTTCGGTGGCCAGATGATGACAAGCAGCTTCGGCGACCGGACAATGAGCACGCCGGCGCTTAAGGGGGCCTCGATGAGTAACTTGGTCGTGCCTACGTACCGCTCGCAGCAGCGGAACGGTTTCCAGGTGGACGCCTTTCTTGGTGAAGGCCGCTTCTCGGAGACAATGCTCGTTCATCTGCGCCGCAATCCCTCCAACCAGTTTGCCTTTAAGATTATTCACCAATCGCTCTTGAAGCGACTGCGAGCGCCTGGGCGGGAGAAATGGGCGCGAGAAATACGCCGCCAACTTGTTTTCTCCCGAAAGGTTGACCACCCCAACGTTATGCGCTACATCGACATTGTGGAAGATACGAAGGCGAACTGCTTCGTCGTGCAGGACTACATGCCGAGTGGCGCCATTCGAGTCGTGCCGCCCGTGAAGAGCAACGACTCGTTCCCAGCGCTGCAGGTGTTCTTGGTGGACGTACTGAGTGGGCTGGTGCACCTGCACGACAACGGCGTAGCGCATCTCTCTCTGACTCCAACGAACATCTTCTTTAACAAGGACACCTCTCACTACCGCATTGCTGATTTTGGCCCCCTCTTTGTGACGGCGGACGCGTTGGCGGAGTCCATAGTGGCAGGCACGCCCCTCTACACGCTGCCCTCATGGGTGCAGAAGCAGAGGCCCTTGCACGCCCCCAGCGTGGACGTATTCTGCGTCGGTCTCCTTGCCGCCGCGGTCTTACCAGAGCTCTTTACTACAGTTTGGGCTGAACTACGCAGCTGCGAGAAGCATAGCACATTTGGTGTCGACGCGGTGCTGTCAGTTGTCCGCAAATCCACAGCGCAACTGGCGCCAGCCTTGATCTCCTTCATCGAGGACGCGCTAGAGGGGAGGCTCGCAGACGCACGAGCGGCGCTCAAACACGGATACTTTCAAAACCCGAGGTTCGTGGAACGCTTGCCCAAAACGATGGTCGAGGTCACAGAAGCGGAGCTGCAGTGCGCCGTGCACTCTAAACCGGAGACGCGCGACGAAGCCCGTATGCTAGATATCCTCGCACAGGACCCGTTTCAGGAGAGCCAGATGCTCAGCTCGGTCGGGGACGCCACTTTGCACGGCTGCGAGTCATGCACCGACACGTCTACTAGCGGTGCCGCCACAGGTGAGAAGTCTGCAGTACTCTTCTTCAAGGGCGAGAACCTGCGCTGCGGTCAATGCAACGCTGAACTGACAGTGGCGCTCTATCAGTGCTTGGACTGTGAAGGCTACATCCGCTGCGGCAAGTGCGCTCTGGGCAACTACCACAAGGAGGGCCACGAGCTGGTGCCGTTTCTTATTCACACCGTTGAACATAGCAAGGAGGGTATTAACAAAGCTGTGCTGGTGCAACCGTCGACGGTGCCGGATTTGCATGCGCTTGAGATGCTGGAGATGACCGCGAACTTTCCGGTGGGCTCCCTCACAGAGCACCTCTCGGCGCAGCGCGCGGTGGAGCGGTCGATTGTGATGCGGTGCGCTGGTGGCGGTAGCATCACCAAAGGCACGTTTGGCGACCTTGAGGGCGTCATCCGCCTTCCGGACGATGTGGACGAGCAAAGCATATCGGTCAACGTCAACGGCTGCAGTTTTATCAGTTTACGTGGGGTTGGCGGGATATCCAGTGGCGGACTAAACCTTGGCTGCGGCGCCAACAACAACAATGCGGGGCTTAATACGGCGGGCATCTCGTTTACCCGTGCCGATTTCATGTCGCCAAAGGACATTGGCTCGCTTTGCTTGCCACCACCTCCGAGGTTGTCACTCATGAAGGCCAAAGAAGTGAAGAGGGTGGCGCTTCCCAAGGCAGAGGAAATGGAAGACGACGACTGGCAGCAGGAGCTGGAGCGCTGCCGCACCAGCAATCACACTGAGCTGCTACTCTACAACTACGGGCTGGACGCGGTGCCGTCGGAGGTGTACAACCCACCGCTACTACAGGTAGTCGTCTTGGATATTTCACAGAACAACCTTACGTTCCTGCCACAGGAGCTGAGCTTCTTGGCTCACTTGCGCAAGCTTGTTGTGTCGTACAACAAGCTCACCGAGCTTCCAGATAGTCTTGGCAACCTTAGCGAGCTTGAAAGCCTTGATGCAAGCCACAATGCCCTCATCGACCTACCGCAGACGTTTATCTATCTCAGTTTCCTTGCCTCGGTCGCGCTGGACTACAATAATTTTGCCAGCATTCCTGAAAGCTTGCTGGATATCCTCGCGGTTCCGCTGTGTGCCAGTGCGTCTAACGCGGAGAACTGCGCCGTCCCCACCTCGCAGCTGGGCGGTGCCCGTCTCGCAAGCTCTATGGGTAACCTGGTCGGCCCCTTCATGGGCAGCGCCAGCGTGAGTGTCTCCAAGACGGTGATCGTGTCGCCCAAGCTGAAGGTAATCTACCTCGCCGCCAACGACCGCTTGACAACGCTTCCCTCGCCCCACCGACTGCAGTGCTTCGATGACCTCACGATTGCTCTCGACAACGAGCCTTCGCTCTACAAGCACTACTATGAGAAGAAACTCGACACCATACTGCCCAACATTACGGTAAACTGGAATAAGCTCTATCCGGATGAAATTATACCATACCTCTACTGCGGCAGTCTCCGCTCCGCGCAGTCACAGATGGTGTACCGGAAGCTGAACATTCGGTATTTGCTCACCGTAGGCCGGCAACTAGTGCCTGTGCCACCGGAGGGTGGCCACCACAAAGTAATTGTGGTGGACGACATTCCTGGTGCTGACATTCGCATGTCTTTTCAAGAAGCTGTCAACTTCATCGAGGAGAGCCAGTCCCATAAGGAGGGGTGCCTGGTGCACTGTTTTGCAGGTCTGTCACGCTCCGCCACGACCGTGATTGCGTACTTGATGATGAAGAAAGGCATGAGACTAGACGAGGCCTACCTTATAACCAAGAAGGGTCGCCCTGCTATCCTCCCAAACAAGGGCTTTTTCGATCAGCTGGTGGAGCTTGATAACGAGTTATACCCCGAGCCAAAGCGTCCCCTCGGCATTGCGTCCCTCGGGCGGTCAGCAAGCTGAAGAAAGGGAGCGCATAGGAAGGCGTTTTTTTTTTGTTCTCGTTGCTGCTGCCTGATTACTTCGATCAACTAAAAGAGTGACAGGGCCTGCGTGCACGTGCGTGCGTTCGCTCTCTCGTTGCTCGACTTTGCGTCGATTCCACACTGAAGCTTCTCGAAGCACTCGCTCGTTTCATCACTTTTTTGCTCGCATCTTCTGTTTTTTTTTCTTTCTTTCTTTCTTCTCGTGCCCCCATGAGGGCGTTTCTGCGTGGTGTGTTCATTTTCTGGATTATTTATTTTGTTTTGGCGTACGACCTTGTCGCTGTTTCTTTTATTCTTGTTCTTTTCTATCGCTGTCGTGTGTCCACGTCAGCCCACTCCCCGGTGCCTCTCGGCCTTGTGCGCTTTCCTTACTTCCTCTTGTTGTTTGTTTGTTTCACTCAAGCTCTTTTGCTCTTGCGACGCCTCCCAAAGCTTAAAGACATCTCTACAGCCTCCGCTGCGTCCCGCAAGGATCTTCGCTTCCCTTTTTCCCCATCGTCCTTCCTTCCTTGCTGTCGGCCGCCTCAGCTATATTATCACAGCTATATCACCCACCTCTTGTAATGGAAGCCAAAGCGCTTGCTGCTTACCCTCGATTATTACGGTTACAGACTTCTTGGTATTGAGAGAGAAGGCTGAAGTGCCGCGGTGCGGAAGACCATTCGGTCATCATCACGTCTGTACCAACTCACTACGCATCGTGTCCCTTACTTGCCGGCCGCCGACCCCCACCAAGGAGACAAGACTGCTGAGCTTATGGGACGACTGGAGTCCATGCTCACCCGGCTCCGCGGGGGTACCTGTCTGTACATTGGACACCTGCAGCGGCGGGCGACCGGCCCGGGCGTTGTACGCAGCGTGCTACGCGAGGTTCTTGGGTCACCCGAAGGGGCCCAGCGCGCCGCAGCCCACTCCATTGTCTTGCGTGCGGTGATGTGGTGACGCGCACGCTGCTCGCGCTGCGGGGCTCCCCCGCCGGACGGCCGGTGCTGCCGCGAGCGCAGCTGGCATGGTGTATCGCATCCGGGCAGGCGCCACCGCTTTGGTCGTCGGGCAGGCTCTATGCGCTGCCCGCTCGGAGCGCGGCGTGGCGTCCCGAGCCAGGGCCGTCTGTCGCCGATCGCGCAGCAGGTTACCCGGGGAAGGAAGGAGGGCGGGCAGGAGGGGCCCGCTAGTCGCGTGGTGCGCCTCGACGGCAGGAGGGTTCGCCCTAGGGCGAGCAGTGGGTGGGCGTGGCGCCGCAGAGGATGCGGGTGAACTGCGGTGGCAGACGTGTGTTGGCGAACTTGTTCGTGCCGGAATGGACTGGGTGGAGGGAAAAAAGATGTTTTTGCTCGGCATGTGAGGTGCTTTTTTCTCAGACAATTTTGTTTTCCTTCTCGTATCCCGATGAGAGTCTGAAAGGTCCACTTGGCAAGAGATCACCGGACGATGCGTATGTATTATGAGTGTTTTCGTCAGGGGCTTTTCCTGTATCGATGCCAGGCGTGTCGATTCAGCAGAGAAAGCAAAAAAGAAACCGAAATAATGAGGCGGCGAAGTACTATTACTGGGTCTCAGTGGCAGAGGTGAGGAAACCTGCGCTGGTCAAAGAGGCAAAAAAGAGGCTGAAAGGAACAGGTTTGTTGTATCATAGTATTCACGCAACTGTTGATATGAACTCCAGGGTTCCCCATGCATCTGCCGTCTCCCAACTTCCTATCCTTACAGAGTACCCACACAAGCTGAATGTTGCCCCCTTGGTTTAGGTTTCTGTGTGTATGATGTGAAGTCGTTTAGGCTGGTCTACCCTCTCTACTGGGTATCACTGCCTTCACCTATGTTTCGTCCTTTGCGTCGTTGTATTTTCCCATTACCTCTGCAGCGCGATGTACTGTAGTACTGTTGGCTCTTTGCTGCTCCTCGTTTTTGCTCTTCTTTTTCGCTTTCATATGTGTGTACCCTGCATTTACACGTGCACGATGGTGGCCGTAGTCGTTTGTGCGTGTGTGTTTGTCTGTGTGCTTGTCTGTCTGTCTCTGCGTTTGTGTCAATGCGCGTCGTCGTTTCCGTCATCAGGTTACTGCAAGACGAGTTCGCCTTGTTGCTTTTCTCTCTATTTATATGCGTTTGGTCACTTGCCTCACTGCTTGAGTATTCATTCCCTCTCGGCCCGACAGCATATGTGCTTTTCTGCCTGTCTGTGTGCGTGTATGGTGGCGCAGCTTCCTCCTTCACTTGTTTTCCCTTGCGGTCTCTTCCATCCTTGGGCAGCGAACAGCTGATCTCGAGCCTTGAGGAAAGCAAAGGCAAGAGGTGGGGAAGAAAAGGAATTCTGGATCTCCAGCGCAACTTACTCTTTCGCAGTGGGGGAGTGAAGTGTGCAGTGAAGAAATTCGAAAAGAATGCCGCGACCTTCCTCACATACACAAGTTTATTTGATTGCAGGCAAGTGAAATAGCACGGGAAGAAAATAAAAAGAAAATCACCAATGACACAGTGCAAGAGAGGAGATGCTGCATGTGACGAGTGCAGAGTGATGTAGCGCCTTTCCTCAACTTGGCAAAACGCACGTCCTAACCGAATGTAGCACGAAGAGCAGAGAACGGCGCTGCGCGCTTTGGGGGGCGTTCTTTCTCCCTGTTTGGAGCTTTAATATGCGTGTCTCCTCCCTGTTGCGCTTGCGTGCTTTTTTCTTTCGACTCGTGTCGCTCTAGACAGTTAAACCACGAGGACGTCAAAGAAAGGAGGATGGAGCGGGTGTGTATCGAGGCTGCCATGCGGTCGGCTCCGCCGAAACGTTGTCGCTCGTGGTTGGCGTAGAGTTCTTTTTCTGCGACTCCTCTCTTCCTCGGTATTTCTCTTGTCCTTCCCTGAGGTTGTGGGGCTGCTATCAACGCGTGCGAGAGAATTGTGTAACAGGACAAGAAGTAGCCAACTGGAACCCACAGGGGCTTCTCACGAAAAACAAACAACAAAAATGGAGAGGTTCACCGAACGTCAGGAATCGAAACGGAGTTGGGAGGCAGCAGGCTTCGCCATCTTCCCTTCACCCTTTCCTCCGTTTTGCGTGTGGATCTCTTCTTCGTCGCTTCCCACTTTTTTTTTGGTATGGTCTCTGCGCCGTCCATGGCGACCTGCTCCCATGTTTATGCGGATTTTCCGTTTCTCTTCTCTTTATTCGATTCTTTTCGTTGTTCTGTTGTTGCCCTTACTGTTGCCTCCTTTCAGCCCCCCTTCTTTGTCTTCTCCCTTGCTCGCTCTTGTATGAACACTACACCACGGCATATGCTCTCTTTTGAGTCTCTCATTCTTGCTCTGCGTGTGTGCCACTATAGCGACTGTTCCTCTGTCTGTTAGATGCTAAGAGTTGTACTTCATATGCGCGTCTCTTGTGAGACACTCTTCTTCACATTGCCACCATCATGACGTCTCGCTCACTCTCTCGCTCTCCTCTCTCTTACTTCACACCTTCTTCTTTTTTTTCTTGAGAGCGAGGGGTTCCTTGATGGCTCCACTTCCCCATCTTATTTGTGTGCTTTGAAAAAAAAAGCAGTAGGCCGCATGAGTGTAGCGTCAAAGTGCTCCACCCATCTTGTGGGAAGACCTGCACGATTTACTGCGACGGATGTCGGCGATCAGGCCTTCGATGGCGCTACGTCGGTGGGACTTGAAGGCCTCTCACCAGGCCCTGAGTGCCTACTGGTGTGGGGAGTCTGAGTCCCCCCACCCCCCGGGGGGGTTGCGCCAGGTGGCGGCCAACACTGTGAGAGCGGCTGTAACGCGGCCTGCGAGGCAGGGGCCGTGCTTCGCTGACTGAGTGGGCGCATTGCTGTAGCGCGTGTGTCTGCGGCTTCTTCGCAGCAGGCGATGGGCCTGTGACTGAAGCCAGGGAAAAGTGTAGTTCAGCTCATGTTCTACAGTAGAAAGAACATATTCGAAAGTCTTATTTGATTAATATGCATATGTATATCGTCCCTTACCGGTATCCCCTCTGTTCTAGAGCTGAGGACTCTTTCGGTTTCTACTGTTTTTTGACTTGTTTCTGTGTACGTGCCTTGGCGTGCGAAGAGTATGCATGTTGATGTGTGTTCATGCCCATCGGTCTATTGATTTCTCACACTGCTGCTCTTCATGCCCATGTGTAAGTGCGCCTGTGCGTGTTGGCACTTCAGGCGATTCATCCGACACGCAGTCCCCCTCTGGTTTTTCTCTGTTAAAGCGGTGTATGCCTTCCTCTTCTCTTTTTTTTCCCTGCCCTCGTGTTGGTCTTTGTCATGTTGAAGGAGCATGGGAGGTGTTTGCTTCTTCTTGATGTGCTCGTCTTAGCTGCCTTTTGATGCGCGCGTGTGTTTAGTTGCTTTGCTGATGTCTTCCCTTGTGTTGTAGTTTACGCTACTTTTTTTTTGTGGTTTGTTGTTCTCGGTTCTCCCCCCTCCCCCCTCCCCCTCCCTCTCCGTCTCTCCCTCTCTTTTTGTCTGACCTCGGAATATTTGCCACGGGGGCGACTGTGTGATGTGTACCGCAGGCGCCTCTCTTTGTTTGCTTTTCCTTTACAGCGTAATTGAAGATCTCTGCATTCACTTGATTTCTATATGCTCTTCGTTTTTTTTCTAGTTCTTCCGTTCTCTTTCTTTTCAAAAGGAATGTGTTTTGGCTGATCGTTTCATCCTCTTCTTGTTTTCCCTTCTTGACGGCTGATTTTGCTGTTGTCGCTTCCTCCTTTGCTCTCTGGTGCTTGTTCCCTGTCTCTGCCTACGGCGACCCCTTCATATTCTGCGGTTTCTCCCTTCCCCCGCAGGTGCCCTTCACTACGCCATCTTGGTTTCTCTTTGCTTTTCCTGTTGTTGTTTCGTACTCGCCTAGTTGCTTTTGTGTCTTTCTTGTTCCACAACAGCGAGCAGAAACGTGCCGCGTAAGCCGCCGCTTTGTCTCCTCTTCCTCCTCCTCCTCCCTTTCACGTCTGTTTGTGTGCGTCGAGAAGGTGCACACGTCGTGCCTCTGCTCTTCGTTCGGGTTTTCTTTTTTTTTTTTTGGTAGTTGGCGTCGTGGTGGGCTGCTGATGTGCGTGCGTGCGTGTGCATGTGTGTTTCCCTTCCACCACCGTTGCTTTTTCGTTGTGTGTTTTTCTCTCCCCTTATTTTTATTTTAAACTTCTGCCACTGTTTTCTCGTCTGTGGGGTCGTTTGGTGTTGGGTGCTCGTCTCCTCCTCTCCCTTCTTTTTCTCCCCCCCCTCTCTCTCTCTCACATTCTCTGTGTGTTCTGACTGCGTGTATTTTTTTTTTCCTTCCTCCGCCTCCCAGGTGTGCGAGTCTGTTCGTTAGTGTTCTGCCTCGGTGGGTGCGTGCGCGTTCTTTGTCGTGGACGTTGTTTGCAGTTCTCGTATCTCTTCTTTCTCATTCACCAAGTAAATGTCTATTAAGTTTCTTTTTGTTTTTTTTTTCATTTTCTTCAGCTGCGTTCTGCGCGCGTCTCTCTCTCTCTAGAGGGTCTAGTGTTTCTCTGGGCGGGATTCAAGATGAGGTATGCTTGTCGTTAAGCAGAACTGATATTGTTCCTGCCTCCTCTACAAAAATACAACTTTGACATGTATGAGGAACTCCGCAGTTGCCAAGGGGCGACTAGTATACCCAGAACAAGGTGGAGGTACCTCAACGGTGTCTGCGTGCCTGGTCGTATGGAATGGGGCTATATACACACATACACATTCCGCGACGTGAAAGGCGGCTGCTTCGTGCACTCCTGCGTACCACGCACAGACTACCTCGTGCTTTGGCGAATGGCTGTGAAGGACAGCCTCGCCTCTCCTGAAAGCTCGAGATAAAACAGCAGAGAGGATTCTGACTCGCTCCCCCGCTTTCTGCCCTTGCGCCATCACCCTCCCATCGACACGTATACATGCTTATGTTCCTGTCCTGGGATCGGCTACCCATGATGTCTGCGTCGTCTTGCTTCTCTTCCCGTTCTGCTGAATCTTCGTCCCACTCGTGTGCACTTGGCTGCTTCTTTGAATCTGCATCAGCGCCCCTTTCCTCTGTCTTGCTTTTTCTCTCTTCATTGTTGTGGCGCGGCTGCCCCATTCAACCTTCCCCCTTTAGCTCTCGCTCTGTACATTCTCGTTACGGTCACTTCATCTCTCCCTCTCTCTCTCGTTGCCGGAGAGAGGGTAGACAAAGGTTCAATGACCATGGAGTCCTTGTTGCTTACGCCGTCGGCGCGGCAGGAACGAGACGCTCCCGCAGTGTCCCACTTGACTTCCTCACCGCTGCTGGTGGATGTGGTGCCTTTCGAGCCTTCTTTGCAGCGCCTACTGTACGAGAAAGTCTCTACAGAGGAGCAACTGTGCAGCTACTCAGTGCAGCAGTCCTTCCGGGGACTTCTGTACGGTGTCCGTGCAGCGAACTGTCGTTAGCAGGGGTGGGGAAGCCCGGTACGAATCCTGAATGGGCGTTGGTTTCGTCCAACGATGGCGCGGTGCATCGCGACACCATTTTGGGAGAAGCGATGGGCACAGACGCATGTGTGCTTCGCGGTTGGCAAGCAGTGCTCTATCGCATGGCGCTGGTGGCCACTCGCTCTGCGGCGGACCTCGAGTGTGTCATCTTTTTAAGCACCCACATTCTCTGCGACAAGGCGACAACGCACGGCCAGGGAAATGAACGTCCGTGCTGCACCCACGAGTGGACGCAAGCACTGCTCCATGGACTGTCATTAGGGAGCATGCAAAGGGCGGCAGCGAGCACACGGAACTTGATGATCGATTTGCTCGCCTTGTGCAGGCAAACCGGCGGTACCAGCTAGGATTTCTTCTCATCTTGTCGAACACCCTCCGCATGTTGGCTACCGGTCACACTGAGGGCCAGCGGTTGTGCACCGAGCACACGGTGCTATTCAGAGGCATTGCAGAGGAGATGTTACCAGCGGTTGCACACTATGTGGAGGAGTCGATGCGCGAGAGCGAATGCATGCGGCAAAGAGGGTGAGTGCGGACGGCCCGCCTCGTTGCCGACCCGACTGACGGTGGAGATGAATCACCTCATCGTGCACTGTATGTATTGGCTGACCACAGATGCACTTTCGGCGCACATGGACGCAGAGGCCGACTCCGCCATGGACGGAAAAGGGGTAGCGCTCAAGTCGAAAAGAACGAAAAAGCGCCCATTGGTGCTCGATCGTGACCAGCCAGCGTGCCTGTGGGGATGTGTTACGTTGCTTCGCAACGCGCTGCGACGCAGCTTGCGTTGGCTCGCCGAGGAGTTTGACAACCATGGCTCCCGCATAGCATCGTGCCCGGCAACAGCGCTGCTGTCGGCTGTCTCGCAGCAGCTCGAGCAAGTGTTCGCAGATGCGGTCAAGCACCAGGAACTACTACAGAACGCTCTCCTCAACGCGACACGCGAGTTTGGTGGAGTTACATCAGCCAACACGCGCAGTCTGACGGAAATGATGTGGGCCCACACACTACAGATGAACTTACTTGCTCGTAATTTGACTGGTGTGTGGGTGGCTGTGCATGGAGGTCTGGGCCTGTCGACAGCATCGCTAGATCTTGTTCTTCCAGCGTACAAAGATGTTTTGATGCTCATTGCCAGCACCCTTCTGCGGATGCCCGCGTTGGACGATGCGAGAGAGAGCGAGTGGACAACCTTCGTGGCAACTGACGCGGCTTTGTGTGCGTGCTTCGCACTCGTCGCGGCCGCGCCCACCACAACTCTGCAGGCAGAGTTGTGGGCCACAGACAGCAACGTCACCCAACAGGTCCACGGTCTTCTAGTTCAGCGGGCCTTGCGGTTTCGCAATGAGCGGGTGCTCAGGCTAGCCTCGCTGCTTTCGCGCGCTGTGCTGGAGGCGGCGGTGCGTGACGGCGCTCTCGCAGGATTCGCAGCAGACTCGTCTGAACAGTTGTTAGAGCTACTCGAGTGTGAGGACGACGCTGCGTCGCGGTGCGTTGGCGAGCTGCTGTGTGTATCTATCCTTGATCACCCCTACCGTATTATCCCTGCGCTGTTTCGTATGCTGCAGCACGGCAGCGCGGTCACCCGGCGACATGTGCTGGAGGTGCTGTGTAACCTACCAGACCTCATCTCGGAGACGCCCTCCGCCGAACAGGACGCAACGGAGGTGCATCCATTGCGCTTTAGCGCACTGGACACCGTGGCACCGTGCTCTGGTGACCATGCGAACTCTGTAGGTGCTCGTCGCCGCAACGTACTCAGACTACTAGCAGAGAACCTTTTACTGCAGCTGCAGGACGAGGAGATGTGTGTGCGGCTTCTGAGCTCGTCCTTGTTTGCCAAAGTGCACCCGAAAGATGTACTGTTCCCTCTCTTGAACCTCTGTATGCAGCAAGATGCCACGGGACGTAAGCAGAGCGCTGCACTATCGGCATTGACTTCGATTATCACCGCGCACACGGACTCAGTGGAGACGTACCTTCTGCTGTTGCAATGCGGATATCAGTGCCACGCGGCGGCAATTGGCGACGCCTCCAGTGGTGTAATCGCGCTTGGAAAAGAGAAGGAAGGTACCGAGAATGGAGGCAGTGAGCAGAGCCCCACTGAGATGCGGCGACCGACTCCACAGACGCCAGGTGACATTCTATCGCAGGCTCTCCTCTACTCAGTCGATTGCGATGCAGGAGAGACGCAGGACTTGTTCTTGACATCGCCTTCGAGGACGACCACAGCAGACAAGATAGACGTAGCACCCTGTGACGCGCATGGCGGCACTCGACGCCGCAAGACAGCACAGTTACAGACGGCGCTTCTGACGCTCACAGATCGGTGGGTCCAGGCTGCAGCGCGGAGTTGGACGTACATGCGCCATTCCCTCCCTATTCTTCAGTATCTGAAACACCAAGCGAACTGCACTGCGACTGACGGCGCAGATCATGGGAGCGGCTCTGATACCCCTGCGGTGGAGCGACTCCAATGGACGACAAAGTACACGCTGCGGCTTACCGCAACACTCACTGGCCTCGTGGACGGTGGACTCTCTGCAACAGGCCAGGATCGACTCCACCTGGTGCATCTTCGTGCCATCTGGGACACGTTCTTTGCCCGTGCTTCGGCGACGGAAGGGCCGCCAGGTGACGAGTGGTCATGCATTATCGACGGCACAGGTGGCGTCCACAGCAGGGACGCAAAATCGTTGGCATGCCTGCACGCAGCGTTGCTGCCGCTCTTGTGCTTACGTAGTTGTGCACCGAGCACGTTCGCCGCTGCAGACGCAACCTTCGTGGAGGATGCGGTAGCGTTGCCAGAGAAGGGCGACGATGACGATGACGGTGCCAATGTGGTGCGCCGACTATGGTGCGTCCTCTGGCGCGGCGCCACGAAGGGGTCGACATCAGGGGCCACATTTCTTGCCACCCACCCGGAAATTCAGCGGGTCGTGCTGGAGGTGCTGTGCCGGTTCCCTGCAAGCCTCTTCTTTCACGCTTGGTCACAGTGGATAACGGCGCAAGCAAAATATGTTGCTGCTGCCAATGATTCTATCTCACCAGACGACGAGCTGTCGGCTCCACGGCTGTTTGCGTATCGGGTGTACCTCTTCGGCGTGTCATCGTACCTTGCCGCCACGAGTGTGCAGGCAGCGCCACGGCAAAGCGACTTGTCGGTATCTACTGTGCGACTCTCTCAACAGAGCACGGTGGCAGTCAGGCCAGCGACTTGCAAGTTGTCCTGGGGCACTGTGCCACCCTGGAACGACTGGTGAATGTTACGTTGCCCCGGTGGCTGGTGGAAGAGGAAAAAAACATATCTGCTGCTTTCTCATCGGCGCAGCAGGTGGACTCCGTTGGAGTGGCCGGAGGAGTGGTACCACGGAGAGGGATTCTCCAGTGCTCGAGCGAAAAGGCGGAGGCAATGAGGCAGCGGCTGTGTGTCGCTGCTGTCGATGCTGCTGCTGTTATCGGTGTAGTCAGGCTAATTCAGCCCGACGTTTTCACAACTTCATCTTCACCACCGACTCCGGCGATGGGAGCGTCGTAACACTCCACATCTTGTGCACCCGTCTGCTTGAGGCGCCACTGAGAGAGTTAGCCAAGGTGTACAGAGAAGCCGAGAATTGCAAGACCTCGAAAGAGCCTACAAGGCACGACGGCGTCGTCAGCGAAGCGTACTGGCCCCTGCAGCTGACCCGATTTCAGCTATGCCTCCGCATTCACCAGCGCATGCTCCATGCCATTTCTCTTCACCCCGTCGATGCGAAGGGTTTGCTGTTGTGCTGGTTTCGAGGTTTCCTTCGCCCATTTGTGGAGGTGTCGAATGCTGCATGCAGAAGCGTGGTGGGGAGAGAACTGCACGAGTGCTCTGCAGCTGTAGATGCATGCAGTGTCATTTTTCAAGCTGTTCTGCTGTCATGCAAGATCAGCGATGCTACTTCCCCCGCTTTGACCAACTCAGTAGAGGACAAGTCGACGTCCTCGTCGTCTCTCCTCCTCCGGCTTGCGTGGGAGGAGAGGGAGGCGCTTGTTGACTTCTCCCTTGGTTGTGTGCGGTTTACCGCGTCGGCAGCAGTGCAAACAGTTGGTGTCCGCCTCCTTTCTGCTGTCCTTGTTGCTGCTCCCGAGCTCTTCTTAAGCATGGAAGCACGGAGTACACAGACACGCACGTCAACGCCTCCCATTGGTATTTGCCCTTCCGCCTTCCCCTGGGGCGTGTCCACAGACGCGCAGTGGCCTCTGAGCTCCGCTGCATCTGCGCTGCAGTCCATTGCCCTCATGCACGCTGACCGCCCCACCCGTGTTCTGGCCGATGAGGTGTTACGAATGCTGGAGAAAGCGGCAACGGCAAGCAGCACTTAGTCTGGACACGAGTCAGGGAAAGAGGAGTGATAACCTGGGGTATGGTGTATCCCCCCTACACGCTGTGTGTAGACTCTCTCTGCGCAACAGAGGTGATACGAGAAGCATAGTTGCTCGCTGCTGCGAAGCTGTAACGCACAATACTACTCACAAAGTTCCAAAGACAGTTGCACCCACACCCACACACGTGGTGGTCGTGCCTGGATGCCACACTCTTGCCGAAGATGAGGGGAGGATGGTGCACGAGGGACCCCAGTCCTGTTCTTTGCTATACACGCGCAACGGCCGAAAAAAAGGAGGAGCAAAGCGTCTCTTCCGCCACTCTCTCCGTCACCCCATCTGTGAAAGTGCGATTCCACGCCGTACCGCCTATGCACGAGTAGAGGTGTGTGTGTGTGTGTGTGTGCATGCTCGCACTCTTTCCCCCTTCCCAACTCTCCGTATCGTTCTACCTCTGGATTTCATTTTTTCCGTGTCTTTCGCCTGCCCTCTCTCTCTCTACCTTGCTTCTTCTCTAGACGGCCATGCTTCTGTTGTCGTGGTCGGGCGAACTACTGCGCGTGTAATGTAGCATGTTGGTGCGGCGGAATGCTCTTCTCGTATTTCGCTCCGTTGTGTCTCTGCGAGTAGCTGCGGAGTGTGCTGCTATACTCTCCTGTTTTTCTCTGGCTAACATCTTTTACCGTTCTCATCAGCGACATAGCAGGCTCCTCCTGCTGCTTTCTCTCTCTCGCACCGATAATGATGCCACCAAAACTGATTTCAGGTAGAGGTGAGCCCCCCTCCTGGCGGGTGCTGACATCTTCTCTCAAAGCCAAAGTTAACCTTCAACTAACACTCTGCGGTGGCCAGTGCTTTCACTGGTACCCAACGCCGCGCTGCACATTTGTTGGTGTGCTTGACCACAGCGTCTTTGAACTGCGCGAGGTGCGGTGTGCTGCAAAACTGAAAAAGCAAGATGAGTTGCAACACGTAGCATCGCAACGGCGAGCTCCGACGCTGGGGAAACGGCGTCAAGAATCACGCTCTGCTCCACTTGCCTCGGAGTCTGACATAAACGACAGTAAGCACTTCTCATGCTGCTGGATAGAATACCGACGACTGTGGCCGCTAGCTGACCCACAGTGTTTCAGTGAAAAGGTGCCTATGAGCACGCCATCGTCATCATTATGGAGCACAGGCGCACCACCTTCACTCGCCATAGAAGAGAGTGACGAAGAGATGCTGAGCCGCTATCTCTCTCTTGATGTCGACCTTGACCAGCTGTGGCAGGACTGGACCGCCTCACCACAGACTCGTAAACACCCTCTCGTGGAATACCTCGTTGGTAATCGTCTTCAACTGTATTCCTTGCTCAGCGACCACAACCAGAGTGTTTGCGAGCACGACAAGGGACAGCAAAGTCTGTACATCTCCATCCGACACGTTCGGCAGGATCTGCACTCGTGCCTCTTCTCTTTCCTGTGCTCGCAGAACAACAACGTCACGCGGATCACAGGCATGGTCTACGCACTCTGCCGTGCCTACGGCGATCAACTGTGTGATGTCCAACTCGCCACGACTGAGGTGCGAACGCCGTGTAAGTCGGCTAGCGATAGAGAGCACAAATTAACCAAAACAAAATTCTGCAGGAAGACCGCTGCGCACAAAGAAGATGCCATTACGTCTCTGTCTCTAAAGCCACACAGGTCAAGTATCAACGCGCCGGGATGGCTTTCGATGTACAGCTTTCCCTCACTCGAGCAGCTTTCAGCTGCCACAGAGGAGAAGCTGCGCATGCTCGGCTTTGGCTACCGTGGCAAGTACATTGTGGATTCCATCCGTTTCATTCAGACTCAGTCACCCCAGCAAGAGCTCCAGGGCAACGTGATGTTAAAGGGTCAAATGCACCCCCTCCGCATCTCATACGGCAACATGGGGCCTGCTACCGAAATGGCTTCTACTCGACTGTGCTGGGCCACCATGACCACCACCATCAACATCAACGCGACATGCTGCTTCTCCTGCCGGGTGTGGGGCGTAAAGTGGCGGACTGCGTGCTGCTCTTCGCTCTCAACCGCACCCACATTGTCCCTGTGGATACGCACATGGCACAGGTCGCGGCGGAGTACCTCGTCTCGCCACGTGCTGCGGTGCCGGCAGGTCGTAAGCGTTCTCGTCCAGGATGTCTATTGCTGGAGGGGGAACGCTACCCGTGTGATGATGCACTGCTGGAGTGGAGGAAGCAAGTAGAGGCTTTGAAAGAGAAGAACGGTGTGTCGTCAATCTCTGTGCGACAATAAAGAGCGGTGGAAAATCTGCGTCGGCCCCGCCGCGCTCCTCACGAAAAACACCTGTGCCGCCCTTGTACGAACGGCACCATAATGTCATCCAGGATGCCTTCTTGAAACTCTTTGGCAACTACGCTGGGTGGGCCCACAGCATTCTGTTCTACTACCGCATGCACAAGTGACGCACCACACGAAGACAGGAGGCTGCCACGGTGCGCTTGCCGTCTCTTCCTCTACATGAGGCGACACAGCGTTGTCTTCTGCTGTTCGTCTTCGTTGTGTGGCGTCTGCACTCATTCTTTTACTGCCGGCACAGTACTCGACCATACGATCAGGCTTGACTACGTCGGAAAAGGGCCGGATTCAGGTGCTCTCTTCTCGTGCGCTCATCTGCGTTGGCAGAGATACATTTTGTGTGCGCCTCGCGAGTGCAACGAAGACCACCACCGACTTTTGGGGGCGGCAGAGTTTGGCCTGAAGGAGAGGGGGTCGTCCTCCTTGTGGATGCGCCCGACCAAGGCGCTGGCATGTGTGCACGCGAAATCCCACGACAGCTTTGCAAGCGGCATGGGACAAGGTCTCGGCGCGCACCTGGAAGCGACACTTTTGGGCCCCCGAGGACCTGCTCAAGATGCCACAGCGAAACGGCTGACCCACCGGAAAGCCCGGAGGAGGATCTGAAAAGCACTGGACATCTCGTTAAAATACGCAGCGATGCACGGTGCCCTGATAAGCGTGCCAATGGCTACAGGCCAGACGAAACCCATCAACCCGAGGAGCCATTGGAATACTCAGCAGCGTATGGCAAATGGCACCAGTTGATGAGTAGCGAGATCCCAAATCCAAAGACAGGTCGTGGATACAGCCAAACACTTGGGGGACATCGGGCGGCGCGCCTTCCCGGCCAAACGCAGCAGCGACACCAAAAACGCCCCCCACCCCTTGAAAGACCAAACCGGGCAGGCCACGCGCGACAGACACTCCACGAGCCCAACACCGCAGCTAACAAGCCATTCAAGGAAACGAGCGTTCTCCAGGGACTCAACACGGCACCAGAATGCAGGCGACAATCTGTGAGAGGCACCCATTTGCCTAAGTAGCCCCCACCCCCAGCCCCCAAACATCCAGATGTCTCTCGCACAACCCGTTCCGCCAGACTTAGGCCGGGAAGTTTTGATCTCGCGATACAAAAGGCCAAGCTCAGGCGACACCCAGGGGGTACATACACACCGCTTGTTGGCGCAGTTTGTGCACTCGGTTATTGTGTTCTGGGCGCAAGATCACAAAGGATGACGACTGATCACGCAGCCCGCACCCAATGGCCCGGTTCGAAAGGAGGGTGTTCTATGGACCACCCGACTCCCACGGCCGTCGGCCAGACGGGACCTGAGAGAGACGCTGCAGATCCTGCAAATGGAGTTTGATGCCCTCTGCATTCCCATCCCACTGCCAGAGACACAGATGCGCTACAGCTGTGTCTTTCGAGCCCCCAATCAGCTGCACAGATGCTGCGCTCTGCCTGCCGGCACGCAGCCGTAGGACATGCAATTGCAAGCAAACCGCTGGCATTGAAACCGTCATCACAATATACACCATGATCGGCAGCACCTTGCTGGCAACCAGGGCTGGACAGAAAGGCAACTTTTACCGTGCCGTCTGCGAAGTGATGCAAAGGACCCAGGATGCAAGCTGACGGACATCCTCGCCTCGAGGGGCCCCCTTTGGTGCGTCAGATGAAAAAAGCTCTTCAGATTTCCCCCAGCCCCAGAGCCCCCTCCCCCAGGTGGAGTAATACGATTACGGCGGCCACCGCGCAGACGCGTGCGAAACCCAGCAAATCCGTTGAGGCTCGCCGAACGCGAGCGGGAAGTTGGCAAGCTACGGGTTCTCTGATCACGCCAAAGATGCGCGTGACGAGGGCAAACCCGGACGAGATCCATTTCCCCAAGGTGGGAATACAGGGGCATAATTTCCAGGGCGGTGGGTTGGCCCGCCCCCGTTGCACAGGACCCGAAATTGTCGGAGGCAAGATGGCAAGACACCGCCTCACCCCACACCGACAGAAGCCAGCGCGTTTGCTGCCATGATCTTCACATTAGTCGGGAGCGGGATGGCACGCTATCTTGTCGTGGTGAAAAGGAGTTGCGGAGGCCATACAGTAGCGCAGGATAAGTAAACCACCCCCAGTAGACGATTCTCAAGTACCGTCACCAAATTGCACTCTCCATTTCTCTGCGTGCCGCTGCCTGCACAGTAAAGGTCGAGCGGTCAGCTATAACCTACGCGAGATTTGAAGGCATGGGATTCCCTCCGAGAGCCCGGTTTGCAGTGGGTGGGTGACTGTCGTGCTATCACGCACGCCTAATGGGGACTCGTCTTTTTCGAAAACATCGGTGATAGAGGCCATGTCGTGAATCAGATTGCTCAAATCGAGACACCATTTTTGTCTTTTTTTTTGTGGAGCGAGGGAGCAGTCATTCCCTATCTCGACATCAATTACCTCTTCTTCCTGGCAGTCACGTTCTCAAGGAACTTTTGGGAGAGAAGTGTAAAGCGCAAGAGCGCTCCTGGCCAGATTTGAGGACTCCTTACTGCTTTTTGCCGTGCCACACCGCAGCACTCGAGCTAGAACGCACGGAGGTGCTGAGGGACGAGTTTTTGATGCTGTAATGTCACAGAGGCGAAAAAGTGCCGAAGGATAGGTGGATGGACGGAATGTGGGCGTGCGCCGGATCGCCCATCGCTTGACGACGCGCGTTTTGTTTTCTTTCCTTTCCACGGTTTTCCACGCTTAGTTGAGGTGAGACGCCGAGGAAAACACACAAAAAAGACTCGCTGTCGCACTTATCGCAATGATGTGCGTGTGTGTGTGTGTGTGTATTTGTCATGCTCACACTCTTTCTTTCCAGCCGCAAGCGCTAGGAAGCTTGGGCGGTCTGTGGTGGACGGAAACGGTCTCGGAAGTACAAGGGAATCCCGAGGGGTGTGCCGTACATTAACCAGCGACAAAGCGAGGCTAAGCACCGGCGTGCTGTAGCAGGGACCAGCAAACATGGCCACTGGCGTAATGCACTTTGCCTGGCACAAGGCATGTAGATGAAGGTGATTGCACGGAGCAGAACACACTTTGACGCACGAGAGTTGCACTTCTGCGATTTGAGGGACTGATTAAGTTCTGCAAGAGCGTCACACACCACATCCCCTGTTCTTCTCGTTAGCCTCCTACGTAGTTGTAGCCCTGCCATTGTTCACGCACACGCCTACCCATGCAAAGCTTTCCACCAACACGGCCGCGGCGATAGCTCGATCAAGCGCGCGTGTGAGAGAGAAGGGTGTGTCACGCAGCGATATACACACATACAAGCGAGACTCCCCCTCCCCCCCCCTTACGCACACACGAAAACAAACGCCGTTGGCTTTTCCGTGTTTGTTTTTCTCACGAGGCGGCAACATTTCTGTTTGCTCCTTTTTTTTTACTGTCATGCCGAAAAATGCGCACTTGTGCTGAGAGAAAAAAGACGGAAAACTCCCGAACTACGAGTTCAGAGCACCGACGCCTGCGTGCGGGCTGGAATACTCTGCGGTGACACTCGCTCACGCGCGCTTTTTGTTTCTGCAGTTCTGTAAGTTATGCGTCTTTCAGAACGCCTTTGACTGCTGATGGGAGTCGCAGATTTTATCCCGTCGTTTTCGGATTGACTCCTCTATGGAATGGATGCCGTTGCACTTGCATGGTGTTGTGTGACGTGGTATCGACGCACAGCAGCCACACTCCTGAAGGAAAGCAGGAGACATGATCCCTCGCAACCATAAAACATCTTCTCTGGTGTGCCGGTCTTGGCAAGAGAACAAGGCCATTGCTCACGCATCTTGGCGACCATCTCCCCTCTACGCCGACTCGCGCAATAGGGGCCAAGAGAACTAATGTGAAAGGGAGTGACTGCCATTTGACCGCTTGTGAGAAGCGCTACCTCTTTTTTGGTGTTCTTTCGGACTACCTTAGTTCTGAAGTGCAGACCATCCATCTCCAAAAGAGCGACTGCAGCCAGTCTTCATTCTTTCATTTTCTATTCTCTCCGTCTTCGTGTCCTACCCCGCCTTTAGGCGTTGTAATGCACAACGAGGACGAATATCCTAGACGCACCACTTGAGGTTGTTTGCTCCCAGTTGTGCATCGATACGCGAGTCCACGGCTTCGCATCACACCAGCGTACAAGTACACGAGGACACGACGGTGCGCCGAGGGTTAGTTGTCTCCCAGTGGGACCCTTCCACCGTCTGTCATTTATCGAAAAAGCGTTTTTGTTCGAACAGACGCGGTGATGACGGCAAATCCACCGTCTAGCGCCGTAGACTTATTGCGCTTCCTTGCGCTCTCACTCACAGTGCACACTGACGCAGTCTGTTGTGCCGTGGACGACGTTGAGGCCGCCATTGTCGAGTCGTCCACGAACGATGAGCTCCTTGATACCCTCGAAAAGGAGTTGGCCGTCTTGCTCGACAGACAGCGGCGACTGCATGTGACCCGCTCAGTGATTGCCCTCTCACAGGAGGAACGGCGCCGCGGCATGGAGCTGCGACGAAGTGGGCAACCCTCAACGCAGCGGTTCGGCCACAAGCGAATTCAGACGTCCCACACAAAATCAAACATATCGGCAACACAGATGCACGACACGGCTCGTTACCCGAGCGAGAGGTTCTCCAGGGGTGTATCTCCAGATAAAATGGAGCAAGGATATGGGTCGGCAGCGGTGTCGATGCATGCCTGCTCGACGGCCGCATCGTCTGCGCCCCCGTGCGCGGAGTCAGAAGCAGACTCGGTTGACGCGCAGGTGGCGCGACTCAAGGAGAGGATCATGCATCTAGACTGCTACTCGCTGCGCGGAAAACTCCTTCATCTAGAAAAGCAAAAGAAGGAGGTCAAAGAGATTGACCTCGAAGACCTTGTGACGAGGGTGGTCGACTCTTTCGAGTTCCCAGCCGCTGTACGAGCACTTTGGTGCAGTGGCGCATCACCATCCTTGAGCTGCGCTGGTATAGGGACCTCTGCACCGCACAAAAGGGCCTCGCAGAGCTGCGCACGCTCTCGAGATGCCACTCTCGCTCAGCACGCTACTAAAAAGGGCGGTGTGATAAACCACACAAACGTTGACCTGTTTCTGGCACGGGCATGCCAGCGGCTCTCTGGGCGCGCCGCGGACGCATTACATGCTCTGGCATCGACAAGTGTCTCCGAGCAGAGTGCCGCAGCGCACGTGCTGGGCTGCATGGTGTACGCTGCCGAATTCAATGCCAGCGAGCGCACTGACCTCGCCGCCGTGCAGCAGCTGCAGACGATGCCGCGCGATACCCTTTCCCGTCTTTATGACCAATGCGTGCGCAGCAGTGTTTGCGAGGCAAAGCTTGACGACCGCTGCTTCGGCGCTCGGGGCACTGTGCTGGCAGCACAGGATTTCAGCGCCCTCCCGGCGGATTGGGCGACAACGCAGTCGCTAAGTCAAGTGCCGCTGGATGAAATCCTGCCCCCTGTCCGGCATTTGCTGGCCCCTCGCTTTAGCTTCGCAGATGTGGCGGAACTGAAGCGACTACAGGCGAAGCGAGTGGAGTTGCAGGAGAAAATTGTGAACTCCCTGCTAGGCAGGCAGGAGAAGGATGAGGAGTTTCTGCAAGGCATATCCGGGAGCCAGCGGGACCGCGCGGTGGCCGCAGCGCGTCTGGCGGTGGCAGAGGTGACACCCGCGTCAACTTCATCACACACCTGGAAGACAATGGTTGTAGCGCATGGTGCGGAATGCTGACGGACTCTCGTTGGCGTTTCAGGAGGGCTCTTATGCGGACGCGCCGGGAGACGCTGCCGGTGAGCTTTCCGCCGGTGGTGCGCTCGTACTCCCTTGCCTTCAGTGTAGGTACCTTTCGGGTTTGATGTCCACCACCCCTGTATGGGAGACATTCTAGTGCTTTCCAGGAGAATCAAAAAAGAACTGCGCCACGCACTTTGTGGGTGTGTGTTCGACTGGTTTCTACTTTTCCCTTTGCGTACCGTTCGTTGTCGTTGTTCTTTTCTCTCATTAAAAGATGGCACCACTACAGCGAACTCTCTTTCCCCCCTCCTTCGCTGTATTGCTACCGCTATTGTGAATGGGGGATACATGCATACTCGAGAACAAACCGTGCCTTATGAACCGAAAGAGTCGTTGGTGTTCGACAACGACTATTGCATGCATTGGGCGAGGAGAAGAGCATGTGGGCGCGGCTACTGTTCATGTTGGCACACCGCTCCTGTATTAACGAGCTTTCTCAGGTTGTCTCTTGAACTGATATACACACCAACACTTCCCAGATGAAGTATCGCCGAGCCGCTTCTTCTCGTGTCTTGTTCAAAGCAAAATACAGTGCAATCGCTGTCTTGCGCATACTCCTTGGCGTCCCTGCACATATCACGTGTGCTTCCGCACCCCTTCTTCCACTCTCCCTCTTCTCGCCGCACTGCCACCTCCCCACTTTCCTTCTTCCCTCTACTTACAATATCTGCCCTCTGATTGTCATCGCCCGTCATAGTTGGATCGCGTCACCTTCCTTTACTTTTCCTCTCCTCTTTTACTCTTTAGTTTTCCCCTTTCTATTGGTGTATGTTTCTGCTCGTGTCCGTGTGCATGTGTGAATGTGTGCTTCTTTTGTTTCCACTTATTGAGTGTGACCTACTCTTCCTCACCCGCACCCACTCACTCACGACGACTCATACAGCGGTATCCTCTTTCTTCCCAGCTGCTGTTGCTTCTGTTTGTTTCTGATTTTTATTTTTGGCCAAGTCACTCCAGGGACACGATCCTTCTCCTACACACCCGCCATCTCTCTCTCTCTCTCTCTGCCCCCCCCCCCCCCCGCGGCTCAAGCTTTGAGAGCCAGCAACTGAATAACGGAGAGCAACATCACAGGGGCCCACATATCAACGCGCACAGAGGCCAGAGTCGGGAAGGAGCTAGCTACAACGTTCTCAACACACCTCGCAGGTGTGACATTCGGAGGGAAACACTCTCTTCTCGTTCCCTTTCTCACCTGAATACAAAGACGGCATCATTTCTGAACTGACAGGGCGAACGGCGCACGTGGTTCTACTGTCTGCGCTGATTCTTTCTTCCCCCCCCCCTCTCTGTGACGACGAGGACGGTGAGGTCGTTGTGTACGTGTGCGTGTGAAGGAAGGAGAGTTGTTGAACAAAGACGGGGAATCTCAGTTGTGGGGCGTTAGTGGGCGCTATATCTTTACTCTTTGGTTTCTCTTTTGACACACCTCAGCGCCTCACGTTCGCTACGTAGCCCTCGACCCCCCCCCCCCTCTCTCTCTCCCGTTTGCTCGCTCGTGCGCTTGGTGCTACGCATAGCGTGGGAAGGCTTCTCTCTCTCTCTCGCGTTTCCTTTCTTTCCATTTTGTACTTTGTCTTACGTGCTACGATTGCCGCACCGCGACATTGCTCTTGCTCGTCCGTCTGTCTGGCAGCATTTGTGGCGTGTGCTCGGGAACGGTGCGAAGGGCGGCTCTTGTCACGGCTGAAATCTTTTTTTCCTTTTCTTCTTTGTTGGTTGTTGGCCTTGTGTTTGCGACGGCAACGCTTAGGTGCATGCAAGAGGATGCACGTCTCCAGCGTTTCTCGTTCGTTGGAATCGAAGCCACGGTAAGGCCCGAACAGCGGCGGCGAAACGCAGGAAGTTACTCAGGCAAACATGTCGGACTTCTTACACGATTGCTTCTCTGTCTCTTTTTGACGACGCTTGCGCTATCGTCGGTGTGCTATTCTCAAACGCCCTCTACTTCATCCAACCCTAAAGGAGACATAGCAGTGGAGGACACACTCTTCGACGCACCATCCGCACGGAGTGTGGCGCTGCGCTACACCTTTCACGGCACCAGTTTGGCCTTTCTAGTGACGGCGAGTGGTCATCTTCACGCCTATGACCTGGAGCGTGGCAACTATGCCTGGTGCGCCGACGCGGGCGGTGAGATGATCACCGTGACGGTAGAGGTACCGCCGTCAAAAGAGACGGCCCTGCGCGACCATTGGCGCTTCCATTTCTGGTGCGTGGCAACAGCCTTTTTACGCACATTCCGCTCTTCATCTACACTCCACTCGAGTCTATGGATACAGCGGAGCGGCTCGAGGGACTGCCGCCGTTTCTGCGGCCGTACTTTTTTATGAACATCTCAACGCTGCTGAGGCGCCAAACACTCTTCTTTGGAGGCACGGATGTGTACGTGACTACCTCGGTGCAGGTGGCAGATCTCGACGCCAGCACAGGACGACCTGTTGGGCCTCGAGAGGCTCGATCGCCGACTTTCTGTAGCCGCAACTCCACCGGAAGCCCACCATGCGACCACTCAACGGCAGATCCACAACCCATCTCGCATAACGAGCTCCTTCCTCTAGTGCACACTGTCCGCTACAACATTTTCCTGCATGCGGTGAAGGCGGGCGAGTATAGCTGGTCCATCTCTCTCTCGCAGCTGCGCATGTCGCCTAATGCTGTCACTCAGCCGAGCTCCCCACCGCACTTTTCCGAAAACAGCGCAACGGATCTCTCATCGTCATCTCCTAGAGACGGCGACAGTGAGAAAGCCCCGCGTTTTTTCTCGCAGTTTATGCGCAACATGTTTGATTACGATGACGAGCATTCGGTGAACGTGACTCACAAGCCCCCTGCAGGTCCGCAGGGGGAATCGACACCCGCCACACGGACGTCAACGGCGTTGTTGATGAACAAATTTCAACGCACTCGTAGTCAGGCAGCAGAGTATATCAGTCGCATGGTCGCTGTACATCAGCTCAATGCGAGCCATGTCAGTCTTCGAAGCATTCAGGATGACACAACAGCCTGGACATCGACTTTGCCGCATGCGACGTGCGAGCGTTCTCCTGATGGGACATCTGCGGCTGCATCATCCTCGAATGCCACCGCCACTGTGCTCGCTGCATATGTGTGGGTGAGTGGCGCTGACGAGATCTTTCGTGTTCCCGTTTTACGCTCAATCTCCGGTGGTATGCTGGAAGAGGTGGTACACCATGACATGCAAGCAGAGACCAATACGAGCGATGTCGCTGCTCACAGTCTGCAGAGACTCACATCTACTTCACTCGGTGGGGCTCTGGTGCCCACAATACACACCGCGACTGGGCTGCAACTCGTGCCATTTCTGCAATACAGTGGCGTGGGGTTGGGTCATGGTCTCGACCGCAACACCGGTGATGCGTGGGTTCCTGATGACGTTGAGGCTGATGAACGTGAGGAGACGGAGCTCGCTGCCTACTATCGTCAGTGCTCGTGGTGGGAAGCACCTTTTGTGTCCTCACCCCTGCCTGGTGCATTCAACCGAAAAACCAATGCTGGGTCTTTTCAAGCTGTTGATTACACAACGTTGTTGAGAGCTGTGTCCGATACAAAGGGTGTCTACTCTAGCGATAGCCCGCTACTGGGCCTTGGGAACTCAGCAGCGGTGGTGAAAACCGGCTTGGCCTGGCGCACTGCTGCCATCATCTCTTTTCATGTGCTCTGCCTCGCCGGCTCGATCGCTTTCCTATGCGCCGGCGTTCCTCCACGCGGGCAGCTGCAGCGCGCCTGGGCCCAGGCAGACCGCAACCGGGACCGAGTCTCCCACACGTCCTCATCTCGTCAACAATCAGCGCAGCTTGCACCGCAAGACCTGCGCTCCTCACACGGCGGAAGATGCACCCCGCTTAACCTCAAACTCGATCCCTTTTCGATGGATACCTTTGCTGTGGGCAACATGCCGATAGGCTCTGTCAGCATGGCGACTGTGTCACTTCCCCATTCAGACGAGTCGCTCCAGGAACTCATGCGGCATCACCAGCTTGGATGCCTCAGCAAGTCACCGCCATGTTCGCCATGGGTGAACCCGACCCCAGAGCCAGTGTACGCCATCACGTGCGAGGAAAGCGAGAAGATGTCCCTGTGAAAGCAACGGCAACAGCCATCACGACCGAAGGGGCTGACACTTCATCAAAGTTGGGTGTTGGCATGACGTTGTCCTCGTTCCGATGTACCCCAAAGAAAGCGGCGACAGGACTGTCGTCAAGTCCTACAGGTTCAGCGGCAGCCAATGAGCCTGCAGTGCTCCCCTCGAACAGCTCGAGCGACGACGACACTCTTGACATCGACCTCGGCGAGCGCTGGTGGCTGCGAGCGCAGTTTCCGCCGCGGCAGCGTATAAATGCCCCGTCGCCGGACGAGACGTTTTCTGATCGTGGCAGCAGTAATAGTCATTCTCAAGCTAACACCAGACCAGTGGAAGAAGGCAAGCTGTTTCAGCTTCACTTCAAGGTCCTCGAGAAGATCGGCTTTGGAGGCGAAGGGTCTGTGTTTTGCGTCGAGCACCGCGTGACGCATGCACGGTACGCCATCAAGGTGATTCAAATCCACGAGCAAGACGAGGAGCGAGTGGTGCAAGAGGCCGTTTTGCATAGCTCCTTTGACAACGCCAACGTGGTGCGCTTCTACTTTTGCTGGATCGAGGATATCGCTGTGTCCACGGCAAAGCGCCTGCAGCTGTGCCAGCGTGACGAGGACGGGCTCGACACGGCATCGCTGACCTACAGTGACAACTCACTTACGATGCCAACATCCGATAGCGCAAACCAACACAACACCGGTCTTGGCGCGGAGTCCAGAGCTGGCAACACCTACCATATGCTCTTCATCCAGATGGAGTACTTCCTCGCGGAACACTGGCGGACTGGCTTCGTGCCGCAACGGCTTCTTTCGGCTTGAGGTGCTGCACTACATGAAGCAGATCGGCGAGGGCTTGGCGTACTTGCACAACCAAGACGTTGTGCACCGTGACTTGAAACCAACGAACATCTTTGTCTCAAACGAGAACATCCTCAAGATAGGAGACTTTGGCCTCGCAAAACGGCGCGGCAATGCTGCCGGAAGCACTGGTGACTTGGCATCGAACGTTGTTGGTGGTCAGCAGGAGCGGTCCGTGGTCTGCGGAAGCCCACTGTATTCTAGTCCGGAGCAAACACGCGGAGAGCCGGTGAACAAGCCGTCCGACATTTTCTCCTTTGGCATCATCGCCGTGGAGATGTTATGCACCTTTACCACGCTTCACGAGCGCATTCATATCTTGACCGACGCTCACCATCTCATTTTACCAGAGGAACTGAGGCTGTGTTCCCTGACGAGGTGCAGTTGATCAAGTCTATGCTGGCAGCGAACCCGTTGCAGCGGCCGCCGATACGAAAGCTGCTTCGGCAGGTTAACAAGCTCATCGTTACACTGGAATCACAGGAGAGCGACGAGGAAGCCGACAAGGCACCGCCACACTCCCCTTTCCACGGCGCGGGCCACTCAGGATCGCGCAACGGCTGTTATGGAGCGACTGTCACTTCCCTTGTTGGCAATCGCACAGCAGCGCGTGCTACAGCCACGACTACCAACAAGGCTGACAACACACCATTAAACCCAAGTGTCAGCGATACGGGTTCGTCGGGTTGCCTACCGGTTGCGATAGATCTCCCGAGCAGCGGCCTTAACGGTCCCTTTGTGGAGATCCATGATTGCTTTCTACCGCCGCTATGTGAGGAGAAGGCGCGGGCCAATGTGCTGCCACTGTTGCAGAATGAGGCCGCTACTGATACCAGCGTTGCAACTGTCTTGGCCGCGGCAGCCACTAAGTCCGAGCATGATAACGATGCGACCCCCCTGGAGCAACATGTTGTTCGTCAAGGAGACTCTCTCTTCTCTGGCCACATCTCAGCGATGGTGAGACGTGGTAACACGTACCACCACCGCCGTCTCGGATCGGCCAGCCTCAACACAGAGGTGGAAACAGGACACCTGCCGAGCGCTGCGGTGGTCACTACCAAGTCTGCGATGCGGCAAGAGTTGTTCGTAAATGACCCCTATGGTCTGCCCAATATCCCCGTGATGTACACGGGGGACGCTGATCTGTCCACCATCCTGAGGCGCGACCTGCAGGATCGAACTGTATCGGCGCCGGACTGAGCGGTCAGGCGTGAGAAGGTGGTGCGGTAGTCGTTCTTTTGTTGTAGTTTATGCTGGGGTGAGCCTGTGGCTGACGCTAATCCGTTTGAATGCGCGTCATGTTATGTGGTGTTTCTTCTTTCCCCCTCCCCTCCCTTTTGGGAGTCGTTCCCATTCACCTGAGGCATCTCTCCTTGATCGAAGCGGGCTCTATCGGATGGTTGTGACCTTTCTTCCGTTTATTGATGTTCTCGATGTGCTCTTCATCAGTCGCTAGCGCCGAATTCTTTTGCTCATGTTGTTCTCTCTTGTTCTTTCCCTTTATCGCTGTGGCCGTTCCGCTGCCTCACACGAAAACTCCTTCCGTCTCCCTGCTCTCCTCCTTCTCTTTGTGGTGTAGTTTAACGGACGGAACACGCGACACCCACACTTGTGCGGATTTTTCCACTTTTAGCGCACGGATGGCCACCAAACGAAACAAACAAACAAAAACAAAAACAAAAAAAAGGGCGACTCCGCGGCCTCGTTGTATCCGGTGTGCTTTTTTTTTCTTGTCACAGTAACGTTTGCGCAGGATTTCTGAATGGGTGTGTCTTCGTCGATGTTCTCTGCATGACGCCTCACTGCTCGTGTGACATCACGGATGTGTTTTTTTTTGTTTGTTTGTTTTGCGCTGTTTTCCACAGTCCTCTCTTCTTCTTGTAAGTTTTAATCGAGAGCTTAGGGGTGCCTTCAGGCCCCAAACTGAACTCTGCCACGTGTGCTTTCTCGCTCACTGTCTGTCTCTCATTTACTGCCTCTTTTGTCGTGTGTTTGCGTTCGCACTGTCCTCTCTCCTGCTTCGGCTGCTTCTGTGGCTGCCACTTTTTTTTTTCTTACTCGTGCTGTGGTTTTATTGCTGACTTGCCGCCAGCTTGCTGTTTTGCTTCGTTAGTTTCTCACCGCCAAGCTCACGTGTTCATCTCGATGCTTCCCTCCTCCTCCCTCCCTCCCTCCCTCCCTCTCTCCCCCAAAAGAGAGGAGCCGCTTTTGTTTCATGTAGAGATGCATAGGTGCACCTGTGTCGGTGGGCCCCCTTTTTGCAAGCAGTACAAACAAGGCGATGTTGCACTGACGTTTTCGTTTTTGCTTTTTGTTTCCCCACTTCAGCTCTCCTTTGTTTGGATTCCTCTTCGCCCTGATGACTTCTCTCTCTTGTCTCAGATCTCCTCAGTATATCCGTCTTTTCCTTCGCCCCCCCCCACACACACATATCGACAGATTTCTTGCAAACATCGTCTTGGTCATTTTGCTCATCCCTGGCCTCTTCAATTCGACGGCGCTCCATCGTGCCTGTTGAAGTCCCTTCCCTCCACAACAACTATTTTACGTCCTGATTCAGAGCTCGCCGTAACTTTTATAGTTTCGTTCTCATGTCTCTGAAGGTGCACGGTTTGACAGTGTCTGACTACTAGTAGAAAGCTTTCATTTTTGTCTACGTCCTGGGAGGCAGCTGCGCGACACCAAGGAGGCAAGACTGCTGAGCTTATGGGACGACTGGAGTCCATGCTCACCCGGCTCCGCGGGGGTACCTGTCTGTACATTGGACACCTGCAGCGGCGGGCGACCGGCCCGGGCGTTGTACGCAGCGTGCTACGCGAGGTTCTTGGGTCACCCGAAGGGGCCCAGCGCGCCGCAGCCCACTCCATTGTCTTGCGTGCGGTGATGTGGTGACGCGCACGCTGCTCGCGCTGCGGGGGCTCCCCCGCCGGACGGCCGGTGCTGCCGCGAAGCGCAGCTGGCATGGTGTATCGCATCCGGGCAGGCGCCACCGCTTTGGTCGTCGGGCAGGGCTCTGTGCGCTGCCCGCTCGGAGCGCGGCGTGGCGTCCCGAGCCAGGGCCGTCTGTCGCCGATCGCGCAGCAGGTTACACGGGGAAGGAAGGAGGGCGGGCAGGAGGGGCCCGCTAGACGCGTGGTGCGCCTCGACGGCAGGAGGGTTCGCCCTAGGGCGAGCAGTGGGTGGGCGTGGCGCCGCAGAGGATGCGGGTGAACGGCGGTGGCAGACGTGTGTTGGCGAACTTGTTCGTGCCGGAATGGGCAAGGCGGAAAAGATAAATTGTGGTATATTTGATGATAGACTGGGTACATGCTCCCTCCCCTCATTTTAGCGGTATTGGTTCTCCTCGCTGTAGGCGTGGTTGTTTCCATACCTCTGTGGCTTGTTTATTCACCGGAGAACCTGCTGCAGTGGGCGTGGGGCGATTCCCTCTGTTGTTACCATCAACACCGCTACCTCTTCCATCTCCTCCCTCGCACACCCGACGTGCCGTTTGCCTTGAGTGTGGATTCCACCCCTCTTTGTTGCTGCGTGTCTTCTCGTGCATTCTCTGCCATATCGAAGGTGAGGGATCTATGGGGTGGCTGTATGGCTGTACATTTCTTCCCCGTCTAGACCTGCGCCATGTGCAAGGGGGATCGCATCACGATGCCTTTACGTTTTTTTTCTTGCCTGGTTCAGGACGTGTGCTGTGGTACAGAGAGTGTAGTAGTGCTGCACACGCGAAGCCTGCGGATGGCGATGGTAGTCTGAGTCGGTTTCTTAGACGAGCCTCTTCGACAGCAAAGGTCTCATGCGAGACGAACAGAGGGAGATGCCGGCCTAAGCTGTGTTACTCGGACTAGGCTAGCGTCGCGAGCAGTCGCGATGGATGGGTATGCTGGCATGAGCGCTAACAACACAGGCAAGAAACGATGTGGTGATGTATAGGTATGGAGATGGAGATGGCTCAGCGGTGGAGTTCGGTGGGGCGCGTGTGGCGGTCCCGACAGCCCTTTTGGGGTGGTTAAGAGCCGTTTTTTTTTTTGGGTGGTTGTTCTTATTTTTGACTTGTGCATTGCCACGCTAGTCATGTCCTTTTCGGCGCCAACAGAGGCCTTTCACAGGGACTGCCGACACGGCGATCTCTGCGTGCGCAATCGTGTAGTGCCGACGTACGCAGTGAGAGGAAAGAGAAGGAAAAAGGAGAAACCACCCGATAGATGGGAGGAGAAAAAAAAACGCACACACACACACACACGTAGACACACACAGTGTGAATCCGTCGGTACTGTGGGTAGAGAAAGGTAGTTGACACTGCAGCTCTCTGTGCTTACGCATATGATTACTGTGCATCTCCACCGTAATCGAGAGAGTTGCCGCGTACTCTCTAGAGGTGGTTCATGCGAGTCTCTCTGATAGTGTGTTACACTCTGATGCTTGCACTCCCGCGGTGCACTCTTCCGCATCCCCAGCATAGCTGTTTTAAGAGACCATTGGCCTCCTCCAGCTTTATCAATTTATGTTTTTTTTTCTCTCTTGGAGTTCCTCTACTGCGGTTGTGCATATAGACTAGTTATAGCGATGAACTCCGATGTGGCTCATGTACTGCATCTGTGCACCAACCACAACAGCATCTCACTTTGTCCCTTCTTTCTCTCTCTATCGAAGAGATTTCCCTCGCCTATCGCGCTTTTCACTGCGACGGGAGAGGGAAACAGTACTGTTGTCGTTATTTGCCCTCACCTGCCTCCTTTAAGCCCCCCAAACAAAGCAGTGGAGGTCAACCTCAGGAGCGCGCCTTGATGAAGGCGTGTCGATGTATCACCATCCTCACCGGCGCCGGCATCTCTGCTGAATCGGGAATTTCAACATTTCGTGACTGCGATGGACTCTGGTGCAATCACCGTGTCGAGGATGTAGCATCCCCCGACGCATTCCTCACGAACCCAGCTCTTGTGCAGCACTTCTACAACGAGCGTCGCCGCAACCTTTTGTTGAGCTCCGTCAGGCCGAACAAAGCTCACATAGCACTCGCAAGGTTAGAAAATGAGCTCAGAGGAAAGACAAAAGTGGTTATTGTTACTCAGAACGTGGACGATCTGCATGAACGTGCTGGATCAACACATGTTTTGCACATGCACGGCGAACTTCTGAAGGTCCGCTGTACAGTCACGGGAAAGGTATTTGTGTGGACGAAGGACATTGTGCGAGACGCTGACTGCTGCCCAGATTGCGGCTTGCTTGGCACGTTGCGCCCGCACATTGTTTGGTTTGGTGAGATGCCGCTCTACATGGACAAAATCGAGTCGGCCCTGTCGGAGGCAGATATCTTCGTTTCCATCGGTACCTCCGGAAATGTGTACCCCGCCGCTGGATTTGTGCAGCGTGCGCAGTTTTACGGCTCGACGACGCTGGAGCTGAATCTTCAGGAGGGCTCCAATAACTCTTTCTTTCACGAGTCCATCTACGGCAAAGCAAGTGACATTGTGCCAGCTTGGGTGGACCGAGTCCTGAAAGCGAGCTCAGGGTGGTGATGGCACCGAAGCGATAGGGTGGGGGTGGTGGTGGTGGTGGGGCGGTTATAATATGAGAATGCGGCCTGACTGCCCGACGTTTTTGTACCTCCGCTCGTGGTGTTCTTTGATGCGTGGCAGCGACGAAACAAAAAAACACACACAAAGGATGCGGCGCTTTATTTCCGAACAGGGAGTCTCAATGGCGGACAGTTCAGGTGTCTGCTGACTCTTCTGTTACTCTGTGTGTATCCCCCCCACCTATCTCCCATCCACCCATCCACGCGTCTCAGCTGTGCCGCACAGCGCACCTTCTCGATCGTATTTATAGATGTGTATGTATGTTTATATATATATATATATGTTGTGGTTGCCCTTTGCTTCTCCTGCTCGGTGAACGGATGTCGTGCCGTATTGAAAACAAGCGCTACGATCGGGGCAAAAGGAATAGGGATGACTCCTGCCTACAGGATGCAACCGCCGCAGGAACACTCTACGGCTCACATGAAGTGCTTGGCGCTACAGGGCGACATGGCATCTGCCCGCTACGCGTTTTATAGATTAGAACGTTTTCTCTTGCAGGTTTTCCCTTTCCGCGTATCTGCGTTTGCTTCTCCTCAGAGCGCGCGCAATGCGTTTGCACCCCACGTCACGCTCTCGCTGCTCCTCAACCACCCCTGCAAGTCAACATTGCTACATTATGGTGTCACGCTTTTTGCCGCTTGCATTCAGAGTCATGATGCCCCCCCTGAAAACCACTGCCCCCTCTCTCTTTGCCCTCCTCACTTTTTCACTGGAACCGCACGACGGATTTCCTCCTCTCTCTGCCCCTCACCGTGACTGTCACCATCACGCGTTGTGTACATCCACATTATTTGTATTTTGAATTTGCGCGCCACATCTTTTCTTCACCGCTTTGCCCCTCCCCCCTTCCCTGTGATTCTGCACACATTTAGCTGAACCACCACTTCCCCTCCCCCTTCCTTGGATCGCAGTATCTGCCAGCGCTGAATCGCCACTTGCGCCGCCTACACAGGCATCAACTCTCGTGTTTTATGCGACACTCCTACCGTCATTGTTTCGTACACATTCCCACCCACCCACCCACCTCAGCGCACAGATAGACACTCATCTTTTTCCTCTGGTCTCCCGTCCCCTACGACCGCACACGTGATCGCCTTTTGTTTTCCTCCGTCAGCTCTCTTTGCGACTTTTCCCTCTCTCTTTCTCTTGTTGGCATCCTGTGCTCATCGGCTGAAGAATTCTCCTTTGGCGACGATGCTACGCAACCTTCTCCGCTACACTGGCCTCATCCTTGTGCTGCTGGTCTTTATCACCGGCGGAATTGACAAGTTGGGGTCCCCGTCAGTTGGCGCAGCACAATTGGCAAAGAGCAAATTCCTCGCATGTTGGCCGCAATGGGTGTCACACTCTCACCGTCGGAATACATCCACCTGGTTCGTGGGGCCGGTGTAATGTGTGTGACTTTGTCGCTTTTTATTCTACTCGGAGTAGGCCGGAGCTTTTTTTCATTCTTGATGGCGATAGGCATGCTCATCAGCACCGTTGCATTCTACGTCGATTATGACTATCCACTTGCCATCCCAGAGGGAAGCATTCAGCACATCCTAAAGAATATGTCTATCGCCGGCGCGCTACTGTTTGTGTCGGGTAGTGGCCATCGGAGCCGTCGGTACACCCAGGCTTGTGATGCGAAAAGCAACACTCAGGCAAGGAAGAACAAGTGAGCGGGAGGGGGGGGGCGTGCACGCCCTCCAGAAAACACAGAAGAGCATAGCAGCGCCTCTGCCTTTTCGGAAGAAGGACAACGGACCTCTTTTTCCCCTTGAACTACTTCAAGGGATTCGTTGGGGAGTAAAGGGCTTCAGACCTCTTCTTTCTCTTGCTGTTGTCACTATTCAGGTGGTTCTCTGCTGACTACCTCTTTATGTTCTTTTTTTTTTCTTGTGTCCTGCGCACATCTACTCTGCCTTGTGATCCCGGTGTATCTGCCACCACCACCTCCCTCACGGTATGTACTTGTGTATGTGAGGTATGTGTGATTGTGCAGCAGCGGGCCTCATTCTCTGTTCCTCTTTCGCTGTGGTCGTTCTCTTTGCAGCTCTCTCTCTCTCCTCTGTTTTCCCCTCCTGCGCTTGGCCTTTTCTTTTTTGAGGAGGAGCGTGTTTGTTGCGCACGTGTATCGATCTGTGTAACGGTGCGTGGGTATTACTGTCTAGGCGTGCCCCCCTCTCTCTCTCTCTTTCCTTCTCGGGCAATACCCGTGACGTGGTCGACAGCAAACGAAAACAAACAAAAAGGGAGCGGAAGTTACGCTGCGACACACACCCACACACACACACACACACACACGCACACAAACGACACACTGAAGAAGGAAAACGACAGCGGTGCAGAGTGAGTAGTCTTCCTACTTGTGCGGCTTCACCTTTTTCTTCTCTAGAGAACCTTTCTGTGTATTGTTAGTCCTTTATTATGTTCCTCTAATGCTAAGTTACCCAGACACTAGGCAGGAGTCTACAAATCTTGATAAAGAGTGCGAACTGCTCACGACACGTGTCTCTGCGAACTCGGACTAGCGGCACATCGCCAGGGTGCATTTTGGCACGTGTATGTGTGTTGTCTTGAGCACATCATAGGGAGGAGTACTGCCTCTGCCTTAATCAGCTCGCGCGCTCTAGGCAAGTGTGGTGCTCCCCTCTCTCTGACTCTAAAGGCTCTGAGCGTGCACCGATCTACCCTCTCTATCCCCTTCTCTGTCCCTCTCTCTTTCACCGCCTCCTCTTGGTCCCCACTTGCCCTGTGTTACATCTGCCGTGATGTGTACGTGCCTGGAGAACTCTTTGTTCTTTGAGTGTCTCCTAGTCTACTTACACCGCTCTTCGCTTCTCTCTGCTACACTCCTTTGTTGGCTTTTCGAGACTATCGCACATAGCACCTTTCAACAGCCGCGCATTCCTTGTGCGCTTCTTTGCGACCCGCACATGCATTCCGCACTGTCACGCCTCTGTGTGCAGCGTCTTCAGCAAAGCAGCTAACTCTTTAAAGAGTACAGAATTGACACAGCAACCCACGCGTTTTTTGTGAATTGACCGTTTGTTTTGCTCTTTGCTTCCCAACAATCCAGGCACGTCCTCCCGAACTCTCTGCAAAAAGCATCTCAGCACCCCCTCCTCCCCCTTCGTGATTTGGCAGTGTGCGTAATGACTTTCTCCTTTAGCGTCATCTCAACCACGGGGCAGCGGATCTCCATCTCCGTTCTCGGCCCGGACAACACCGTAGGGGACATAAAGGCGAAACTCGAGGAGACGGAAGGCATTCCACAGAAAATGATCATGCTAGTGCACTCTGGTCGCAAGCTAGAAGACAACGCAACACTAGAGGAGTGCAACATACACGCAGGCGTCACAATCAACATGGTGCTGGCTCTGCGTGCTGGTCACTGAGCGTCATTCAAGAAAGTTTAGTGTGCTCTTCATCCATCTAGTTGGTGGTAGCACTCGGCAATGGGCAAAGCTCAGCGAAGGGCTATGATACGAAGATGCCTGTTAGTCGGAGATACTTCTTGGCCCACCGTGTACAACTGAGTGAAGGAAAAGAGGAGAAATGACACGGACTTCGTGCAATGCATCTTGTTACTCGAGTACTCGTCCACGTCGGCATGCCCTCTACCGTTTTTCTGCTCGTCTACCTTTATGGGGACCACAACAGGGTGTCCCGATAGTGGAGCCGGTCCTTAGTAACTGAGATTCGGGAGGATGAGGGTCGGTGGTAGTCGGAGAAGCGCCTTTTTATGTTTTTTTTTTTGTTGTTGTCGTCGCCTTGCGAAAAGGGAAGAAGCACAGACGAGTTTTATTCTTGTGTGTGAGTGAGTGCACAGCACTGTTGTGATTCCGCTTGCACCTGTGTGTGTGTGTGTGTGTTTATCTGTACTGGAACGACCGAATGTCTCAGTGTATTTGTGGTCCACTTCTATTAATTTTCCTCTATGTAACGTGCGGGCGCTCTGGCGCGTTTTCTCTCCTTCTAATGCGCATCGAGAGAACATTTCATCAGTTTTCTCTTGTGTCTCTCTGTGTTCTCGTTAGTGTTCTGAGGTGGCGAAGATTTGTGGACAAAACTCAAACAAATAGGGTAGCAGTGGAGGGAGCGGGAGGGGGAGAGGGCGTATTTTCTTTCCATTCTTTCAATGGGGCTACTGGACTTGATGGGCAAACTGAGGAAAAATGCTGCGATTATTCTTTTCTCCTCAGTGTCGCGAAGAAGAAAAGAAAACGAACGACTGCTGGGGGTGGTGAGCGATCTATTTTTGAATTTTCCCCCTGTTCTACCATCGCGGATCCCAGGCAAGCGTCGCGGCACCCTCCTTTTAGGAAAGGGGTGAGGTCAAGCGCACGCCAACGCGAGACACCCAGTGAGGCGTACTACAGGAGATTAAAACTCTCACCAGCGCCCTCTTGTTCTATCGTTCTCCCTCTGCAATATCTACATCATTAGCCGCGACGATTTTTTCTGGTGCTCTGCTTACTACATGTTTCCCTTCCCCAGGCATTCCTTTAGAGTGTGCCATCATACGTGTATAGCGCCCCACCTATGTGTGTGTGTGTGTGTGTGTTTTGCTTGTTTTTCTACTGTCTCGGTGTTTTGGTAGGTGCAGGTGGTACATTGGGCGCTTTCTCCGTCTCCGTGTTTTGTGTTGGTGTGTGTCTGTGCTATTACAACTCACACCAGTGATTAGAGTGGTGGCCGCATCCAAATTAAACGTGCCCCCACCCCCGTGCTTCTCCGTGGCGCTGCTGCAAGGCAAGAAGGAGAAGACTGTAGTCTGGTGCCTCGCTCGCGAGTGTGACAGTCTTCTCTTTTCCATTTTGCCAGCCTTCTTGTTTCCTCAAGCAAGCATGTCTCTCTGGCCGTTTCGGACGGGCAACGATGATCGCTTCCAGACAACCAGCGGTCCCTCTGGCACCGAGGACATCTACACTACCCTGCGCCAGGGAGCCCTACCGCCGCACCGCTACGGGGTCGAAGTGGACAGCTACTTGGAGTGGCGGTGGCGGCGTGGCTTTGTGCAGAGCGTCTTCCCTGTGTCGTGCTATGGCGCAGTCGCCGGTTTCTGCGTCGGCTTCCGGCAGTCGCGCGTCGAAGGTCGTTATGTTGGTCGATATCGCATTATGTGGCGCTACACTTCGACGTTTGCAGCGGTGGGGCTTCTGACGAGTGCGTTTCACCACCTCCTTGTCGTCCGCAATCACTACCACGACAAGTTTTACTACCCCGTGGTGGCGGGCACGGGTGGCGCGGCGGTTCTTTCGCTGGCATCGCAGATGGGCACTCTAGGGCAGGGCATGTTCGTTGGCGCCTTCCTCGGCATGCTGTACGGGCTCGGCTGCCACGGCATGACGTACTACCATCGACGGCATCTGCAGATCTTTTTGCACGAGCAGCAGCTCCGGCAGGTGCCCGTTCACAAGGTCTCACCGGAGCTGCAGCCTATGTATCGCGCCTTCCTGTATGACAACCGCCCTTTGGAAGAGGCTGACAAAAAGCACCGTGAGACGGTTGCCCTCTCCCGCTCTATCGACGACACCCGCCTCGACGCCCAGACATTCATGAGCAACATGACGCCGGAGGTGTTTGAGTGGGTAAATTTTCCGGATTGGTGGCCACTGAAATGGCCAATGCAGACAGAGGAGGAGCAGATGCTGCTGGAGCGTCAGCGGAACGAGGAGGTTGAGCGGCGCAAGAACGTCTTTCTGGAAACGGAGGATGCTGGTCTGTTGAAGCGCAAGAACCGTGCGAAGGAGTATCGTGATGGGTGACATATAAGAGACGCAGTAGAGGAGGAAGTGAGAAGCAGTGGTGGCCGCGTCGCTCGTCGGGAATGCGCGTGTGTGTCCCCCTTTTTTGTCAGAAATTAAAGGCTTCCAACCCCTCTCTGGATCGCAGCCCCAGTTTTTCTTCTGATGATGATCAGTCGTTTGTGGAGGCTGCAGCCGTGGGGCCAGAGCGGTGCGCCCGTGTGCGTAGGAGGATGAGAGCGGCACCGTGAAGACGCCTGCTCGTTCGAACTGAGGGGTTCAACAATAATTTGGGATGTCTTCGCCGTATCTGCGAGCATTTTTTTGTGTATTGCTGTTTGTTTGCCTTGTGCTGGTGTTCCTTGCGAGTTGGATTCAAAGTACAAGCAGGTGCACAGCCACCGGCTTACACAGACATGCACAGATAGCACAACAACAACAACAAGAGAGGCAATACCGAAAAGGAGATCGTGGAGGAGGAAAACGGCGCTTTGTAGGGAAGCACGCATGCCAGCTGTGGCCCCCCTTTCCATGTGATGCCGGAAAAGTGCTGCTCACTGCGTACAGCGGCAAGAAAGAAAAGGTAGGCTTCTTTCTTTTTTTTATTTGCCCCAGTGTAGCGGCCTAAAGAAGACGCGCTCTTGAACCCGTAACGACGCACTTGTGGCTGTGTAGGCTCACGTTACTCCTACCGACTGCCTCTTACTCCAGTTTTTCCACTTCCCCCTGTCGCCTCTCTTTCTTTTCATCAGGAAGCACAGGCACGTTTTGTAAAGGCGGTCCACTTTCCACTGGTATTTCCCCTCCCCCTTTCCCTAACGAATAAGAAGGGTCAAAAGGCATGCACGCACTCTTCAGCGACACACGTGCAGTACCACTCAAAGAGCAACGTTTTTTCCCCTTTTCTTTTGCCTCGCTCCACACGCTCCTTCTTGTTTGACGAATTCATCTCCAAGTAAGACTCGCGTTTCTGTGGATGCTTTTCACATGTTTTCTCTATCGTAGCACTGTCGGACTCCTTCACTCTCATCTCTTCATTTGTGTGGGCAGACACATTTTTTTTTTTTGGGGGGGGTCTGCGCCTTCCCTTCATTCCAGTAGTCGTTGAAACGAAACACAACGCTGCTGTTCCGCGGTGAAGCACTCACGTACGTGTAATACTGATCGCCCGAACAGGAGGAAGACAGTAGCAAAAACAACGTGGCAAGTAGGCCACCCATAGACTGGACGCGGAGTGCTCTTTTTTTTTCCGCTGAAAAGGAAGAGCGCTAAAACGATACCAACGTGCATATATTTCGTGGCCCTCGGTGACGTTTTTCCCCTGCCCTTCTCTCTCTCTCTGCTTATACAAAGGGCGCAGTTTAGAGGCAACAAGAACACTCGCCGACTCTTCTCGGCGCGTCTCCTTGAATACCGGCATCTATAGTGCCGCCTTTCTCGACTTCTGGGTACTGCAGTTGAGTCATCGCGAGTTGCGCGTTGGAGCCGCTTATTGTTGTGTTTTTTGTGTTGTCTGCTCGTCTTTCTGTTGCGCGTGTTCCTCACTCACGCTGAGGCAGCGCACAGAGACATCATCCTACTCGAACGCTGATATACCGGAAAGACTGGTTGTCTTGTGTTGCGCTTGTGGAGTACTGCGCCGCCTCGCTGCTAGTTCAGTCCTTGAAATGAAAGCGAAGCACAACTTTCGCGCATTAATTCAAAACTTGGGACTTAGCAAGGTGAAGAATTCGCCGAAGCGACGCATCCGAAATGTGGCTCACAATGCATTGCGCTCCAACCGCCAGAGCGGTACCGCTACAGTGCCGGCGATAGGCACAGCTGGCACTAGCTCCATACTTGGGGGGTCTGATTTGGCGGCTACCTCCGTTCTTTCGCTGGGCTGGCGGTCACCTTTCACTGCCGGCGGCTCATCTTTGCGAACTCCCAGCGGTTTCTCACTTGCTGAGCGCCTCCAGCAGCGTCGTATGCAGCTGCTGACGTCAGCGAATATGAAGCCTAAGCTGCGTCAAGTCTTTCTGTCGGCGGCCACTACGTACGGGCAGTTCTTGGAAGTCGCGACGAAGGCACTCGATCCCTCGCCATCAGTCCTCGCCTTTTCGGCGTCCACCCCACCACCTTCCCCCCAGCCCTTGCCTGAGTCATCCGACAGCGCTGAGGCTGGTGGCACAGCCGCATTCTACCTGGACAAGATGCAGCACACCTTCAAGGAGGCAAAGCGTTACTACAGCAGCACGCCGTTTGATCAGCGCTGGGATGACATCCTGAGCTCCCTCGCCGTACTTGGTCGCATGTCACGCGGCAATAGGGTAATTCCGTTTCACGACAGCGCAATGGCATTTGAGAGTATGTGGGCCGCTGTCAAGGGAGCCAAGGAGCGGGTGCACTGGCAAACATACATCTGCAAAGACGACTTCATTGGTCAAGGAACAGTACGTCGACTCGTGGAGGCTCACCAGCGCGGCTGCGACACGGAGCTCCTGTACGACTGCGGTGGTAACATCTCAGGGCGCGCGCGGCTGACAGAGGAACTCAAGCTGTGCGGCGCCAAGGTGATTCCGTACCGTCCCTTCTTCCGTAGTGTCGCCACTTACTTTATCAAAGGCCTAGACTGGCGGCGCAGCCCTGGTCTTCGCAACCATCGTAAAATTTTGCTGGTGGACACCTGTCAAGGGTTCTGCGGCGGATTGAACGTTGGCAATGAGTACTGCGGCAAGGCAGCGGGCGGCACCGGCAAGTTCCGCGACACGCACTGCGGCGTCGTTGGCCCAGCCGCGGCACACCTTGCCGAAGTATACAGGGACACGAAGCAGCCGCACCCCTGGAAATACGGGTGGCGGCGCTGGAGGCAGATTGCCTCCCAACAAATCACGCGTCGTGTGAAGCAGGGGCGGATGCGCATGGAGCGTAACGGCCTGTACCGTGCTTTTCAGGAGGAGCGCCACCGAAGTGGTCGACGATTGCAGAACGTGTCATCAGCTTCGATGAAGGTCATGCGCCGGCGATGGCACAAGCAGAAGAATCAACTTCTAACTCTGATGCAGTGGAGTCGGGCAGGGTTGTCGTCCAATGTCCTTCTCGGTCACGAGGCGCTGCGCCACACACAGGAGCAATCCGACGTGCGCCTAGACGGAAAAGAGGCAAATGTAAAGGTAGGGACCGTTGTCAACGGGGCTGATTCCCCTAATTCTAACGTAAAAGCCGCCTGCCAAGCGCCTGGTCTCTTCGCCGTCGAGGATGCCAACGATGGTGGAACCGCATCAGGCTCTCTATCCTCGTGCGAGTTGTCCACCTCATCTGCTGGCCCACGTGAAGGGGACCGGGCATGGCCGTCGACGCCGCTGCAAAGCAGCGACGGGAAGCTGAACGCACCGCGCAGTTCTGCGATGCGGCGCAAACTGTTGGCGGCGCGGCGTGAGGCACTCTATCGGGCCACTGATCTTCCGCACAAGCGCACCTATACTGATATGCTGCGACGAATACCGATTCTGGATACGGAACCGGTCCCTGAGGCAGAGATGTACCTCCAACACCGCGAGCCTATGACACAAGTGCTCTCCTGCAACCCGCGTTACCGCGACTACTCCATTCAGTACGCCTTTTGGCAAGTGACTCGTAAGTGCCATCGCCGCATCTGGATCACAACGCCCTACTATCTTCCAACGAGGAAGCTATTCAGTGCCCTTATCCAGGCCGCGCGTCGCGGCGTGGATGTACGTCTTCTCGCCGGCAGTAACCAAACAACGGACCCATGGTTTATGTGGCACGCGTCGAACTACATAACAGAGAAACTCCTCAGGGCCGGGGTGAAGATCTACGAATTCAAAGGACAGCAAATCATGCACGCCAAGACGGTGGTTGTGGACAGCGTGTGGAGCTCCATTGGAAGCTACAACTGGGATTTGATGAGCAACCGGAACCTAGAGGTGTGTCTGTGCCACCTCGATCTCGAGGTAGCTCACTCGATGGAGACCCAGTTCCTACAAGACCTCACGCAGAGCGTGGAGGTGCGGCTAGAAGATCACAAGCAACGGTCGCGCTGGCTGCGCTTCACATCGTGGCTTTTCTACAACTTTGTCTTCCTTCTCGACCGCATCACTTTCCGCTCCTTCGCGAACGAGGATGTTGTGGATGTGCCAGGGGTTCCGTGAGACTGAGGCATCCCAGAGTGATCCCCTCCCTGCCGGCTTTGCTGGCTGCATCTTGTTGTGCTTTCGCTGCTCTTTTCGCACATCTGGCGATGCCAGCCACCCCATCAATGGCAATCAGACTCTAGTACCCGCTCTTTGTGGTATCAACCAAAGGGCCTGCGGCCTGCCCTTGTGTGGTACGGTGGTGAAGGGCCTGGTGTCAGTGAACCGGTCTGACGTGGCACTGTGCGCAAGAGGGGTCCACTCACCACCGCGCTTCTAGTCACTTACTATGGACCACGTCGACGATTTGAGAAGCATTCGGGCCCACCTACAGCTTTTTTCCGTGTGTTGCGTTGCCGTGGTGGTGCACGTAGTCCTGGATCTACCCTTCAGTGCATGCGGAGGAGTGGCAATGGGCGGAGCGGCTCTCAAGGGTGGTGGCTAGCCCAGCTCCTCGCCCGAGTTGCAGTGGCCCAGTGGTGAAGGCGATCGGTGATCCTGTGCCAATATTTGTGGACTTGTTCGCGGCGGAATGGGCACACGGAAAGCAAAAAGCCCTGATCGCACTCACTGCATGTTTTACTAGACAAATCTGCTGCGGTGAACCTTTGTCTGTGTGTCTGTGGAGCACTGCGTACGTCCGACTCTGTTTTATGCTGTTATGCTGGGTCGACGGAGGAAGGGGCACATGTGAGCCCCCTCTCCCCTCATCTATCGAAAAACCGCCCTTTCTTCCATACCGCTACGATTTATGCCGTTCTCATTAAGTCTTCGCTTCTTCACGCTTTTCCTCGTCAAGGGTTCCTCTGTGCGGCTGTCCGCTCTCCTCTCCGTGTCTTCCTTCATGGTTCCCCCTTCTCGTTTACACCTGACTCTCACTGGCTCCTTCTCTCGTGCTTGTGCTCCTTGGTTTTACCGCTTTCGTTTATCATACTTTCTTCAAAGCTGTCTTCTGCAGGAGTGCGTGTGTATTCCTGGGCGCTGCGACTGTTCGATCGGACGAGGCTGTTCCTTGCTTCTGCTCATGTCTGTGCTCGCTTCGTCCCTCTCCATTGCCCTTTTGATTCTGATTCGCCGTGCCACAACTGTGGCGTTGTAGACAGTTAGTAAGTCGGAAGGTTAAGTGGCAATGACCATCTCTGCGGTACATGACGACCCCCCACTCTGCCTTCTGCAGTGCGCTGTGCTAGCCTACGGGCAATGTCCCGCATGCCCACGATTTCGGTGCACTAGGTGGACCATTCGAGAGAATGAGTCGCATTATCGGGCTTCTGAAAGACCACAAAGAATTGCGGGCCCAATAGCGCGCCAAGACAGGCGTCTGCAGGACTGTTGTTGGCGTTTCAACGTGCCGTTACTGCGATGCAGCCGAGCATCTTTCCGTGTCTGCCTCCCTCTCGTCTACTTCGTGTCTTCTCTTGCTTTAATTGTTTGTTCGCACGCTGCCAGGACTCAAAAGGCAAAGACGTCACTTCAGCTTTTTTGGAAGTGCGCCTTCATCGTGAGCCCGCGGGTGCAAGAGATGCGTCGGCGACTCGCCGTCTTCGTTTTCTCCGAGCACCATCCAGCGAAGGCAGCTTCGACTCTTCCCCACATCCCCGTCTTCTATGTTCCCCTCCGATGGCAGTCAAACTACGAGAGTGATCCTCGCAGCACCCGGTCTGGTACAGGTTTCCACTCGGGTAATGCATCACTGCCCCAACCAGCAGAGGCGACGACATCAAAGACAGAGACCGTCGTCAAGGAAGCAACGATCCCGGATCGTATGATTCTCGACTGGAGCGGAGGCTCCGCCTACTACTTCTCTGAAGAAGAAGATAGGCGGCTGTTTCCGTCCAACTCGTGCCCAGTCTCGGATGGAGAGTCTCAAGGTACTGCTGGTCCCCTTTCCCCCCCACACGCGGGTTCCTCTAACAGCGATGGCAGAACGAAGGGTGACATAGCGGAGCCGACGTCGCGGGCGGTGATTCACGGTGTGGCGCGCAATTCTCCATCGATCTCTCCATTCCGCCGGTACGCCGCGAAGAGGTGGAGCGGTGGAAGTTGGATGGATACCTGTTTTGCAAGGGCTTCAACGCGTCAGGGATCTCGGCGTATTCAACGAAAAGGTACAACCAGCTGCTCCCCTCAAGTGCCATGGTGACGTACCTCGGGCCTGAAATGCGCAAGCTCGATCAGATACATCGCCAGAAAGGCTTCTTTACGCCCTCTGAGGTTGCCGAGGTGTTTATCCCACTCGTCCCGACATTTCCTGTGGAGAGTCGTCATGTCATGGCGGCGGTACCTCCGGCGATCATGAAGCGAATAGAGAAGGCGGCCCGCTCGACTTCAACGCTGGCGCAACTGGTGTTTGAGCACTACCCGATGCTCTTTCACTACTCTCCAAATCGCTTCCGACGAGCGCTCGTGCAGCTGAACTCTGAGTTCTGGTTTGTGCGCCAGCATCCCGGGTACGGAAAGGCGGATCGGGCGTTATTGCCGTTCCGGAGCCACGGTGCAATCGACTTTGATGCGCCCAACACTGCCGACGGCAAGTCTGGCGTGGAGCCGCTATACGCGGCTGAAGAAAAGGCTGCTGCTGAGGCGGCTCCCTCACTGCGCAGGGGACCCCGTGGTGCTTCGATGCGACGACCCTGGAGTGTCGAGATGCTCGCTGTTCTCGTCCGCAACCTCCCGCGCGTATCGACACCAGAGGGTATCTCAGACGATATGGCGAGCAAAAAGGTGTCTTTACCGAGACAAGGGAAACCGCTCGTGCGGGAGCGCTACCGTCCGTTGAACCTCGTTCAATGGGTCAATAGCTTTCCTCCCGACGACCTCGCGTTTGTCAAAAAAACACGTGAAGTTGCTGTTGTGCAGCTCATCACGCAATACGTGCACGTGTTTCAGCTAATGAGCTTGAGGAAGGGCGACCATAACCTCTTTGTTGAGGGACACGTGCTTCTTTCAGGAGGGACCGGGAGCGAATGGAGAGCGGATGCGGTAGCCTCGCCCGCCTCAACTGCATCTGCCGTACCATGCATCGAGAGCAGTGGCGAGGCTTCTCCGGCACGTGAAGCAGTCGACGATGAGGAAGGCATAACCGGCTGGTGGTCTATCGACGTCGCTAGTACTCCGGAGGAAACTGGCACTGCTAAGAGCCGTGCCGGCCCGCTCGAGACAGGCAACACTACGTCCACCGCCGATGACCGAGAGAGAGCCTTCAAGCAAGCGGTGGCGGAAGAACTGATCGACTTGGATGACCTTGCGGAGGAGCGTGGCGGTGGTGGTACCCCGCTGGATTCTGAGGTTGACTCCCCCGCCACTGTTGAGGACGCTTATCAGCTCAGGGGTGCTGCGTCAGGTGGGGAGGATGACGGAGGAGTGTTTCAAGACGGTGGCAACGCGGGTGATAGCTACCGCGATGAGGGGGACGACCGGATGAGGGCTTCCCGCCTTTGCAGCGCGTCAGAGATTCGCAACCTCAGCGGGAGCCATCGAAAGGTCCTTGCATGGATGAGGTAACGACATTTGGTTTGCCCCTCGAAGAACTCTACGTTCGGCGCCTTCCACCAGAGGTGGCGCCTCGAAGTCTGAGTGACTTGGATGAAACCACTTCACCCGATCCGGAGCTGCTCGTTATCGCTGCCAGCTTTCTGGCCTCGCCGCCTTCACTGCAGTCATCCACCACTGACTGCTTTTTCCGACGATGTCGGCAGCAACGGTGGAGGGAAGTGAGGTCAATCGATGAGGTTTGGCGTTGGGTTGCAGTGGAGCGATTATATTCTGCATTCACCGTGGAGCAGCGGCGCCATCTGCGTGACCGCTACAGGGGGCTGGTGGGTTTTCTGCGCTACCACGGCAAAGTATTTGAGCTCAGTGGCGATCTTATGTACGTCATCGCGCATGACCCTAGGGGCACCATGGCTCCTATTCCACCCATGGAACGCGTGTTCCGCTATGCTAATCGTGTGGTTCTGCCAGACGACTTCGATGACAATCCAGACCGATGTGCCTCCCTCGTTGGCGAGGCTGAGCGCAAGAAGTTTGTGCGGGTCCTCGGGGAAGGTGCGATCCCGAGCCACCGGCGCCACCTGCTGCTGCTGGATCCTGATAATCCACTCATGCTGCACGAGATACTCTATGACGAGATCGCCAACCTCCTGCCGGATCACCCTGTGCCCTTTATCGACCTGATGACGCGGCTGCCGCCGGTGATACGCGCAGCCCTTCCGCACACACTCAACTTCTCTGCCAGCAAGTGCATTGACGTGTACGTTGAGAGAGGTAAAACCATGATTCGGAAAAAGTTAGCGGCTCAGCCAGGCGCAGCATCATCGCCGTCGAATCCACGGATGAGTGTGGAGGAGGCCATTGCCGAGCTACTTCAACTACCAGTTGGTAAGGACGGCATTTCGCTAAGGGCGCTGGTCTGTATGTACTTATCTGTGGCGGCCACCTCTACCTTGGAGGACCACTTCGGCTCCGTCGGACGCGCCGTGCGGATGCTGCCGCAGTACTTCGAAGTCTGGGAGCATGATGCCCCTGGGCGCAAGAGAATGGTGATGGTGCGTCTGCGCCAGTGAACGCGTTAGCCCCTTTCCCTCCTCCCCTTTGCGCTTACCGGCGCCACGCAAGGGTGAGCACGAGTGCATGTGCGCCCTGCGTCACAGCACCTTGCGTATGTTGCTGTGCGTGTATGCAGGCACACGCACCCGTCTTTTCCTCTCTCGATACCTGGCCTCTTTTGTGTGTGCGTGTGTTTTCACCTCTGGTGGCCGCCCAGGTCGGTTTCTTGACGTGGCGTATTGTCTCTTCTCTTTTTGGCGTTGCTGCACCTCATCTCATCCTTCCCCTTTCGGTGTAGGCGGTCTTCACAGCAAACGCGCAGCGAGCAAGGCAGAAGTGTGTGAAGAGATGGAAAACAAACGAAGGACGCACGACATTCTGTCCTTGTCCGATTCGGAATTCATTTCTCCCTACTTCCTTGCATGAGTTGCGCTCTTCTTTGTTTTTATTTACTTCATTCTCCTCTAAATGCCCCTCGTGCTGTTCGACCGTGGCGGTTGCTGAGGTCCCAGCAATACAGACCTAACGAGGAAGCACAGGAAGGAGTACGATTCACAGGGGGCCCGCTTGCCTCGATACTTATTCTGGGGAAAGCAGTTCATGAAATCGAAGCGCAGGACGGATGCGGGCGAGAAGCTCACCCCGTCCGCTAACGCTTATGTGTGCAAGGGGAAGGGGAAGGCGAGGAGGAGTTCCTGACAACGACTGCCCGGCATGGTGTTCAAGGGAAACGTGGAAAAGATGGGACGCAATGAGTCAGCGCCGCGTGTTCTCTGCATCGGTACTTCTCTCCCGCCAGTTCCATGCCACTTCAGATTCTGGCTTCCACGTGATGACTCAGCACACGTGAGTCCTTCTACTGCTCGCACGACGATGCCCGTAGAGGCTCATGCCCTAGTGAGCTGTGGTTTCAAGGACGGCAGTTGTGTAACTGTGCGTTCTCCCCGTAGTTTTGCTTCGTTCAGCTCCACCACACCCCTACCCCAAACTACGCTCTCTCGCCTTTGTGTGATCGTCTCTTCCTCGTTTAGACGCTTTTATTACCCTTTGCTTTCTCAGAACGTTCTGGGCGGCTATTATACTCGCCCGCTGCCACCTTCTCTATCATAGCGAAGTCCCTCAAGCAACTGTCCCTGACTACTCCGCAAAGAAAGCGCACTCGTGAACGGACTCACATCTGAGGACGACATAGGACTCTTTTCGTCGACTGGGTTGAGCTGTAGGTCTCCCTTACACACCTTATCGTAGACTGCCTCTCCGTAGGTGACAACATCGGTTGCCAAAGCTCACGTAATCGACACGGATTTTAGAGCCCTTCATTTTGGGACATTTGATTGACGCCTGTCTGCCGCCCACCCACCCACCCCCCGTCGCGTGCGCGCTCGCGCGTCTTTTCCACTCTTGTCCTCGCAAATATACACCCAAACGTCACACACAAAACAGCAAAACACCAACGCACAAAGAGAGAGAGAGAGGGGGGGAAACGCAAAATCACTGGCGTCTTTGGATAGGCGCGTGTACGAGAGGCCCCCTTTTTTTGGTGCCTTTTCATATAAACATTTTTGTCCAACAAACTGAGGGGGGTTCGCACGAGAGCCGATTTGAAACGTTGCACGCGACCTCTCCCTTTCCTTCGCACGGGGCACACTAACCGTTCTCAACATCTACTGAAACGCGAAACGAACGACGAAAAACAACAACAACTAAGAGGTACCGTCAACAATTTCTTCTTGCGTCCTAGACCTCGTTGTCTCAGGCTTGGCTGACGGTGTGCCTTTTTCTTTCTTTTCGTTTCCCTCCTCTTTTGCTTGATTTCCCTGTGTCTTTGGATTTCATCCTGTTCTTCTCTCTTTGTATGTCTGATTGCTTACTGCTCACTCTTTGCTTCTTCCTGCTGCTCTTTGCTTTAGGCTCACTGCTGCTCGACCTCTGCGGAATTTCTACTGCAGTCTGCACGTTACCTCCGCCTTCCTCCCCCTGTTGTGCTTTTTTGTTTTCCATCCTTGGGTGACAGCTCTTGTCCGTTATGCCACCGAAACTGAAACCTCTGCCCGCGAAGAAGTTGGCGCCATCTGCAGAGCAGCCAGAGGATAGCGATGAGCTCATTGTGGGAAACATCCGCGTAGGTCCTTGTGGCGTTGAGTTTACTGGAGAAGGCGATCTGCAGGTGCGACGACCCGATCTCAACTTCGATAACCTGAGGCGTGTTCGCCAACTCGGCAAGGGCACGCAGGGCAACGTCGCCATGTATGTCACGGCCGACAAGTGCGTCTTTGCAGTGAAGAAAATCACGATACCTAGAACGCTTGACAGTCGTACACGTCAGACCGTCGCTGCAGAGCTGCGCAATATCTTTACCGCACAGTCAAATGAGTACACGGTAAACCTGTACAACGCCTTCTACCGTAACAGGGCACTGCGACTGGTAATGGAGTATATGAACTGGGGTAACATAGATGAGCTCATCGCTGAGACAGAGAAGATTCCAGTGACGGTCTGCGGCTATATTGCGTCGCAGATGCTCCACGCCCTCGCCGTACTGCATACGAAATCGAACATCGTGACAGAACCTAATCAGCACAAGTCCCTATGCCAAATCCATCGCGACATCAAGCCAGCCAACGTGCTCCTCTCCACCACCGGCTGCGTCAAGCTCGCTGACTTTGGAATTGCGACCAGTGCGGAAACGATCGGCGTCAACTCCTTTGTTGGTACCGCGACGTACATGAGCCCAGAGCGCATTCAAGGGCGGCGCTACAGCACGCCGAGCGACATCTGGAGCGTTGGCGTGGTGGTCGCTCAGATGTTGCTCGGCCACTACCCGTTTTACTCTGTCAGCAAAGGGTTCATGGCACTGCTGCGCGAAATCAACAGTGTGGAAAAGTATCCACTCATGGCTGCCACTGGGTGTAGTCAGGAGGCACAGGACTTCATCGACTCGTGCCTTCGACAAAACCCAGAGCACCGCAGCAGCGCCTTTGAGTTGCTGGAGTCTCCATGGATTAAGCACTGCGAAGAGCACGGCAAGGCTGAGATGGTGGCTCTGCTCAACTTGCTGGGCGATCGCAATCGGCAATACCACGAGGACGACTCTTGTCAGGTGGCTTCTAGGGAGGCTTCTTGCTTGGCTTTACCACGCGATACCTCCGAAGAGTGCAGCGCCGACAATCCCCTGAGCAAGTAGGTGTGGAAGCTCACCCATGAATGCACCTTTCCGATATCTCTCGCATGTCTTTTTTATTTTATTTGTCCCCTCGTTATGTGTGTTATGTTTTGCTCACCCCTGTTGATGCAATATATCGACACTGAGGAACGCAGTGTAGCGAGCGACATACACGTCGAAGCTTTTGTTATATCTTTAGTGAGGAAAAAGGTGTTCGTGTTGAGGTCCTGCAACGCCAGCTGCTCCGCTAGTTTGTTACGTGTGATACCCTTCTTTCTATTTGTGCTGGAGAGCTTCTGCCTGCCTATTCATACGGATACCTATCTATAGCTGCCGACGTGCTGCGTGTGTGTGTGTGTGTGTGTGCGTGCGCACGTGAGGCAAAGTTGCGAGTTGCGGTTGCTATCACTTTCTCGCTCTTTATCGTGATTCTGTGTGAATCTGTGACAGTGACACGCTCTATGGGACGTCTCTCTAGTGCTTGCTCAGTACTCTTTCTTTGCTGTGTACTCTCGCATGGTTACTCTGGTGTGCCGTAATGCTTCTGTGTTGGGCTTCGTCGTGGCGCAGGTGTTCAAGGGGCGTTTTTGTTCCTTTTGATTTCGTTGCGGTTATTGCTTCTCGACTTGCACCTTTGTGTCTTTCACCCTCGTATTCAACGTGCAGGCAATCGGGAGTAAGTTGCTTGTATTCGTCTGGACTGTACCCCCTGCTACAGCGTGCAGGCAGAGCTGCACAAGCACACGGTGGTACACGCAGAAAGAGAGTGTGTGGGATCCGTAGTCAAAAGCACCGCTGTCAGTGACACGGCTGCGGACGGCTGGCAAGACAGTGGTTAGAAGTCTCCATGTTCAGACCAGACCTCCCCCTTCCCCCATACGTTGTCCTGCACTTGCGAGTCTACAGTGATGAATTCACGCGCAGGTATTGACTACTACGTGCAGCGAGGCGAGCGCCGCTGTTGTGTATACCCTTTGGTGAGTGTGTGTTAACATGTGTGTCAGTGTCGCTCTGTGCGTGTGTTTCATGGTCAAGTCATAGGAATCGGTGCGTGACTCACTGCTGTGGCGCGACAGGCGCTGGGGGTACGAGTCGCAAGGTCGTCAGTTGAGATCCGCTGTGATGCACGCTGTTTTCTGCCAGCTGACTTCGTGTCTTCAAAGCCGTTGGCATGTAAACAGGCATGCCCTTCTGCACATATACAGTCACTTGTGTTCCTCATCGTCGCGTTGCCTCTTTCTCGTTGCACTATTCACTGTTCGCTGTATGTGCCTTCTTTGACTTTTTCGGCTTCCTCCTTCCTCTCTTGCTGGAATCTCTCCCCTCCCCCCGCTTCTCACTACCGCGTTTCCACATGTACAAGGACAGAGGCACACCAGTGAAGGAGCGAGAAGACGACTAGGCGCGCTCAACACATATATGTATATCTATTGATAGTCAATGTACACTAGTGCGCCCCTTCAACAGAAACCGCGGGCGAAGACGAAGACTTCCACCACAGCGACAGGAGCAAGTTCCTCCGTCAAGCATCTGTGTCCCCTTCCCCTCCTCAGTCGAACTGATGGCACCTGCACACCTTCGCCGTCACTGCCTCCAAGCACCTCTTTGAATGGCTCACCGCGAGCCACGCGCTCGCTATCGATTCTACCCATACTTCCACACAGAGCATCGGCGTTTTCGTCCCCTGACGAGGGTGAGCGTACTCGTCATGTTGTCATGGATCCGCTCGCTGCGCTGCGTCGCTGCCTCCAGTACGTGTGCAGTCACCCCGAAGTCTATGGTACTGACGTACGCGGTCTTCTAGAGCGTGAGGTGATGCATGTGATGCGTCTCAAAACGTCGGAGCTGTCGCTCATCAACGGACAGCGACCGCTCTTCGTCAACCCACTGGAGAGTGTCACGGTCCGCCATGCCGCTCGCTCTCTGACTGGCGCGCAAGCGTACCCCACAATACCTAGTCAGTCGACCGCAAGCAGCGGCGCTGTACCGGGAAGTGCTTCCGCAGGCGACTTGTTTGGTTATGGCAACGTCTCTTTCCTGCCTGTCTCCTCCGTCGGCTTTAGCGCACTGTTGCAGGACTTTCGAGGTGACCGGGCAAGGGCGGATCTGAGCGGCGACTGTCGCCAGGCAGACGGCAGAGAGACGTTATTTGGCGGAGCTCCGTCCACGTCATGGCCTGCTGCGGTTCCTGCACCTCCGCTGGAGGAGAGCATTCAATGGAGTGGTACCCTGCCACCCTCGTTGACGTCAACGAAGGTGCGTTGTATCGGCAGCGTTGTGCACGACGATGAAGCCGTAAAGGGCAGCGGCTTTTCAGAGAATGTCGGGGTGAACAGTGGCGGAGTGCACCCGGGCGAGACTCACGGCACATCGAAGATCCTATCGCGGATGAGCGCATCTGCGGTGCAGGACAAGCTCAACCCACAGCTTCAGCGTCTTGTCCTTGACCCCTTGGAGGACACGGCAAGTGGCCTCTCCGCTGCGCTTCCCAACGCGTTCTGCGCAGCAGAAGGCATGGGGATGATGGTGGATCAACAGGGGTACGAGGTGACGTATCTGCGCGCGCAGCTGCAGCAGCTGGAAGCCGCGTTCAACGGGAAGTGCGTGCGCCTTTACGAGCTGGAGGTCGAAAACCGGCAGTTCACTGAGAAGATGAAGGCGTCGGAGGAGGCGAGAGCGCGGTGGGCGACACAGCACCACACCATGAGAGGCCAACTGGAGGTGATGCGGCGCGAACTGGATGGCTGGAAGGACCGCGCCAGCGACGCTGTGTCAGCGGCGACAAAGCAGAGCAAGCAGCACAGCCAGCAGGCAAAGCGGATTGTGCACCATCAGCTTAGTGACGCAAAGCAAGAGATTGTGCGATTGGGTCAGCTATGGCGGGAGACTGAGCGAGCGCTGCAAGAGACCCGTCGTGTTTTTGAGAACACAGAAAAAGAGGCTCTCGCCGCGCACAACCACCTCACCGACGTGTTCCACTACCTTGAGCGACTGGAGCGGCGGATCGCGCGTCGTGACGCGTACGTGCTCCTCTGCGAGCGGCGACAGAGGTCTCTTGAGGAGAAGTACGAAAAGCTGCGGTGGGGGTATGAAGAGCTCAGCACCTTAGAAGGACGGTACTCGTATGTCGACTACATGCTCACCACAAGGCCGCTGTGGTCCGTGTACATGTTTGTGCGCCTTGCGCGGCACCTGGGGGACTACGTGGCGCTAGAGAATCCGGCTGAATTGCAGCATCGACTGCTCCGCATGATGGGACAAGAAGTTAAAGGGGGGGAGGTTCTCCCAGCAGCTGCCGCTGCTACTCTTGCTGCCATGGAGCCGTTGTATGGCTTGATTTTTAGCCGGTCACCACAGGGCGGCCGTCTCGTCGCCAAGCACTACGACTTCCACCTCGTCTTCTGTACTATCGTGGACGAAGTGACAGCTGAGGTGAGTTGCCGAGGCCGACCAAAACAGTTGCTCACCAACCTACACGGACCGGTAGCGTGCCGTGTCATTCGTTGGCGCGAGCGCTATAGCATCGACTACCTCAGAGGTCGGGAAGGCGTCTCCGACAGTGCGGAACTGCACCGCAAGTTTGTGCCGCTGCTGACAGTTGCTACTCTATTGCTACCTCTGCGCTCACGGACAGGGACGCTGCTGGTGCGACCGCAGCCTGCCGAAGCCACTGATCACTCAACGGAAGAGGCGAACTCCAAGGCGCTGGAAGAGGCAGCCAGTACCGAGGAGGCGCGTGTGCATACTCTCCTCTCAACGACCCCAAACAAGCGTCATTATGACGTAGCAACCGTTCGTTTTGTGCTCCGCTGCTTCTGGAAAGAGCGACTGGCGGCCTTTTCACAACAAATGAGCGTGCGTGTGGGCATTGTCAACGCGAGGCGAGAAGACGAACAGGAGCTGCAGAGCACCCAGCGAACTAGAAGTGCCGCTCGGAATCTGTCGCCAAGCGGCGCACGTCGGCCCGTCGTGGGCGCTGAAAGTAACTACGCTAATGAGAGCGACGATGAGGAAGACAGCGCTGTGGTGATTCAGTCATTCCTGGCGGCCCTTGTCGACTTCTCGGTGCGCTTCACCGCGCCGCAGCCGTGCTCCGTGATGGGGGCGCCAACCAAGTCTAGAGTGCCACCTAGCAAGGCAACGCTTTTGAGTGTGCGTGGCGTCTTGACTAGCGGGGCGTCCGTCGGGAAACTTGGCGGCAGGTGCGCGACGAACGCCACCTCTCCGGAGTTAAATACATCATCAGACTCAGTGTGGGACTGTGGTCGCATCTTTTTCGCCGTAGTGCTTCAGCCGCACCGAGCCACAACGACTGAGGAGGCGCTGCCTCGCCGATGTGTGATGTGCCAACCCAGGAGGAGGTGCATATTCTCGCTGAGGAGGCGCGCGAGTTACTTGCGGCACTGTACTACTACACACTAGAGTACAAGGACTTGGACCCTGACTTCCGCCTTTTCTATCTCGTTGCGCATCAACTGATTCCAGAGATGGTGGCAGTGAACTTCTTTGCAGGTATCGAGGCCTTTCAGCTGGATAGCGTGGCGCTGTTGGAGCGGCGTCTGCAGTGCTTTCCATCTAGCATACACGGTACTGCGAGTCGCACCGCTGCTGAGCAGATGGCTAGCTCACCCATCATTCCCAAGGAGGTAGAGGACCCTCTGACGGCGCTTACCCGTGCTGTTGACGTGATGGATGAAGCGCTGTTGGACGGCGAGGAAGAGGACATCGAGTCGGACAGCGATGGGGATGGCTACGGCAGCATTCTGCCGTTTCATCCCAAGGCAGAGATACACGTGCACCCCACCACGACTTCTACCGTGCCAGAGAAGGAGCCGCAGGAGGAGAAAGGGGGGGACACCTCTACAGACGACACGCAGACACCCGCACCCCCAGCGTCGCAGCGGGCCCGCGAGTTGCAGCTTCTGCACAACATTCGTGCCTACCTGCGCGAGCGGGAGACACGCATAGCCTCGAAAGATGCCGAGGATCGCGGCATTCCGTGTGTGGAAGGTGATGGTGGCAGCGCAGAGTTGAATGGGATCGCAGAGAATCCCACAGGAGGTTCTCTCGCCACCGTCTCCTTTGTCGAGGTGTCGTCGGAGTGGACTGCGTTGGAAGAGCAGGTCATGGCCAGTCTCGGGCCACACACGGCACTGCTGGATACATTTCGTCGCCACTATCGGAAGCAGAGGGCCGAAGACGCTGCGCAAGCAAAGGGGGCGGCAGTGAAACACAAAAAAGAGCTTGACCACTTACGCAAGCGCCGAGCTGACCGCAAGCGTCGGTACGAGACAACCAAGCATCTGAGCGCGACGCGAGGCCTTCTTTCCGTAGATGACATCCTCGTGTTGGTACAGCGCCATTGTCTTGCGACGTATGCTGTGTCGTGCTGTGGCACACCTCGTTTCTCTCTTTTGCGCTCCGTGTTCGGTCGTAGCAACGACACAAGCCTCGACCCATACGCGATTGCGGGCCATTTGCCGCTCACGGGCCTGCAACTGCAGCGTCTGCGCTTCGCCTTGTCGCTGGACCAGCCCTCCCATCTCATTCGTCCTTCTGCCCTCTTCACTGTCGACCCAGTAACCAAGTCGAACAGCCAGTTCTACGATGCCTACCTTACCATTGTACTCGACGTGTTTGAACAGCAGCAATCCTTTCTGATGCACAGTGTGCTGCACAGCTGTGCTGCTCGCCACGAGTGCTACGCTGCCGAAGGCGCTGAGGACTGTGACGGTTTCATTCCGATCGCGTGGCTCAAAAAGGGCCTCACAGCCGCCTTTTCGACTATCCGGGGCACCTCGAAGCACGTGCAAGCTGTGCTGAGCCACTTTATGCAGTACGACGAGCTGCTTCGTCTTGAGGATGAGGTAAAGTTTGAGCAATTCACCGACGCACCACTGCTGTTGAACGTGCCGCCGAGCGATGAAAGAGGTTTCTCCAAGGCTGACAGAGACGTCAGCGTGAGGCAATGGACTGTGGCGGACAGCCTCGCCGACGCAGTGAACCAAGGAAGCTGGAACTTGCACGAGGAGGCGGACAGCTGCTCGCTGCTGCACATCGTCTTTGCTGTCCGCATGAGCTACATTGTTTGGGGAGAGGTAAGTGCCGGCACCGCCGAGGCGCTTGTCAACCGTATCGTGAAGTGCGAAGTGCCTCTGTGCTGCTGCGACCCCACCCCAGGCGATGCAGATCCGGAGGCACTAGTAAGCAAGGACTCCACAGTGATGGTGGAGCTTTCCGAGTGGGACATTTTTGACCAGATGACACGGCAACAGTACACACAAGCATTGTCGCGTCTACAAAAGGGCCACAACAGCGACGCTAACCCGCTGCGTCGCATGCTCTCGGTACTACAAAGGGGGCTTCTGCGACCGCCATTGATCCGCAGACCCCAGGGAACGGGTGATGCAAGCATCTCTTTCTTTCCTGGAACTGTCGACGTGAATACTCTGTACCCCGACGTCACAGGCATGTGGATAACAAAGAAGGCACTTACCGAAGGCCAGAAGCGCATGGAGGTGGCTGCAGCTACCGTTGCTACAAGAGGCGTCAGCACATCTGGCAAGGGAAAAAAGAAGAACCGCGCGTTGCAACTACACAAGTCTCTCTCCGAGGACCAGGCCAATGCGACTGGCGACAGCAGTCTCGACGAGGAGCTGCAGGTGCCGGATCATGGACTCTTGAGCCTTGTACGTGCTCTCGGCTTTGCACACCCATCATCGACAGATGTATCTGGAGTTCCTGGTGCCGTGATAAACAGCAAGAAGGGTGGCGGGAAGAAGGGGGCGAAGAAGATCGCCGCCGGGCCAGAGACTGCCGTTTCAGCATCTCTTCAACAAGAGTATAATGTGAGCTTGTCCGTTCAGCTGCAGGACCTCGCTGCGCGTGTGGCTGCGTTGGCATCCTCAGATTCAAAGCGCCTCAAGAGCATGTCCGACGCAGCGGACATCAGCGTGAACATAGACGGATGCACTCAATCGCCTGATAGCCTCTCTGCGTCGAATCAATGCACTGCAGCGCTGACTCCGGGCAGTGCACTGCCGCGTCTGCACTCTGCTGACGCTTCTGGGAGCTCGCTGCAGCGTAATGCACAGAACAAGCTTCACGAGGACGCTACGGAGGAGACACTCGCGGATACGGCAGTAGTCTCCCTCACGGAACCCGATGTGATGGCGCCGAGGTGGGTGCCGGTTTTCCCACATTCGTCATCGATGTTCGACAGCGTCAGTGAGCCTGTACCAATTGGAACGCCGATGGATGTGTCTAGGCTTTACGCTGTTTGTGCTGCACTGAGTATGGTCTAGTTTCCTCCCAGGAATAAGCTGTACCGCCTTGTCGTGTAGCGTGTTGCGGAGCGCATGGACAGCCTGCGCTGCTAAAGGGTTGCGTGCAAAGGTTGTCTCTCTCTCTCTGTTGCACCTTCTCGATGACGCAAAGGTGCAATACCGCCCTTTCTTCCCTCGTCTGATGTACTGAAAATCGTTTCGAGTTGTACCTCTTTGAATGCGGAAAGGAGAGAGAACTAAGGAAGACGAACGTGCCAACGAAGATGCACCGCTGCGTAGGGATGTGGGCATGCACGACTTTGCACATCCCCTCCTCTCTGCTCTCTCTCCTCACCTCTCTCTCTCTCTCCGAATTCGCTGTGTTGTGGTGATCACGATTTGCCTTTTATACGTGTGTGCGCGGCCCTCACTCTCTCCCTCTTACCGCCGTCGTTGAGGCGCGCTGCGTAACGTATTTGTGGAGGGGTCTTCCGCTGTAGATGATGTCAACCGTGTCCAGACTCCATGAATGTGGTTGTGTGTGAATAGCGACCGTGATCTTTTCTGTTGCCTTGTGCCTTGGGTCGGTCACAAACTTGTCCTTCTCCTCTTGAAGCGCTTCGATGTAGCTTTACAGTGTCTCATTTGATTCTCAACTTACCTCTTCTTTTCGCTCTCCTTCTACGGACCCGAGAGAGGGACGAGGTCCAGTACAAAAAGAGCCCCTGGACACACGGCCCACTTCGGCGGGAGTATGATCCGGCGTAGTCGACCGGGATGTGGTCGTGGTGCAGCAAAGGCACGCAAGCTGTTGTGCATGCGCTACACTGCGGACCTGTTCGCTGTGAAACGAGCACATTAATGAGAAAGAAAAAAACACGCTCTTTACCCGTCGCCATGATGCCCTTGTTGGAGGTGCGAACTCTTCGCCATTTCGCAGTGTGGCGGTGAATGCGCCGATCATGGAGGCAGTCACTAACACTGTGCGCCCTCAGGCTTCGCGGGAATTTCTTATTATGTTACGCATTGGAATTTTGATGTAGAAACCGAATAGACTGAGAGGGACAGCAATAAGAGAAGCCGTATCCGCAGCTCACAGAGCTCACAATAGTGGCGTGATTCTAGTACGCCTTGGTCGTTGTGCCGTACCTCAGCGAAGGGCACTTGATTGTGGAACTGGTACCACTACTGTGGCCACGCTTTCCTGCACTGGCCTGCTTTCCTGCAGGGCCTGCAGTAGCGTCTTGTTGGTTTCTACTCGCGCCGTCTGTCGTTTCCTAAAATGCTCTTAAAAGGAAGCAAGCGGATTTCATATTACTATCGCCTTGCCGCGCACTGCCGGTAACTGGTTGAGGAGAAAGGCCTCCAATGCTGCTCCCCCCCCCTACCCTCCCACACGCCTTTACTTTTACCGCTGTGATCTTATCTCATGCCCTCATGGGGCCACTTTGGTTTCTAAACGCACGTGGGCGGGTGCTGCTTTGCATTGCATCGTTGTGCATCCGAACATCGTTGCTCTTCTTCATGTTTTTATTTGCTTGTTTGATGGGGTGCCACCCATTGAGCGTCTGTTCCACTGCGGTTGGCGTAAGACGAGAAGGCTGCATCAGCAATCATCGTGCCATGACTGTGGTGCTCTTCGACATTGACGCGCTGGGGTCCTGGAAGGTGCGGTTGCGCAACTTGGCAAACGCCGGTGAACTTTGCCAAGAACAGATACTCTCGTGCCTAGAGGCACTCGAGCAGCTAGGTCTCACTATAGAGCGACAACCGGCACTGCCAATGCGAAACAGCAGCCCTGTGTATGATCTTGCTGTAATGGCTCCCACCCACAAGACATGCGTGAGCATTGGAACGCAACTGTGGACAGTACGCCCCATTCACTACACACACCACTTGCTCAATAGGGTGAGGCGAGAACGACAGGTGAAAAGACTGACTCGGCGTTTGGGGGAAGTGGCGGCGGATTTGCACTGCGTCGGGTACGACCTGTGGAGGCTCTTGCAAGCATCGGGTGTCCTTCAGACCCTCACACCCTCACAAAGACCCTCCGATGAATTCATAGTGGAATCGCTAGACAAAGGTGAATCTCTAGGTATAGCAGTGCGCTCTACGAACGGCGCGTTGCCAGCTTTGTCGCCGTCCACGCTCATACGTTGCGTTCTCTTTTTGGTAGATGCTCTACCTTTGATACTGGTTTGGCTCTGCACTGGACGAACCTGAAAGCACCGTCAGCAGCTACTATGGCAACTTCTAAACCTCCAATCCATGTGAAAACGCAAGGGGACAAATCGGTGCAGACATCGCTGGCGTTTACTGCTGAGTGGTCTCCCGTCCATACTCCGCGAGAACGACTTCCTTTTCTGTGTCGTCGCTGCCGACAGGACGGCCGTGCCAGCTATCACGTCGACAAAGCTAGGATGCAGCTCATGCAAACGCACGACATCGTCTCCGATGGTGGTGGAGCAGAGCAGCAGGCCCGTCTAAATCGTGCCCCGCTGCAGTGTGCTGTCACGCGTGGCGTTGAGCCTCCTCTGGGGCGCAGCTCTGGTGCTCGGCGATCAAAATACCGCACGCTCCCAACTCTTTGAAATGCGGTGATCCTTTCGGCTGTGTGAAGTCTCTTTTTGCCCCGCTTTTGTGCTGTTTTTGGTCTTCTCCTCGCCTCCCCTCATGTGGGGCGATACCTCAGCGCACGGCAGCCACGTGTTGTTCGTACAGGCGGCGGGTGTGCTTGTTGCTATTCTGCTTTCACATGTATGTTATCTTTTGTGCGCTCGCTGTTGTGTGGGCTGCTGCTGCAGGTGTATCTCTGCGTGGCTCTTCCCCGTTGTTCTCTGTATAGGCGCGTTCGACGCCTCTCCGCCCCCCCTTCCCGTCTTGTGATTCACTTTTCGTTTTGTTGGTATCTACCCACAGGCGGCCGCACATGTACGGTCACTGAAGAGAAACAGTGATTGACATTCTTACCTTTTATTCTTGTTTTGGCTTTGCAGCGCTTTACTGGAAAGAGTGGCGCAATTGAGAAGAGGCTTGTCTACTGTTCTTCTGTGATGGTCATTCTACACAGGCCTTCTCTCCCATGCTCCCCCACCTCGTGTCACTCGGTCTTAAGCTGTCGAATTCGCGCCTTTATGCTGAGCTCTTTTGGATGGATTGCGGTGAAGACTCTTCTGCAGGATGCGTGCTATCATTCTTGATCATGGATGGGCTCTACCAGTAACGGAAAGGCTCTTGTTACAGCTCTTCCAACGCCTGCTCTTTTTTTTTCCCCGGTTGAAGAAAGAGAACGATGCTAACAAAAGCTCCGTTGCGTACGATCGCCCCTCGCTGCCTGTGGCGCCCGCCACCACCTCCTGGCCGCCGCTGCCTGAGGGTTTTGATGGATAGGTATCGCGTGATTAGCATCACTGCGACTCGTACTTACTGTACTCGCACCAACATTTTGTGTACCTCATTCTGCTTCTTGTCGCACTCGCACTTACTCTCCTTACTTTTTCTCCGTTCTCCACCATTCATCCCCGTCCCTCCATCACTGACCTGAACAACTGCTTCGACTCCTACAACAACGCCTCCTCCCCTCGCCCTCTTTCCAGTGACCAGTTCTCGTCTTAGGACTAGTTCTGGGTAATCAGCCAAAACACCTTCGTCACAGTCAACCTCGGTCTTCTGCTACTCTCCCGCTTTTTTTTGTTGTTTGTTTCAGCTGTGCTGGTGAGGTAAAAAAAAAAGGAAACGCGCAGGCGTGTCTCCTCGTGCACTTCTTTCCGTTTCCTGAGCTTTGTTGCCTTCGGCTCTCTTCCTCAAGTGTGTTTTGTTGTTACCCGGGAGCCGTGGACCCCGTAGCGGAGCATTTTTCCCTCCCCCCGTTTGAGAAGACGTCTAGGAAAAGGCCCTCACAGCCTTTGCATTGTACGGTTTATCGCTTTCATTCTCGCACGCACAAGCGTTTGCGTATTAGCTATCTTTGACTTCTTCGTGGACTCGATAGTGATATGCGTAGTCACACAAACCACAACTGAACCTCTCCCCTCTTTCCCTTCTTGTTCCTTCCATTCACTCCTTCGCACCCGCGTATCACACTCGATTGCTAACCTCTCTCTGCTTCATTGCCACCACTGCTTACCAACACCGCGCATCTTTGCTCCGCCTTTCTGTCGTTCTCTTTTCTTTTTCTTTTTTGGTACGTTTCTGCCTTTACTCGGTGTTGAGTACACCCTCCCCCCCCACACACTCCCCCCCCCCCACTCACTTTTTCTCTCTCGTTACGTTTGCGTCTCGGCCTGCCTTTGCTTGATTGCGCTGCTTTTTCTTTTCTTGTGCGCGTCCCTCCCCTCTTTCCTTCAGCATTTTCTTGGTTGCCTTCTTTGCGTGCTTCACCTTCATTGTGTGTTTTTTTTTTTCCGGACTGGACTAACCACCACACATCCTCTCTTCACTTTTCTGATTATTATTTTGTCGAGACTCTGAGCGACCGCCAACTCTCTCTCTCTCTTACTGCACATCTCGGTGCTGTCCCTCGCACTTCTTTCTAGGCCCTCTACTTGCTTATAGATTTTACGTGTGTGGCTTGTTTAGTACTCGGCACTTAAGCGACTTACACATACTCTGGCCTGTGTGTGGTCAGTCACCCCTTCTTGGTTGTCTCTCTCTTCGCCGCAGCTGACTTCCCCTTCAAGGCCACGTCTCATCTTTCTCCAGGTGTTCGATTCTATTACATACGGGGCCCATTTTGCTAGCTGGTGTGTGTGTGTGTGTGTGTCACCCCAGTGGCCGCTACGAAGAAGTGAGACAGAGCCCTTTCTTTGAGTTTTCTCTCCCTTGGTCTCTTCTGTTTTGGGTCGGCAGATTGTGTACGGTATACGGCCTTGGTGCATGCGACTTGTGTTTCTCTCCCTTCCCCGACTCGATTAGCGAGTCGTGAACACATTCTGTGTTTTTCTGATTTTCTTTATTGATTTGGTGTGCACTGCCTCGTCTCTTTCCTCCTCTTTCTCAATCTTTCCACGTACAGACTCACATATACACGGCAAGTGGGAAAGAGTAGGAGTGGGCGCATAGTTGTACAACACTCAATCAATTTAATCTCAGTGGGCTTCATCGCAGAAGCGAAACGTACAGGAACCATTGACGTCCTCCTTCCTCTACTGTTTCTCGTGCCACAAGGAATCCCCTTCTCTTGTGTGTCAGTCACAGCAGGGTAACAGGCAATAACAGCGCTAATGCGGCAAACTTCCGACTCAAATACACATATGCAAGCTGGAACTGAGGAGGGTACCGAAATGGCGGCAGTCAGGTTAAACCCTTCAGGCCACTTGTCGCACTTCTCAACGGGCCGATCCCTTGCGTTTGAGCCGAGCGAGATGACGAAGGCGCAAATGCGTAACGGTACCACCGGCCCGAATGACATCGCGGTAGCGCTGAGTGAGTACATGAAGGAAAGCTCACTCGTTGGCACCATTGACCCCATGCCCATCATGGCTGGAGGCCTGGAAGATATCAATACGAGCAACACGCTGACTAGCGATTTCAGCGTACCCAAGCGAGCGCCACTCAAGCAGAATCGGCGTCTTGCCGTCGATTTGGCGTTCAACGATGAGGCCCCGTCAACATCGACGACCTTTCGCCGCATCATGCACAATATCTGGACCTCTGTCAAGATGATGCGACTCTTTCTCTCTCTGGCGTGGACGGATGCTAAGGCGCGTACCTGCAGCTACTGCCTGGGGTTCTTCTCCGTGCTCGTCGTCGTGCTCCTATGTGTTCTGATGATTTCGCTGCTGGTCCACATGCCGATTGTGTTTCTTCGTCTTTCTGAGGAGACACATGGCGAGTTTGACCTCCAAATCGTACCCGGCGGGGTCATGGAGCAGGCTATGAGCATCAACTACTCAGTCATCAAAGAGCTGTTCCCTGAGAGTGACCCCGATTATGGATACAACGTCCCTCGCTTGTTGGACATGTACAGGGCTCGTACCACGTGGTCGTGCCCGAACAAGACTCTGACGCGAATGTGGTACAACGCGGATGGAAGTGTATGCAGTAATGTTGACTCATGCATGAGCTCTTGCTTCCCAAACGGAACCGCTATAGTGAGCCTCGTGGCGATTGACGCAGCGGCAGAGGCGCGTATGGGGCTCGGCACAGACTACGATCAACCTACGCCGAACGAAGGGGAGGTGATCTTGTCGCACCGCGCATCGATTCTTATGAGTGAGGTAAATGTGGGTGACATGGTAATCCTCTACGGAAATGCCCAGGCGAGCACTCAGTTCGCGGTCAGCAAGCTAGCGCATAACGATTCGGCGGATGTCATCATGACGTTCAAGGTCATCTCCATCATGCCGGAGTCCCAGCGCAAGTTCCCAGATATGGACGCTTATGCCATTGTGTCTTTCCAGACATTTTTACGTGACCTCTCGAAGGGCCTGGGGCCGTACACATCCGCCGCTGGTGTAGAGGGGGTGGCCAATACGAACCCAAACGAGTGCGCGTCTGCCGTGTACTTCATCATGAACCCGGCGACACGACTGAAGGTGTACAGTCCTACGAACTACAACAGGATTCGGAGCAACGTGGTGGTGTGGTCATCGAGGATACTGTCGTCGCTCGGGCTCCTGCAGATCAACGCCTTTGCAACGCAGCTGCCCGGTTTGTTCTCGACACGCTTCTTCAGTGTCTTCACTGGGCTCACTATGTCCGTCATCCTCTTAGCACTGGCGTTCCTGAGCGTTGTGCTAATTTATACCCTTCTCACGGTTGGGGTCGAAACAAAGAAGTACGAGCTCGGTATCCAACGCATGGTGGGTCTCACCAAGGAGAATCTGATTTTTTTGGTGCTCACAAATGCGTATGCGTTTACCCTGCCTGCGTGGCTCATTGGTCTGGTTGCTGGGCAGGGCGCTTATACGGGAATTAGGTTTTTGTTCCTGAAGTTAGTGAACGTGGAGCTGCCCATGTTTATCTCGGGGGCTTCCGTCGGGTGGGCCACGCTTGCTGGCCTCGGTATCCCTATCGTTGCCTCATTCTTCCCGATTCTCTCACTGGTGTCGCAGAGCCTTCCCGATGCCATCAACACCTCGCGTAGCCGCAACAGCGGGGTCATCTACAAGATCCAACGCAAAGACTCGACACAGTGGAGCGGGCCGATGTTCGCCCTCGGCGTGCTGTTCTTCGTCTTTGGGTTCCTCGTCTACTACCTCTTCCCCACCGCATTAATCACGATGAACCTGGCCTTGGTTTTCTACATCTTCTTCGGCGTTCTCATTGGGCTGCTTGCAGGCTTTGTACTGCTTGCAATGAATTTTGAGCGAGTGGCGCAGACGTCCATCAGCTATCTGTTGCTGTTCTGGGAGAGCAAGGCGGTGTTCTCGTTCATGCAGAAGAGCCTCAGTGCGCATCGGCGCCGCAACCGTAAGACGTCTCTCATGTACGCGCTTTCCCTCGCCTTTATCATATTCATTACGGTGGTGGTGCAGATTCAGCTGATCTCCTTTGAGTACTCGTCTCGCCAGAGTCTGGGCTGCGAGGTTATGTTCATCACAAACGGCATGACGATGGAAGAGTACTGGGCTATAGAGGAGATCCTCGAAAAGCAAAAGGAGATGGGCATCATCTCCGCATACACTTACGACTACAGCAGTTTCACCGTTTCGCCCTCGCTGTTCACCAACGTCATCTCACTTGGCCGCTTACACAGCTCCAGAACGTCCCTGAGGACGCTCCCACCTAACTACTTTGAGGTGATGGATCGCCAATACCTCAAAATTGACAATTTTCAGAGCATCATTGGCCGCTACGGCCTTGTGCAATCCCTCTACAGCCCTGAAGGCCTCTACAAGAGTATCATGTCCTCTGGCGCGGCGCAACACCTTGGCGTTGGCGACGCTGACGGCGTTATTTTGCTCGAGAGGGGGACGGTGTCCAATGTAAGGCTACACAGGGAGGCTGTGAGTCGGATCACATCTCGTCCTCTTGCCACACTCGACCTGGCCCCAGCAATATCGATGTCCAAATACTCGTCCAGCAGCGGTGATCTCGTGGTGAGTATCCCTGGGCTGTTCCGGCAGCTTAATGTGTCCCGCATGAGCGTCCTAAGCGGGAGGGTGGGGCGACTTCGGCTGCGCGTGAAGGACCCTCAGTGGTACGACTATATCGATGACCTGCTCAGCAGGAGCCTTTCCGAGATGGGCCGTACAGCTACCGTGAGGAACATTAGGGATGTGACGAGCAACGTCTCCTCAGCTGCCAACCTCCTCAACCTCTTCTTCATTATAACCCAGATCATGATCATGCTCATCTGCTTCTTCTCGCTGATGAGCAGCATGACCTCCAACGTCTTCGACTCCTCCAAGGAGGTTGGCGTGCTGCTGTGCTTGGGCATGTCACATTTTCAGGTGTACCGCGTGTACGTCTGGGAGGCCTTCGTCTTGGTCGTGTCGTCGGGTATCCTCGGGCTCATCGTCGGCCTCATCGTGGCCTACACGATGCAGCTACAGAACGTCTTGTTTACAGAGCTGCCTCTGCCGTTCCCCTTCCCGTACATCCAGCTGTGCATTCTGGTTGTTATGGGTTTCATCTCGGCGCTGGCGTCCAGCATCAGCCCGGTGGCTTACCTTTTAAATCTTCCCTCCGTCACCCATATCCTGCGTCGCGTCACTTACTGAGCATTTTTCAGCAGAGGATTTGATATGTCACCTACGCGTGGCCTCCCAAGCACACACCGAGGACGCGTGTACACTGACATGTATGACTCTACACTGCCCTTCTTTTTTTTCCCCCTTTCGTTGCCGCCAACCGTGCAATCTCTCTTGGGACTGGAGACGTCAAGAAAGTGCTGGCAAATAATGTCGAGGATACCCCAGTGCTTTTTCGTTCGTGTGTGTGTGCGTGGGTGTCTGAACAGACCACACCCATACATGAGGATCTCTGCAGAGTGGCTTGCCACGATGCAAGCGTCCTGTGTTGCACATGCCCTTGTCACCATCACCGCCCCATTAACAGCAGAACCACCCTTCACTCACAGCGGATTGGTAAAGATGGAGAAGGGTAGTTTCTATGCGCGGTCATCCTCGAAGAGTTTTTTCGTAGGTGGCACCCTGCTTGCGCTCCTTTCGTACCTTCTGGTGGCTTATTTCTCCTATTTCGTGTCGTTTTTTTTTTTAATGATTTGATTTGATTTGATTTGATTTTAGTTCCTTCGTTGTTGTTGTTCTTGAGTTTGTTTCGTGGCTATGTATCGGCATGCAGTTGGTGTGCCCCTCTCCTTCATCCTTGTGAGTGGATCGCTGTATATTTTCCTTACGTTTCTTTCTGCTTCCCGACGGTGTGTATACTCACGTCATGGTGCTAGTGTAGGAGTGCGTATATATGTATTGTTCTCTCGACTGTGCAGGGACACACAAGCTGCCCACCGAGAACAAGTGCTGGTATATGTATGCGTCGGTTTCAATTGAGTCTGCGCGAGATTGTTTCTCTCAGTGGACAAGAGAAGGAAGAAGGCTGAGGGTCCGTACCACATTCTCTCTCTCTTTGTCCCTCCCGCCAAGAGGAGGAAATCAGTTGGAGACCGATGCAAAAAACACAGGTGTGCTCGAAAGTTTGAGGAAAACCGACAGATGAGTTGAGGGTTCGGCGGGTAAGATCCTCATGAGCCACAGAATCAGCAAGCGACAGTGAAAAGGGCGGGGGTGCACTGAAGAACACTCAACACTGACTTTCTTGTGTGTACGGGTGTGCATAATCTGCTTGCCTCTCCTCTCCCCGGTTTCCAACAGACTTTCTCTATTTTCTGCTCATATTGCTCCTGTGAAGCTCAGCTCAATGATAGCGGCCCTCTTGAGCACGATTTGCTTTCGAATCTCTCTCTATCCTTGTGCCAGGGCGTAGGTGTCCTCTGTACGCCTGTTAGTCTTACCCACTTACGTGCTTTTCCTCTCCCTGAACTTCTGCTGTATATGCGTAGGGTTGTGTACGCGCCTTGCTATCTCTGCCCCCTTCCCTGCGCGCGATTGTGACTCTTTGCTGAATCTCTGTGTTTGCAGATCCTCCACCCTTCTTTGTTATGCTCTGTTCTTTTTCTCTCTCCCTTCCCCCGCTCTCTCTTTGTTGGTAATCGTGTGTGTGTGTGTGTGTGTGTGTGTGTGTTGTTTGTTTGTTTAGCAATGTTCGTGCATTAGCTCTTCTGATCATCGAATAATCAGCCGGGCGATGTGGGTGCCGGTCGTCCTACCAACACCACTGAAGGGGAAAATAAGCGAAATACGGAAGAACAAATAAGCGCCAATCTTCTTGAAACAACCAAGAAGCCGAGCTAGAAAAACATCACATGCCCAGATGCATAATCAAGTATTGTGTGGGTAGAGACGCGTGTGGTATTAGCTGCATCGGCATGAGTGCTAAACGGGGCTAGAGAGCATCCCCCCTGTACTCGCACCCTTCGTTCTCTTTCGCTGTATCTCCTCTCTCCAAGATGAAGGTTGCGTTGCATCTCGCCCATCCCCTCGCCCACCCCCCGTTCGTGAAGCGTCACCATTCTTTGAATGGTACTTCTCTTCTTTCCATAACAACGAGAAGAAAAAAAAACATGACAACAAATTTGATGCGTCTCACTCGGGTCTTAACTGATTCCCTTTCCCGTTTCCGCCAGCGTTGTTTTCCCTTTGCCACTTCGGTAACCACAAATCCTCACGCCCTTTGAAGGCCAAAGTTCGAGGACAGAAGGTAAGCGGATACACCTGTATACATGCACCTGTCGTTGCTTTGGTGTCATTAGACATTGTATTGCCTTCTGATTGTGCCCATTTTGTTTTTGAATGTGGGTAGAGAAGCGCAGCGAAGTGAACCGCAAGCCCACGTCAGGGTCATTGAGAGGCCTTCAACGCACACTTCACTTGAGCCTCTCTGACGAAGGCGCGCGCACGGCCGCATCTTCTCGTCGGCCCGCTCTCTATTAAGAATTTCTGACGCTGTAGTCTATTCTGCCGAAGTCTCTATGTCCGATACGCTACTGGCTCCGTCGCGGGCGAAGGTTCATCACAAGTGCGCTGTGTATTGGGGAAGCAGCACCTTCGTGGAGCTCGATGACGATCCCTCGACAATCACTCTCGAAGACCTGTGTGAGGCGTTCGGCACTCCGTGGGAAAGTGGTATGCACGTGAGACACCGTGCCACGGGACGCGTCGTGGCCACACTTCCCTTTGAGCCGATGCCATCTCTGGACGACGTGTCGGACGTTACCGTTAAGGCAGAGGTCATAGCGGCGACCGCAGGCACGGGCGACACAACTCTTTCAACCTTCTCCGGTAACGCTGAGGAGGAGGATGCCGACGCCGCCGAGGAGGGAGAGACAACCTACGCCGTCATCTACGACCTGGTTACCCCGACGGCGCCAGGGGATGGTGAGGACAGCGAGCTGGCGGCCGCTGTAGCGGCGGCCGGTCTCTCGGAGAACCTCTCGCAGACGCAGACGGTGCTCCCAGCATCGGAGAGACAATGCGGCAGCTGGTAGAGCTGGGTGCAGCAGAGTTACTCACGGCGCAACCCTTGTCCATCTCTCAGGCGAGGCGGGAGTACAATCCTCCAGACGCCCCGGGACTTTTGCGTCGAATCGTGTATCCCGCTTCTCAGTACTCGCCATACCGTCTCGATCGAGATCCGCTCTCTGAAGACAAGCTCTCCCTGCGCCAGTCCTCTGCTGTGGCCACTGGAGCTGCTTCAGGGTCCTCGCCCCTCACCTGCGCTGGCTCGCATACGTTGCCGATGCGCATCTTGGTGAGGGGGGACCATACACTAGCTACCTCGATAGCTACAGCCTGACTTGTCCAATAGCTACGTCGTTTATGGCGTCACCCGTGATGGACAAGAGAGCGGTGGTCATACCTCTCTCAGATGACGAGCATCATCGCATTTTCAGTGCGTGAGCTCATCAATTTTAAAGAGGCCCCACTCCCCCTTCGCTGTGTGTTCACCCAGCGGTTTTCTCTTTCCGTCGTGCGCAATGGCACGTGAACTGAGCAGCGAAGGAGAACTAATCGCACGAGGCGAGAAAAGAAATGCTGTCGTGGCTTTGAGTCCAGTGTGCCGGTTGCCGCTTCAGTCGTGGGCGCAGCACACCAGGTGAGAGAGTGGGGTCAGGGGCTCCATCAGAAGAGAGAGCGAAGACTGCCTGTACGTGCACCGAAATTGAGTGTTGTTTCTTTGTTTTTCCCCGACTTCGTTGAGTGTGCTTCGGCTCTCTAGCTGTCTCGCTTTCTAGAACGTGGAACCACGTAGCGCCTCCATGTTTTTTTTTTTGCCCCAGTGCCCGCTCCCGTGACCCAGCAGGGACACCAAGCTCCCACTGCTCTTCCGCCAGTGGCGGTGTTCCACTCGAGTTGTCGGGTCGTTGCCTACGTGCCCAGTGTATCTGCCGCTCTTGCTCTTCTTTCCGCTGCGGCCCTCCCTTGTGTATGCCCCCCTCCCCTATCTTCTGTCTGCCTTCTCTCTCTACTTGAACGACAGTGAATCCATTGAGCGGGATTCATTAGAACCAAACCTCTTCGTGCCAGCGCTGCTGCCCGGGGTTTTCCCCATCACGCTTTTTTCTGGCAAAGGATCACCAGGATGAGTGGCTGTGAAACGTGGGAGGCAGCCGTGCAGTCGGCGACCAAGTCGAAGAAGAAGGGCGGGGGCTTTCAAAGCTTTGGCCTGGATAAGCCACTCCTCGATGCGATTCTGAAGCAAGGCTTCTCCGTGCCCACCCCGATTCAGCGCAAAGCAATCCCGCCGATGCTGCAGGGGAACGACGTGGTTGCCATGGCTCGCACCGGGTCGGGAAAGACAGCGGCATTTCTCATTCCAATGTTAAACGCCCTGAAGGCGCACTCAAAAGTGGTTGGCATTCGCGGGCTAGTGCTGTCCCCGACGCGGGAGCTCAGTCTGCAGACCTTACACAACGGGTTCGCGCTTAACAGGTTTCTCGATTTGCGCTTCGCTGCGTTGGTGGGCGGGGACTCGATGGAGCAGCAGTTTGAGCTCTTGGCGTCGAACCCCGACGTGGTCGTTGCGACGCCCGGTCGTCTTCTGCACATCATGGAGGAGGCTTCGCTGCACCTCACGAGTGTTCGCTGCCTCGTTCTGGATGAGGCGGATCGCCTCTTTGAGTTGGGCCTGCAGCCGCAGATCGGGGCCATCATGCAGAAAATACCCGAGTCCTGCCAGCGTGCCCTCTTTTCCGCGACGATGCCTAGCGTATTGGCGGAGTTCACGAGCGCTGGCCTGCATAACCCGGTTGTCATACGCCTCGACTCGGAGATGACGTTGAGTGACCAACTCAAGCAGAGCGCCTTCTCGTGCGTAACGGCGAAAAGGTTGCCGCATTGATCGTACTGCTCAAGCGCTTGTTGCACGTTGGAGAGGCCATCGTGAATAATGCGCAGGCGCTCATTTTTGTCGAATCCAAGTTTCATGTGGAGTATCTGCAGATAATTCTGACCACCTACGGTATCTCAGCGAGTGCGGTACACGGGCAGATGGACCAGGAGGCTCGTCGCCTTGCCGTGCGCAGCTTTGCGAAGCGGGAAACAACTGTAATGGTGGTCACGGACGTGGCGGCGCGCGGTTTAGACTTGCCGCTGCTCGACAACGTTGTCAATTTCTCCTTTCCCTTCAACCCAAAACTGTTTGTGCACCGCGTCGGCCGTGTCGCGCGCGCCGGTCGCTCCGGTACGGCCTACTCTCTTATGACCTTCGAGGACTTTCCGTACTACATCGACCTCATGCAGTTCATTGGCCGGCCCCTGCAGTCCGCCCCGGTACCCGGCGACCTTCTTTTCACTCCAGACGACGGCTGCTACGGCCGCTTACCCGAAGAGGATATTCAGCTCGAGCTCGACTTCCTAAAACGCCTGCACGAAAGCGATGTAGAGGTGCGCAACATGGCGCGAGTGGTAGAGCGCGCACATACAAAGTTCAACCGCACAAAGAAGAAGTCGACGCACGAAGCGATACAGGAGGCCCGAAAGCCGCAGTACGCCTTTGACCGCACCCCGCTTCATCCAATGCTGCTCGAGCGCCTCGGCAGCACCCGGTTACGCGCTGACGAGGCGCGCTTCGACCTCAAGCGTTTCAAGCCAAAGGAGCTCTTCCTAGAAATGGGCTCGAAGGAGAAGCTGTTTGCGATTCGCCCGGCAGAAACAGCGCAGTCTTTGTCACGGCCTACCAAGGCCGATGGCGAGGCGGAGAAAGGCGGAGCGCCCTCAGCGGCGCCACATGAGAAAAAGCTCTCTTTTGCCGAGCGGATGCTGCAGCGTGCGCAGGAGCGCAAAAAGCGTGAGCGTGAAGGCGGCGGCGGCAGTAGCAATTCCCTTCATAGCGACGATGCGGTGATGAACGTGGTGACCCATTCGCGTCAAGCGGCACTGGGACAGGAGGAAAGCATCGAGTCCGGCGCCTACCGTGACGTGAACTTCTTCATGGTCCCGGAGCGGCGTGACACCGTGAACAACGCTCACTACTCTGTCAAGGATGCGACAATGGATATGACTGCCGAGACGGCTGAGGAGGCTGCGCAGCAGCGGCAGGTGTTTGCGTGGAGCAAGAAAAAGAATCGCTATGTTCAGATGCACGTGAATGACGCCAAGGCCCTCCTGAAAGGCGTGAAGAACGAGGCCGGTAGGGCCATCAACTACAAGAGCAAGCTCCAGGCCTACTGGAAGTGGCTTAAAAGAGCAACATGCGCATTCAAGATGTTGGCGAAGAAGAAGACCTCGTGCCGCTGAAGCGCGCCAAGGCAGCTGCCTTGTCGTCCCACCCACAGGACGGTGATGCGGACGGCGATATTGTAGATATTAGCGACCCGAACCAGGGCAGGAAACTCCGCATTGGCCGAAAGCAAAAGCGTCTTCCCAAGGACGGCCATGTACGTTCTTTCGAGGAGATGGCGACAATGCGGCGCAAGGCAGAGAAGGAGAAGAGCCGCTTGGCGCGTAAGAAGCAGCGCCATGTCGGCGGAAAGAAGAAGGGCAAGTAAGCAGCGCATAAAGCTTCACCAAGAGCGAGCGGGAGTGGGTGTGAGGTAATGACCTGGAGAGAGGGCAAGGGCTGCAACGCAAAGAGGGTATGTATGAGTGAGTCTCTCTGTGACGCGGCGGCCTCCTTCGCGTTCTGCCTCCTCCGACGGGTGGTACCATCAGTGCAATAGTGTCCTGGCGTACTGATGTACAAGAAGAGGAGGAGGAGGAGGGGGTGCGGAGAGGAGAGGGGCGCAGCTTCGCCTGGTCGGTGAAAGGTTGTCTCGCGTTTTGCCCGTTTCTATTTTTTTTCTTCCATCTGCCTCTTTTGTAAGGACGCGTAACGTCGACGAATAACGGGATAAGTGAATGGGCCACAGGTGAGTGAAATGACTTGTTGAGCTTGTTGCGCCTCAGTATTACCGTGTAGGTGTAGGGACAAAGTGACCGCGCCAAAGTGAAACGGAACCGAAAACAGAAGACGCAAGCGCAAGCGTTCCCCTCCCCTGGTCCAGTCCTTTGGTACTCTTCCATGGTGTTTTTCGGTGAATCACCGCCAGCAGCGAAGGTCAGAGAAAGCACGAGTACGCTCGCTCACAAGCTCTCACTTTTCTTCTTCACAGCGTACATCCTTACAGGCGGCTTCACAACAAACACGAGCAAGGTGTGTACGCGCGCGCATCTCGTTTGTTGTTGTTGTCGCCCGCTTTCCTGGCCTGCGGCAGGAAGACGAAAAGCAGCAAGGCATTGAGGAAAAGATCGCCCTTTTCGCTGTATGAAGTTCATTTTTTAATTTATTCTGAGATCGTAACGTTGTGAATGTGCCATTTCAACCTCTTCGACTCCGCGCTCTTTCTGGCCTTCTCCCTCCCACTTGTCTCTCATCTCCTCTTTCACTTTCTCGCTGCGTGCTTACGTGACCTTCCACTTGTGTTGACACACCATCGAACATTACAGAACCCCTTTGCCTCCCTAAGACGGACCTTTTATTTTAATTCTTCGCATGGTGTTAGGGCAATCAAACCAAGAAGCGTATGGGCGCATTGGTTTCTGTCATGGTCATTATTTCGCGTTGCACTCCTGTGCAAGTACTCGAAGTCACCTTTTTCTTCGTGGCACTCTTCTCACATCCACTACACGAATGAGGGTGTGCCGGGTGCCCCCGGTGCGTGCGGAGGAATAGTTGAGCGAGCATGTCCCACTCTCAAGGCATTCCCGCAGGGACCGCTTGTGCATTTGTTGCGAGAGCTCCTCCCAGCAGCACCACCCAGATACAAACGTGTTAGACGCGGCGGCTTCGCCGCCAGAGAGTGTGTTACGTGTACGGTCCTCGACTGACTTTTTCCCACTCATATGGTACTCGCCTTTCAACATCGCCGATAAGTCGCTGCGTTTGGTAGTGAGCGCGATCACCTCGCAACACGTGGAAGTGAGCAAGGTGGAGGCACCGTAGGAGGGATATTGTTGTGACGTCGACTAGCGTGTTGTGCCTGGCAAGTCCTCCTTGAGGCGCGCGTGTATGGGGGCAATGTGCGTCAGGCGCGCCGCAGCTTCCCCACCACGTCGAGGCCTAAGTGTGGTGAAGAATACGCTGGTAGGGATCGCTTTTCCAATTTCATAGATGCCCGAGAAGACCCTCCATTAGTGCCTCTACTCTGTCCGCCACCAGGAGGGGAACTGAGGCGTCTGGGAGTGGAGCATCCGGTAAGGCCCAGGCGTCTCCTCACGCGTTGGCGAGCCGTCCACGACGCCCATCTTTCGCGGCGCTGTGAGTACTACCCTCTAATGGCTTTATCGAGTAGTCCTACGTCATCATGCATGCGATTGTCATGCAATGCAACGCACCGTTTCTATCGTAGTGGAGCGGTTTCGCCTATTGGGACGGCTCGCAGGCCAATGTCTCTGAGATACCCGTGCTCCAAAGGCATTGCGTGTTTCAGGTGCTGGCTGCTATGGTGAGCGTGAACCATCTGGGTGCGACATTAGTACTGTCAAAGACACAAGTGGATATGATCCTCCAGAGTGTCTCCTGCTTCTGATCTGGAGAAGAAAAAAAGACGGCCGAAGCCAAGGTGGGTGTGTTTGACGGAGGGCGAGAAGAAGTATGGGTGAGTGTCACATGATGTGTCGCATAGCTGCTCTTCAGCCGTAAGGCAAATCAAACCAAAAACAGCCAAAACGAGTCCCGTAATGGCCCGATATAAGCAAGTGGCTGGTTTGCGAGTGCGCCCCCCCCCCCCCCGTGCGTGATCGGAGCAGGATAAGTCACACCATGATAGACAAGGAAGAAAGGAGGAAGACGGCACATTTGAATCTCTGCCACTTGCACGCATTCCTTGACGTTCGAGCATGGAGGTGCGCTTTCCCGCTCACGCTTAGGCCATCCCTCCTCAACTGCGTCGTGCGGTCGCAAGGGCAACACAGAGAAGGGCAGGGGACTGAAACTGGCTGGCATTGCGTCTTGGCTTTCTCAAGACAAGTCAAGGCATTTTTTTTATGCGTCCGTCTTGTTCTTCCTGTGTTTCCTTTTCGTGCCGCTTTTTTCCTGCGCGTCATCGAAGTGTCTCGCTCATGCCATGAAAATAGTCGTTCCTCACCTTTTTCCTCTCGCCCCCTTCACTCTCCTCTTCATCGGGTGACCACATCCCCGTTCATCTAGCGTCCTCTTATTATTTTTCTTATTATTCGCGCCGTTATTTTGGTTTGCAATCACGGTGGCGGCACACACACACACACACACGCCTCTCCTTGGCAGATTGTGGGAGAGCCCCATATACACCAGAAGAGTGAGGAGTCGTGGAGGTTGCATTCTTCCTTTCCGTTTCCCCTCTTTTTCCTCGGTTGCCTCCCTTCCCCTCAGCGTAATCATCGCTTGTCCATACAGCTCAACGCCTCTCTTTTTTCCACAGTACGACAGGTCCTTCGTTTTTCATCATCACCACACGCAGCGTCATAGGTGTCCTTGATTCACGAAGCGCTGCCGATCTCCTCGTCATCGTAATTTCTAAGTTTTCTATTTTATTGTCCGGTAATTTCTCAGTTGTTTTCTCTTTTCTTTGTTCTTTCTTTCTTTACTGTCATCAGTTTTAACCCTCTCTATTGTTCTTTGCCCCCTCCCCCCCCTTTTCCTCCCTTCCAGACTTCCTTAATTTGCTGAGGTGCGCGTGTATGTTTCTCGTTTGCGTTCTTCTTTTCCTCTTTTTTGTCAGCGCATCGGACTCTTTTGCGAAGAGTCACGCTTCAGGTACACTAAGGCGAGACTGCGCTGCGTCGTGTAGTCACTGCATTAGACCCCACTCGTGGATACACCGGCAATTACGACAACAGTTAGAATTGGTAAAGGCGGGAGAGAGCCGCCGCCTCCCGTCATTTTTTGCAGCTCTGAATACGCTTTGCCCTTTCCTTCTTCTCGCACTGCTACTCTTCCCGTTTGTGAGCTCCTCCTGGGTACAGCGTTCATGTCGGACTCTTGCGCGCATCCCCCCCTTCCTCTTCCCTTTTTCCTTTAGCGAGTGTGATGCTTGCTCTCGGCTTTGGCTTTCTCTTCATTTGCTTGACTCTTGACATCTCCGCCGTTTTTTTTTCGTTGTTTGTATCTTAGGGATTCTCTCCTAAACCTCTATCACTCAGTCTCCTCCTCCTCTTCCCGTCTTGCCAGCGAGTGTATAGCATCTAGTTCTCTCCGCTTAGGTGGTCTGAGGTAGGAAAAAAGTGCCTACGTGAAAAGAGCACAACATCCCATTAGCCAACATCTTCGAGTTTCGCTTCCCCAGTAGTGTTTTATGGGCACCCCTTACCTCCCAGCACGAGCGCTGTTACGAGGAGGTCAAGGCGTACACACACACACACACACACACACACACACACACACACAAGGGGGCGTTTTTTTTTCCGTGTTGCCCTCCCTTTCTCTTGTTTTTTTTTCCCTACCTCCTCTTTTCTCGCTGCCTTCTCCTGAACGGCTTTGTAAACACTTTCGTTCCTTCGTTGTGGTTTGCTTGTTTGTTTTTAATCCCTCCCCCCCTTTCTTTTGTTCTTGGACAGGGGAGATTACCTCTTTGGTGACTGCGATTCCCGCTGAAGTTCTCAACTTTTCCTCTTCTGGTGAGATTGCGCCTCGTTCATTATTAGTATTATTTAGTCACTTGATCTGCCCCACATCGATCATATTCATTTTTGCATGAGCCGCATATGAAGGGAACTGCAGATCATCTCGGTCGTTGACGTTGTCTCTCGTTCTCCTCCCCCCTCTCTCTCGTTCCTTTACTTTTTTTTCCCGTTTGCTTGTTCAATTATGCTCCCCAGTGGATTTCCGACAGTGGGTGGTAGGTCGCTGGTGAGCAACAGTGTTGCCATGCATGCCAACCCCATCCACTTCACCACACCACCGCGTCGCCACATCGCCTCGCTTTCTGCTAACGTCGAGCTCACCGGACTCACTGCAGGTGTCTCCTTGGCCCAGAAGGAACTGTCAGCTTGTAACGTAAGCGGCAGAGTATTCAACTGCACATCAATGGATGGTACTCCGCGATGCAAGTCAAGTGTCTCCATCCCTGCCGTTGCCGCCTTGTCCACTGATGTGTCGCCGCGACAGCATCGGTGCGGCCCTAGCTTCACCTCTGGTATTATTACCGAGAGTGACTCTCCATGTCGATCTCCTCGCGTGTGTCTGACTCAGACACCCACTGCCCACAAGTTGTTCACAAAGCCGATCCCCTACGGCAGCTTGCCGAGCAGCGGCGCCCTGCTATGCAAGGTGCCCGACGGTTCCCTGGCGAATCGCAGCTCGAGTGGAATCTGCGGCATGTCGCCCTCTTTCTCGGTAACCCTAAGTGAGGCAGAGGAGGACACCACCTTGATGAGTGCAGATTCGGTCGTTGTCAGTGCCTCTGTTGACCAGCGTGTACCACTGCGCAGCGCTACGTTCTCTGTGAACGAGACACGGCCACCGAGCTCGCCATCCTTCACGCACTTCCCCAGCAGCCACGGAGGCGTCGCCCACGAGAGTTCGGCATCGGCTAGCGATAAGGCCAATGCAACGGGAACCGCGCCTGTTGTTTGTTTCTACAGCGCTCACAGCGTTTGTGATGGACGCGCACCGAGTGTAAAAGGCAACGGCGCGACGGAGCACAAGTTCTTCGAACCTTTGCGATTCGACACCTCAGGACGCCTCTGTTCTCCACTTCAGCGCTTCTCCGGCGTCAAGAGCTCGCAGCACGCTAATGGTGCTGTGGATCTTGAGTCACACATATTGGATTGCGGCATTGCATCTGTCGATCACGAGAACCTCAGCGCGGCATGTCCTTTGTCGAATATGTGGCAGGCTAGACTATCCGCGATTGTCAAACAGCAGCAACTGCTCCACGCGTGCCTTGTGTCGATTGCACGCGAGAAGACTGAGCGGCCTGATTCGCAGAGAAGCGTTATCTCCACTCCGAGGGGTGCACAGCCGCAGCGCCGCTGCGGCAGTCGACTCCAGTTCATTATGTGGCAGCTTTGCATTCTGCTTCTCCGTCTTCCGCTGCGCATCATGGAGCGAGTACTGGCTGCTTCTGCTGGCAAATTGAGGAAACTCCTGTGCTTGCCGCAACAGCGGTGATCTGAATTTCGCTATGGTGCACCCATAACGAAAGCAAAGCAAGAAAACGATAAGATGAGCGATGAAAACAATGTTATGGATGCAAGTGTTTTTTTTTCCTTCTTAGCGCACTGGTGATCGTCATTTTAGTGAGAGGACGGTGTGCTGCACTCTTTGGTGAGACTGCGTGTGCGTCTCGTTTGTTTGCTTTACGCTTTTCTCAGTGTTTTGCTCTCTCCTTATCTTGTCTGCACGCGAACTGACTCTTTTTTTTTCTTCTCGTCTACAATTCGAACCGTGACAACCCCCCTTCTTCTGAGTGTGTGCGGCGGTGCGCATTTTTTTTTTTCTCTCTCTCTACTGTTTGTTTTCTCCCTGCGAACCCCCTTTTTTTGTCTTATTTGCTTTGTTTGTTTGCTCGTTCTTGTCGTTTTCCGTGGCAGGTTATGCAGGAAGTCATCACTGCGATGCGTAATGGCAGCGAGGAAAGGAAAAAGGGGGAGGAAGTGAAAGCGTGGATGTGCTCAGAGGAAAGGCCAACTTGAAGCTTTACGTGCTGTGTACATCTACTAGATATTAGGTACTCAGACACCCTCACTATTTTTTTTTTATCGTGCACATTGTTCCACTACGTTCGCTTCTCTCTATCTGAATTCTCCATCCCTACCTGCATCTCACCGACGGTTTCCTCTCCATTCATATGTGCTTGTTTTTCCTCAGCCGCGCGTATGTCGTTTCACTGAGGGGCCCCTCTCTCTCCTTTTTTTCTTTCCTCCTCATCACCTCTGCGATCTTTTTTTTTCGCTCTCTTCTTTTATGGGTAACAAGTTGATGCTTGCTACTTCTGTCTACGTATTTCGAGGCTGAGGCTCTTTTCTTTCCGGATCCCTCAGTACCCTCAATAATCCCCCGCGTCAGTTTTGTGGCCGTTTTCTTTCGAGTGTTTTTCGTGCTCTTTTTGTCGTTACTTTTCTTTCGTTTCGCTGCCTTCGTGAGATCTTCGGTGTCTTTTTTTTTTCTTTCCTCTCTTCGGACTCCTTTTATGTTTTCTGTCCCTTTGCCTGTACAAGAGGGACAACATACGTAGCGGGGATGTGTCCCGCACCGACCCGCTCTTCGTCTCGCTAACCTGCGCGCCTGTCGCTTTCCCCCACACCTGGCGAGGGTTTTTCAATGCAAAACGACCGTATGAGGAAAAAAAAGGATGGTGGTTAGTGTCGTGCAGGTCTATGCTGGCATTTCCTTCCCCTCGTTTGCGTGCAAACACGTGCGTAACCCGGGTCCTCCTTGATCTCTAGCTTTGTAGCCTTCGCTGCAACTTCCCTCCCTCCCCTCCCTTCCCCTCCCCTCCCCTCCCTTTTCCTCCCCATACACGCATATGCACAGAATACGGTCCAAGTGCTTATGTAGACGAGGACAATCTGAGCTTCCTCGCTTGTGCCGTACCTTCGTGAGGGATGAACGTTGCTTGTTTGTTTGTTTATGTGTCTCTGTTTTTTTCCCCTTTTCAACGCTCCCTCCCCCTCCTCCCCAACTCACCAGTTAGTCTTTCGAGATCTACGGAATACTAATAGCTGTAATGCGAAAGACACTGAAATCCAGGTAGAAGCGTTGCCCGAGAGAGAGAGAGTGAGAAAGAGACTCGTCTCTGTGAAGCGTGGGGAATGAACGTTATGCGTCCCTCATAAGGCGACGTAGGCGCAAAGGTTAGGCAACAATAAAGGATATGAAGGGCTGTATTGTACTTTCATTATACTATTCGGAGTAGATTCTTCCCTGCCCCTCCCCGCTACCCTCTTCCTTGCTCTACTACGAGTTGCACTTACCAGCTCCAGCCCACGCGCCGCCTCTCCTTCTATCTGGTGCTTCAGCTCGTTCTTTTGGTCCTTGAAAAGCTCACGCTGTACTATTCATTTTTCCTTGTATGATCTGTGTGTACGTTCTTCTTGTCTACTTTTTCTTTGCTCGTTTAGGCAGTTGTGTCCGTGGGCTACTCACCATTACCATTATTGTTTTTTTTTTCCTTCCTTCCTTCCTTCCTTTGACTCGTCGAGGTTTCCATACCTCCATCGCCTCCCCCTCTTTTCTTTCTTTTTCATCTTTTGAATAATTCGTTTCCTTCGTTCGTTGTCTGTGATATATGCGTAGTGGCCTCCTCCGTTTTGGGGCGGTTATCATCTGCTTCTGGCGCAAAGGTCAGCTCCCTGACTTTTTTTTTTAAATTTCGTCGTCGTCGTTGTGCGTGGGTGTGGGTGTTTTTTTTTTTTTGCGAGTGCGTCAGGTAGTTCTCTCTCTAATGTCGACTAGGGGTGCGCTTTCTTTCCTCTCTGCGCTAATCAATGGTATTGCTTCCCTTGGATGCATACAAGTAGAAATACAAGCTCCTGTCTCCTCCTTCATCCCTGACTTTTCCTTTTCATTTCCTGATCCTCTCTCTTAGGAGGAGCTGGTTGCTTTGTTCCTCTTTGGATACTGGCATTCCTCTTGATTACAACGGCCTCTCCCCCCCTTTTTTTTTTACGTTTTAGGGGTTTATCTCATTCCGCTCCACTCACCTGCCGCTGTAGAAGTTCTCATCTTGTCAGCCCTTTTGTACACGTGTGAGTTGTCCTCCGCTGCGAAAAGTGGGACGGATACTAATGCCACGGGACTTGCCTAGCCACTCTCTCCCTCTTTGTTGTTCACCTTCCTTTTCCTCTCTCACTAGTAGAGTTCATATCTGATAGTCAGACAGGAGCACTTAATGAGAGTACAAACGGGGGCGTCTCCCTCACCCCCTCCCTGCGAGAGTAGCCCACTACCAGTACCACTGGCAAAGGAAAACATCCTGCAGGACACACATCAACTAAAGTGACCGCTCGAACAAGACATCAAAAAAAGGTACCCTCTTTTTTCTTGATTTGTGCGTTGCATGCGAACAATTTCCTACCTCACTCTCCTTTTCGTTCTTTTCTGTTTTTTCTTTTCCTTTGTCTGTGTGCACTCTGTTCAGCGTTTTTTCTTTCCTTTAGTGTCTGGATAGCACCACCATGGCCCATCTACTCACCCCCTCCCTGTCTCTGTCTCTTTCTCAACTTCAAAGTCTCTCGCCAACACTTCTCTGTCTCCATCACTTCCTCCTCAGTTCCAGATAAGGTAGCAACAACTTTTTTTTCTTTGTTTTGCTACGAGCACTGCAGCAGAGGGAAGTACACGCGCAAACCAAAGTGCAGACACCTGGGCGGCGGCGCTGCTGCGGCTCGCCCTTTGCGCCACTCTTTGGCTACAACGTAAAGCAAAAATGAGAATAAAAAGAAGACATTGGTGACACTTTTCTTCCTGCGAAATGGACGTGTTGGACCCAATCCGTGGCCTTACGACGCACTTATAAGTGGTCGCACGTTCCCCTTGTTTTCATTTTTTCCCCTTTATGCTAGGCACTCTCGCATTCCGCTGCTCGAGTTGAGTGGGCCGTGTACGACATCCTCAGCGCTGTACCCAAGTCACTTCTCTCTTGCCTGTGTGTGTGTGTGTGTCTCTCTCTGTGTCGTCCGATTCAAGGAAACCCTTCAGGTGGTGCTGTATTCTTCAGTGCAAGCGAGTGTAGCTTATTGCGTTGTCTTCATTTGCGCTCTGCAGGGGTTAGTCTGCAGTGTGAGGGGGTGAACCCCTCCCTAAGTGAGCGAGTCAGCGGTGTGCCCTTTATCTCTTTACCGGCAATTGTGGAAGAGCACTGCTCACAGGCATGCACATTTGCACGGTTTTGGGCGATAAAGCTGCCACCATCAAGCAAAGCGTCAATTCATTTCTATAAATCGAAGGATGCTACTTGAGCCTGCGCGTTAGTGTTTCTACCTTTCTTTTTGTCCTTTCTCATCTGTCACCCTCTTGCTTTCTTACTGTTGCGGTAATAGCTAACGCATTCCTCGGCAAGGACCAGACTTTGACTTGTGCCTCGCCTTGATCTCTCTTTTTTTATATTTATTTGGCTCCTGTACCCCTCTCCTCCCCTCCCCCCTCCCCCTCTCTCTCTTCCCCTATCCCCCTCCCGTTGTGCTTTTCTCTGCTTCTATTATCGTTCTTTCTATCTTTTACCTTTCTGCCTTGATGCCCCTTTTTTTGCCTCTCTTAGTGCATTTTTTTTTTTCTGAAGATGGCGCCTGTGTGCCTCCCTTAATCGCGTTACTCGCTCCCGACTACACTATGCTTTGATTTTCTATATCCTCGCCGAGAGGGGGTGTAGAAAGGATGGAGACGCTAATGAAGAGGCATGACGCAGCGAAGAGGGAGAGAGCGGAGAAGGCCTTTCTCACCAGTGCAGTAATATGTACTTCCTCACGGTGTTACGTGAGCTTTGAGCCCTTCTCGTGTGCGCGGCACCTTTTCGCGCCGCCCCCCCCATCCCATCCTCAATGCCGTTTTATTAGTTTTTTTTTTTCTTCAAGTACCTAACGTCTCCATAATTCACACGCGCGCACTTGAGAGACCTTTACCGGTGTGAAATAGCCGGTGCCTCTTGTCGTTTCTTTGACCTGAGTGTATTGTGGCAAACTCCTTTTCTCTTTTCATGCTTTTTATTTTATTTTCCACGTTTCGCTCACTACCTGGATGCCTTTGTGTGTAATGGTGCCTGTCAAGGTGCGAGAGTGCATGCGCTTGTACGCTGTCTCGGTGCGTTTTGTGTAAGCGTGCCAGTCCCCTCTTTAGGTTGTTTGCTGTAGTGTGGTGAAGGTGCTTAACATGGGTTGTGTCAGGGTATTCCTAAGACACGAGTGAAGGCACACACACACACACACACACACACAGAGGCGTACAAACAGACACCACCATCGATTCTTCTCATGCGTCATTACTCCTTTTCTCTCTACTAAGCGAAACACTTGAGTGAAGTCTCTTTTTTTCTTCTTCTTGCGCGCCTCCCTAGGCATGTTTTGTGTATTATCTTTTATCTTCGTGACGCGTGTGTGTGTGTGGGAATGTTTGAGCTGTTCTCTCTCCCGTAGCTCCTCGTGTCTGTGCGACGTCTCCTCTCAGTTTCTTACTGGATGTCGTAATTGCGCGCGTCTCTCCGTGTGCTGGTGTCGCTCTACGCATTTGCACGTGAGTACAGTATGGCCTATCCTCTCTTATTCTTCCCTTTTTTCATCTACTTTTCTCTCTTCTTTTTCGTTTCGCTTACTCGATTCTGTGTCGAGGTTTATGTATGTGTGTGTGTGTGTGAGTGGGAATGGTTGTGGTGTACGTACTTCATTGTATTTTGTTGGTGCTTCGCCTTTTCTTTTTTTTTTTGCTCGTACGCACTTTCCTTTCGTTTCATTACTTCCACTATTCCTCTTTACATTCCATCGGTTTGTCTTGTTTGACTTCGTTCATTGCTTCTCTCTCTCTCTCTCTGGCTGTAGGAATATATGTAGTGAAATTCGCGCCGCTCTTTCTTTCCAGTTGACTTTTCTGCCAGGGAAGGGCATGTACAGCACACAGCGAGGTGTCTCTTGTGCTGCTTTCTTCCGGGTAGTGAGGAGAAAGAGGGGCATTTCTTGTCTTTCTCGTTTTTAGCTCTTTCTTGTTTGTTTCCCAGTGTTGTCTTCATCTCCGCTCGCCCTCTCTGTAGCGTGTGGATTCGTCTTCTTCTTTCTTCTTTTTTTTTCTGGAGCGACACTGGCGTCTTTCTGTGTGTTTTTTTTTTTCGCCTTCAGCTGCTCTGATTTTTTTTTTACTGGCCACGCCATCTCAGTCATCAGTGCACAGGAGGACAAAACCGAAGGTGGCAGCGAAAAAAAAAAATGAACACACAAGAATAGAAGGCGAGGATGAGCCAGCAAAGAATGGCAATGTCGTGGTTTTCTTTTCCTTTTCGTTGCTGTCCGACATGGGCAGAGCAGAAGTAGTTAGTATCAGTGAAGGCTAGGGACGTAAGGCAGTGGTGGATTGGAATGAAGGACAAACCACAGGAAGCACCACGCAGCAGCGTCTCGTGGCTGGAGTGCTCTTTTTCTGTTGATTATTATTCATGCCGGTCATTGTGTTTTCACTTTTGTATGACTGTGTCAGTCCTGTTCCAGACATATGCTAGGTCTTCAGCAACGTGGGGAGACACTTGGTTAGCAAGATGACAACACAGATAATAAGAATCGGTGCAGTATGGACATGGAAAAGAGCACTGGACTCCAACGGCACGCGTTCCCCTTCTCCCTTCCCCCCTCAGAGCCGACGTTTCACCCGCAGGTCTGTGCAAAAACATCTCGGTATAAAATGAACCAGCAATGCTCGTGATTGAAGGTTGAAGGTCGCTACCGATGCGATGTTGATCCACTACATTGTAGCACGCAGAGGGGCACTTCTGCGAAGCCATGGCTGTTTAGTCGCTTCATGAAGGCCCTTCAGAAGCAACTTGATCGGGCACTTAGCCCGGGAGCTCGTTTTGAGAGTCGCGTGCACTGCTTGACGTCGCAATGGAAGCGAGGGAGCGCTCTCAGTCAAGGAATGTACTGGCGCTCATGTGTACATCTTATACAGATGATAACGAAAATAATGTACGTTTCCCTCACGCCTTGCCGCCTCTTTCCTTCTTACTACCCCACCCTTCTACTAAACCTCTGCGTACGCACGCAAACGCACACACACACACACACAGCGAGTGCGTCCATCCTCCTTCGCTGGGGCGTCTCCTCCGTGCTGTGCATATAACAGTAGTCATCACCTCAGGGCGTGTCAGAGATCTGAACTATTTGTGTTGGAGATTACCATGAAGAGTCTCCGCCAAAGTGGACGACACGGCAGCAAGGATGCCAAGTTGCGATCTAAACGAACCTACAGGAGTCGGTACGACCAAGCCCCCAGAAGCTCCCCAAGGTATGCCGCCGCGTCCGCATCCCCACCACCTGTGGCGCCTTTGGTTCCTCCCACAGCGCAGCAGCTGCAGAATGCTCCGCTTCTTGCGTTCACACGATGGAATGAGACAGCCATGGAGGCCCTGCGTAGCGGCGATCATGACTCATGTCGGCGCATTCTCTCAACACTCCTACCGATCCTGGAAGCACGCCTACACGCCATGCAGTGCAAACCATCATCTCATATTTCTGAAGCCGCCCTCGAGTCGTGGCGCCTCGCGCTCGCGCTGACACTCAACAATCACGGATGCCAACTACGCCGCTACGGTCGCACAACTGAGGCACTGCAGGCGTTTTTTCGCGCAAAGGAGATTGAGACACTTGTGTTAGGCAGGCCATCGTGCTCGACGATGCTGAACCTCTCCGCCGTGCTGCTTAGCAGCGGAGCAGCAGAAGAGGCGCTCACCATCTCGAAGGAATGTGTGATGGCTGCACAAAATAGTGACCCAATTCTCTTCATCACAGCCGTGCACAACCTCGCCGTGGCACTGGGGCAGCAGACGAGCGACCGCGAGCGCAAAGCAGCCCTGCCGACCATGCTGCAGGCATTACGTGAGGCGCAGAGCGTACTTGGTGAGGAACACCCAACCACAGTGATGCTCAAGGAGAAGTGCGGCTTGACGTCAAGTTGGATCTCGCAAGACAGCAGCGCTGAGGGTGAGCAAGAAAGTGCCGCGTCCGTGCGTGGCGTTGAATGGCCTGCAAACCACAGTTTTTCGTGTGAGAATCCTGCATCGAAGTTGCTTTTGCGAACGTCAATGATGGCGCAGGAGAAGGCGAGAGCTGCTCTTCACACTCTCGACTTCGGAGAACCCCTTCATGCCCAGCCGCTTGTACACGCTGCCGCAACCTTTCCCACGCCAGACTTGGTTCACGATCACACGAATGAGAGGAAAGAAGAAGCCTACGGTGTTTCCATCTCACGGCACTCGCTGAACCCAGGGGCACCCAATGAGCATCATGCGGCGGAAGCGACGCCAGAAGATCAAGACCTGTTGTGCCCACAGCGACCACGTTCAACACTCCTCGACTCTGTGGCGGATGCTGGCGTTGAGGGTGCTGCGTTCGCTGTGACCGCGCGTGGTGATACTGCTTTGGCTCTACCGTCTCAGGGTTTTCAACGACGGGGCAGCGTCGCGGCCTCTGTCAACCAACTCTACCTCGACTCTGCAAATCTTTCCTGCACTCAGCGTAGCGTCGCCAATACGCCCCTAGAGACGGTGCTGCAAGAGCCTTTCCAAGCTGCTTCACTGATGCGGAGCGGCAGCGCTCCCAATCACGTAGGGCCTGCTGGCTCGATACACAGTCTGTGGAGAATGAGCCCTGAAGATCACAGAAACGCCCCTTCCTTTTTGCGCTTCAGTGTCCCGCTTCCCCCTTACCAGCAAACGCGGCCTCCCTGCCACTGCGCAAAATCGCCCCTCGAGCAGCTGCGGCAGGGTCATCGAACGCAGGGGTGCAGTGTCGTTGCACAAAGGTGCGGCGTGCAACGGTGCCACGGAACGTCAGTGTATCGCACGAGGACAGCAATCTAGGGGGCACTACGGTGACCACGCTGACCGACACAATACCCACAACTGAAGACCTGAACGCCCTCCACACAGGAGAGAAATCAGCGACTGCGATTGGGAGTCCCGCAACACTGCGGTCAGCGCCGCAGCTAAGCCTGTTTTGTAAGAAGGGCCTTCTGCACTCCGCAAAGGCTGCGCTCCGTGAGGTTGAGCTGCAGGAGGAAAGAGTGTACCGCGCACAGAAGGAGGTCGAGCAGAGGGCAGCGGAAGCCGAAAATGCTTTTCAGCGCCGCTTCAAGGAAGTTCAGCTTCGCACCCAGAACCGCGCAGCCCTGACCATACAACACGCGTGGCAGCAGTGGTGGACCTCCGTAGGTCGCTCACGCCGACATGTCCAACTGAAAAGACTCGAGGAACTGCAGCGCCGCCGCCGAGAGCGGCTGAGTCTCGGTGCTATGGACAGGAAGAAGTCGGGCAAATCTTGGACAGTCGCTATTCCGCCGCTATTACTCCGGCAGCACGGCCACGTCGGTGGCCATGTCGTACCTACCGTCATAGTGCGGTGCTCGAGGACGTGGCTGGCCAAGACGGTGTGCTGCCGGTATGTGGCGAAAAGCCACCCTCAGCGAGTTGGCACTCGCCTCGATGAGGCCGATGTGCGTCGCTGCGTCTGCCAAATCCAAGCGTTATGGCGTGGCGCCCTTACTCGCCACCGTCAAGCGCAGCAACAGCTCTTCTCTGAGAGGGACAACGTGAGGGGCGCAACCACTGTGCATCGGCTGCGCGCCGAGACTGAGCTCCGAGAGTACTCTGCTCTGGTTCTGCAAATGGCGTACAGGAGCTACCGTGCACGCCAGATACGGTGTCGGCTCTACTATGAACGATACAATGAGCCGGCAGCAACGATTCAGCGCTGGCTGCGATCCACGCTGGCCGATCAGCGTAAACGCGGCGTTGACCGGCGCTCTATGTGTGAGCGCAACGCGGCAGCGACGGCGATACAGCGTGTGTGGCGCGGTTACCTAGGCCGAATCACATTCCACATGCGCGATCTTCGACTTCGAATGGACCGAACCGGCTCTTATCCGCATGCCATTGAAGCGAGTGAGAATGCTGGGCGGCGCCTCGTCGCTATCAGCGGAGGAAAGAGCCGGGAGGTGAAGTGCCTCTCGGTGGAGACGACGAAACCCCCGCCAGGCGCTGCAGTGAAAATAGAGGGCCCACTTCCTCCCGTGAGGGAAGTGGATCCCCGTGTGTCCGAAACGACGGCGTTCGAGTCAAAGCGAAGGTCGGCGCTCACCGAGGCATACGCAGCTGACTGCCTGCAGCGCAGTAGCGAGGTGCAGCGATTGCGGGACGAGGAGCGCGACCGGTACCACATTGGCCTTTACGTGGACGTTATGGCGTCCAAGGAGCGCCAGGCGTGGAAGGAGTCCTTGAGGATTCGGCCTAGCAAAGTGCTGCGCTGTCGCGCCGCGATGGACGCACGCATTCACGAGGAACAGCGTGCTTTTACAGAGCAGCGTGCCGCACTTGTAATTCAGCACGCTTATCGGACCTGGTGGAAAATGCTACAGGACACGAGTCGAGACACCAGTTTACTCTGCTACGCACGTGCACTCTACCAGCAGCGCGAGCTTGGTGCTCTGGTGGAGCGGAAACAGCGGCGACGGGACATTGTGCGAGGGATGGCACTTTATGGTGACACTGCTGCGGCGATGCGACAGGCTCGCGTGAAGGCAGCTGAAGAGCTAGCTTTGGTAGCAGACTACGACGGCCCTCTTGCACCAGCAGCAGTCCAAATAGGGTCATGACGGTACCACGCAAAGACGGGATGATGATTGCGCCGCATGCAGAGCGTATGGCGCGAAAGCAGCAGCGTCAGGAACAAGAAGCGGTACAACGGCGAGACGAGGTACTAGTTGCCCTCACCTACCCACATGACATGGCGCATGTGCGAGAATCCCCCGAAGAGTGTGTGACACGCATTGGCACTACGTACGAGCATCCCTACTACATCTCATACGTGAACGAAGTGCATCGCCGCACTCTTGGGATTGACTAGCACAAGAGGAAACCATGCCTTATGAGTAGACGTTCCCCGCGGACTTTCACACGCGAAGGTCGCTCTACATATCCTTCTCCTCCCTACCATCACCCCATGCATGGTTTCTTTGGGGCGAAGCTCCTTTTTTTTTTTGCCTCCTCTCCACCACTCTTGTTAGCTCGCTCTTTGAGTGCTCGCGTCGTCGTTGGATGAAATCGGCAAGAGAAGACGGATGGGCGAACCTGTGCGTCTTTTGTTCAGCGTATACGTAGATGTATATCTATTAGGCATATCTACTGGGGCGGGGGAGGGGGGCTTCTTTGAGTGACTTTGTTATGTGCGCACACATACCACCTCGCAGGCCGGCGGCGTCGCCGGTGCACATCTCCCTTCCTGTTTTTCTTTATGGTTTGGATTCAGGAATACTTCTCTGTGTTGTTGTACTTCTCTTCCCAGCGTACCCTCCCGCTCCCCAATGGAAACCATGTATAGCACTTGTGCGTTACTGCGCAATCTTTTTTCCAGTTCTTTCGCTTCCTCCTCATCGCTTCCCACCTGTTGCTGTTCTCTTTTCTGTGTTGGTGTATGAAGGACTCGTTTTGTGTTCTCATCAGCTTGTCAAACTCGTCCTCACGCGGCAGGTACGCGGATGTGCGCTTGAGAGTTTCACCATGTCACCCTTCTGGAAAACAAAGTTGACCAAGATACGCCGAAACAAGTGGCTTCGGCTCCCTCTATCGCAAATCTATTCCTCCCTTCTCTCCCAACACCGTCATGTGTGCCAGGGAATGAGTGTTCGGGCTGTAGGAATACGTGCTTCGTAACAGGACCACCGGTGACCGGACTTACATCATTGCGCTGCTGTGACTTCGCGTCGTATTTGCGATGAGGGGTATTGTGGTCGCCAATGATGCCCATTCGATTGCTCTATCCGATACTTATTGGAGGAACTCTTTACAGACGCTCTCGCTCGCTCACGACCTCAATGCTTCGTACATGCTGTCATTTATCCCGCACTTCTCTCTGTCCATACTCACTTCTCACACGCCACTCTTTATTGATTCCGCAATTGATGTCTCGACCACCATTTCCGCCTCCACCCATACCGGCCTACTCCTGCGCATGCAGAACTGAATCGACCTAGCACTGAACTAAACCCAACCAAAGTTTGCTTCTGAGTATACGGGGCACGTGTGTGTGTGTGTGTGTGTTTCGTTGTCTCGTCCGTAACTACGATTTCCTCTCTCGTTTTCTTTATTGTATTGTAGGACGGTACTGCCCACCGCCTCCTCTCTTGCACGTTCTCCCTCCTCCTGTCACTCCATCGCTTTTCTATTCACGTGATCTCCTTCTCTTGTTACACCGAGCTTAACGCAAGAGGCGTCTGCACTGCGCTTCAGGTGGGAGGCTCGGTACTTCTCTCTCTCTTTTGCGGGCACTCTCCCAGAGCGTAACTCCGCGCTTCCACGTGTCTCAGCTGTGGGACCTCCATTTCCTCTACAGCTGACCGAGCGGAGCTACATCATCGGATTTGAGCCGTGAGCGAAAAACAAACAACAACTAGATTATAACTGAATTTAGAAGTTTAAAATGATCACAGATGCCGAGTTTTGGATAGAAGCTCGTCGCAACACGAGCAACGGTGAGTGCATCTTCTCGAGCATGCTCGCCCTCATTCACGCACGGCAGTCCGCCATCGACTCGCACGTAACGACACCAGAGCGTGAGGTGTACAAGCTCACCGCGTGGGGCAAGAAGCGCCGCGACGAGGTGACGGGTCGTGTCTTGACAAGTGAGGAGAAGCAGGAGATGGCGCTGGAGGCGAAGGAGAAGGACGCAGCGTTGAGGGACATGGGGAAGCCGCTTGAGGCGAACAAAGCCTTCTGGGCCGGCAGACCACCACAGGACACCCAGGCGTATGGCGTTTCATCGAGCACAATGTGTGTGCTTCAGCAAGTCATGATGTTCGCCGTGCCCCTTTACGTGTTGCGCTACAACGTTCCAGCCATGTCTATGAGCTGGAACACAAGCTGCTTCATCGACCGCCAGTCGAAGCAACTCATTACGTTCGGTTCGGGACACGGTGTGAAGGTGCCGCAGCACCTGCGCTGTCGCGGCTGCGTGGCAGGGGAAGGCTTCTTCGCTATTCTCACAAGCGAGGACGAGGTCTGGTCATCCGGCGGGCTGAAGGTGTCGAGCTCATCCGTTGATGGACCGACGGCGCTCGGTCGCGAGGACGCGATGACGGGCATTGCTGGCAAGACCCTAATGCTGGTGGGGCACGGACAGCGCCTCGCCATTGTGACGCGCGCCTTCACGGTGCGCTCGCTCTCCGCGCTGTCGAACCAGATTCGGTCAATTATGCCGTCACGCCACATTCGCTTCTTGGACTTAGGCTACGGCGAGGACTACTACATGGTTGGTACTGACTCCACCGTTTACAAGACCACAGCGTCGAGGCGCGCAGTGAGCACACCACGGCGGGTGATGACGCTGTGCCGCACCCCCGTCTCTCGCGTCGCCAGTGGTATGGGATTTTTGCTGATTATTGACCAGAACGGTCATCTCTACACGTTGGGCCGCAACAAAAAGGGGCAGCTCGGTAATGGCATGGTGCAAGATGCGCGGCGCAAGCCGTACTTGCAGGATAAGCTCACCCATCACTACTTTGTTCAGGTGTCCGCTGGTGACTGCCATTCCTTGGCGCTGGCGAGCAATGGCATTGTCTACGGTACGGGAAGCAACGAGAGCGGCCAGCTTGGCCTCGGGCGGGGTCTGAAGCAGGTGTGTACATTCACACCCATTCCGCTTGGCAGTAATGTGCGGTGCATCGGCATCGCGGCTGGCCCGGCGGGCAGTATGTTCTACTGCGATAATGGCCAGGTGCTTGCCTGCGGCCTTAATGACAGCATGCAGCTCGGACTGGAGACTACCGAAAAGATTGTCTACGATGCGACACCCATTGCGGTGCTTGCCAATGGCGTCGAATCTTACACACTGGACTTCGGAGGCTTTCGCCGCCCGGAAGAGAGCAGCACAGATGCACTAGGGGGCATGAGTAGCACAGCTGGCAAGAACGGCGGCATTCCACCGCCTCGTCCCCCTTGGGCGGCTCTTTCAGCGCAAAAAAAATGCTCACCAACGAGGCCCAGACGGAGCTAGCAGTCACCAATATCTCCGTGGAATCAGGAAACATCGTGACGGATGCCAACAACGGCGATACCCACCTCACACGGAAGGAAACGGAGCTGCTTATCGAAAACGACAATAGTGACGAGAATCACCAGCCGGTAGAAGATGCCATCCCTGTGCATCCCTCCCTTTCTCAGAATCAGAAGCGTAGCAATGAGGCACAGGCACGATTGAAGCACACGGGTGATGATAGAAACAGTGACGCAGCCACACGACGAAAAAAGAGCATGGCGAGAAAGCAGAAGTCCCAGTGCGCCTGCTGCACTGTCACCTAGCAGACAGGTGGATGTTGGAGTACGGTGCTCTGATGTTCTTTGCCGGTGCGATAGTACGCTTGGTTGCCAGCGTATGTGTGAGGCTGTTCGTGCAAGGACGTGAGGGGGGTAGTTGTGGAAGAAGCGAGTCAAGAGCGAAAAAGGGATAGCAATGCTGCTTTCCACGGCGATAAACACGAGCTTCACACGATGCGCCAGTAACCCCCCCCCCCCATACACAGACACTACCACGACGGAAAGCGCGTACTCCACTGCTTTACCTTCTTTGGTATTCGTTGTCGGTGTTGATGAACTGCATGGAGATGTTGTTTGTCACTTCCGTTTTTTTTTGTCCGTGTGCAGCGCACACAAGTACTCGCACAGGCGAACCCACGCAAGGAAAGGAGCTACAGATGGGCCCCTTTCTCTGCCCTGGGTCCCTCTTGTTTTTTTTTCTACAGGGACGGTTTACCTCATCTGTAGAGTCCTTTCTCAAGTGATATCGCCTGAAGTGTAAGTGGCTAGTTATTCTGATTTCCGTTATGTATCTAATGCACGCGCGCGTCCCCTTCTATGCGAAGATGGTGGTCGCTTATGGGCGGTTTAGGATGTCTGTATGGACGGGTGTGTGGAGATGGGTCTGCTGGACACAACTAACTTCCATTCTGTTGGTTTTTATCTGGCGCATGAACTTGTGTCGGATGTGGGTCAGCATGGAAACCAACAATTTTTTTTTCCGCTGTGGTTCCTTTGGTATGTGTGTGTCTTCCGTCTGTGTATGTGTGTGTGTGTGTGTGGCGACAGGCCTGTCTGTCCTTCTCTCCCTTTCGATGATTTCTTCAGTTCTCCGTGTCTGTGGGTTTTTGCATTTTATTTGTCAAATCACCACTATTCTCTCAGCTGTGAGATACTCGCTCCTTTTCTTTCTCCTCGTCTCTCGAAGTGCGTAGATATTGATACGCACTTGACCCCCTGTGCGCTTTTTGTTCCCTCTCTTCTGCGCTGATTACTTGTGCCCCTCTTCTACTTTTCTGTTTACTGTTGTGCGACGTGTACCGGAATTACATCAACACGAGCCAATAGGGAAGAGGAGACACGCAGACAGAACAGACGTTGTGAAAGAACTGCTGGATCGCACTTTTCTCTGGGCCCTAACACGTCACCCCCATTCCTCCTGCTGTTTCACCGCTTTCCCGCAATACACTGCATTTCTATGAGAGGCTTGTAAGGAGCCTGACTTGATCGATTTCACACGTGCACGCACTGCCTATGAAGTCCCTTCGAAACGGTCAAAGGGGGTCTTTGAACATATTCTGTAACGCATTACTCTCTTGATCATGTTGGTTTCCTATGTTTTATTTCTTTTGTTTTCGCTCTTCGCATGCCCATGACACGAACATATCCACCCTCTATCGATGTCGATGTCGATGTCTGTATCGATACAGACGCGCCTGCATCTGCGCGCACCCGCTCGCATTTTTGTGTGTTTTTTTTTTCTTCTTTGCTCTCCCGGTGCGTCGACGTCAGTTTGCGACCCAACAAAAAGGCCGCACGAGTGCGTGCCGACTGCAGAGCCGCCAAGCCATTATTGAAACGCTCAAGTGCATCTCTCAGGTGCATCTCTTCTTCACTTCCTTGTTGTGCTTCCCACGTCATTTTGCACACCGCACCGCTGCCTCTCACACACCAAGGCAGAGTAGTAAAAATACAAAGAAAAGACTGGCCTGTTTCTTCTTGAGGTCTCTCTATTCACCCCCCCCCACACCACACCTTTTTCACATCTTCACGCTCTCAACGGCTGCTCGTGTCACTGTCCGCATCTTCTCGCGTCATGATGTTGTGTTGTGCACGATTGACGCGCTCTGCACTGTTTTGGACCACCACGGGGCGCCGCTCGGGAGACGCAGCAGCAGCGGCGCAGAAAACCACGTTCTGCGGGAGAACATCTGCGATGCCGTCAGCGACACCGTGGCGAGCGGTGACGCTCAATACAGTCGCGTAGACACCTCTCTTCAGCACGCCAAGGAGAAAGCGATGTGCCTCTTGCGCACGTGGAGAAGGCACCGCAGCAGACACCAAAGTTCCTCTTTCAGAGTCGGCGTGGTAGCAGCTCCTCGGAGTACTACATGACCCGGAGCAACGCGGGGCACCCAGACACCGTCGCCGAACTGCTTGGCGCCGGCCGCACCGATCCAGAGTGGTTGTGGCTGAAGCTACTGTGCTTCCTGTGTGTCTCGTCGACGTTCGGAACGACATTATACAGCTACTTCTTCGCTGAGCATATGAAGTACTTCAAGGATGAGCCGTGGTCGCCCTTCACCTACTAACAGAGGGCCTTCAAGTTTTTAAGTGGGGGTGTATTCTCTGTAGCGGTGCAATCCACCTGTTGCATCTACTACGCTCACATTGGTTCCACTATTTCTGTGCGTGCGTGCATGTGTTTCCTCGTATTGCGTAGCCTAACACCTCCTTCAACGCAACAGAGAGTTTTTCGCTTTTAGCGTCCACTCTTTGCCGTACAGCACAGGCTCAGCTCTACTCTACTCCGTTCTGTCATCGGATTGTTGGGTGGTGCGAAACAGGAGTAGGTACGGGCTGCAGCTGTGCTGACCCAGTCCTCTAAGCACAGCTTCCTGCCCTACTCTCTACACTCTTACCAGCCCGCCTCAGAAGTTTCTCCGGTGCCATGCCATCTAAAGGCTGGCCGCGGCATCAGCAACAATGTACCGCTTTGACCTCCTTACGTTGTAGGTGCATGATCCTGTCACTACCAAAAGTGGTTCGGCATTGATTGGAATCGGAGAAGGGCGGAGCTGCTTGGCTTCCACCCAGAGAGAGAGTGGGGTACTGGACCCTGAGACACCACGCGCTGGAGGTGTTGCCCGTCATGAGAAACATCAGAACCAAAGCAAATAACAAAGAAAATTCTGCCGATATTTTCAAAAAGGCACCGTGCATTGAGTGTTCGGCTATCACTGAGTGTTTATGGCGCTTATGGAAAGGCCCCCTTGACAAGCGCAGGACCACAGGCGGAGGAAATCCTTGAAGGACATCTCGTCAACATTCTTGTTCACGATGCCCTCTTTTGCAGCCCTCACCCCCCTTTTTTAGCGTTCACTGTCCGTATTGGGTGTCTGCATTGATTACATAGGCCGTGACCCTCCAATCGAGTCTACCGATGTTTTTCCCTTCATCCCTCCCTCTTTTCTCATCCCCTCGCCTTTTCTGCCTCGCTTGTCTCTTCTCTGCTGATTTCTCTGTGGTGGAGGAATGGCACCTTCATGAAATAACACGAAAAGAGAGTGCGTTGCTTAGGCATAGTGTAACCTCGTGAGGCGTGCAATTGTGTTACGGATGCCGACAGTCACACGGCGCGGGAGACCAGTTTGCTGTTGAGGAGAGATCGATGATGCTGATTCTGTAAAGAGATTTGTTCATATTCTGATCTTGGCACTCGACCGCCCTTGGGTGGAGCGTGCACAAGTCTTAGGAAGTATCGTCCCTACTTAGCCGAGGCTGAGGTTTCTCCTCTTTTCAGTTGAACTGCCGTACCTAGTGCTGCTGCTTGTATGCGTGAGTGGATGAGGTGTACGCATGTGTTCGGATGCATGCTCTTCGTTCTTGTTTAGAACTTGATCGTTTGCTTTAGGCAACCTTGCTGAAGTGGAGCAGCGGAGGCACATCTCTTGCAGCGAAGACTTTCTCTTCGCTATGCGGCAGAGATTCTGGTCAGCTTGTAGTACTCAGAGGGTGAGTGGGGGAAGGGGGGAGTGGGGAGGGACATTTCTGACGCCTACCTCATCCTGTGTAAGGCAACGATCTTTGGGCAGTCACATTAAGCAAACCCTTTCTCTCCCCACTTTTCTGCTGTCTGCCGCTTACCATGTAGTCTCGAGTGCCGCGACTAACGCACGGGTTTCCGGTTATGATCGTCTTCTAAACCCTTTCCCACAGCTTCTCTTTGTAAGGACCTGTGCGCTTTACTACCCTTCCCCGCAGCTACGTCTTCCGCACGCCGGATACACACCGACAACCTCTGCTCCCCACCACCGTTGCTATGCCACGCAGACACAGCACAACTATTACTCCTCCTCCTACCTTCCTCCTTCTCACCCCCTATGAACAGACCGAGCAGCTCGCCGTAGTTCACCGCTCTAAATGTCGACCTCCAAGGCGGACATCATCGTGTTCATCACCGGGTACGGCCCCTTTGACACTGTGAAGGTGAACCCCAGCACTGCCATTGCCCTTTGCGTCGTGGAGGACCTGAAGCGCCACCCCGACGTGACGGAGGTGCGCTACACGGAGCTGCATGTCAGCGCGGCGAGCGTCGCAGCTTATTTTGAGAAGGTGGAGAATGACATTGCCCAGATCATCACCGAGCGCGGTGCTGCCAAGGTGAAGATCCTTCTGTGCCATCTGGGTGTTTACAGAGACACTACGGGGGTCATCCGCATTGAGATACAGGGCTATAATGAGCTCTTTGCTAAAATTCCTGACGTGGATGGTAATGTATTCGATCACGCGCTCATCAGCCCTGAAGACGGCACCACTGACGTCTTTCAGGAGAGCTGGTTTGGCAAGGATGGATCGCCGCAGCTCAATGACCTGCAGCGTTTGATTGAGCAGTTGAATGACAACATTGCCGCGTCGCGGCAGGACACCATGACCAGTACCGAGACCAAGAAGATGTTGATGTCGGCGGACAAGAACGGCGAGGCCATAGTGATGCCGGTATTCCAGGCTCCACGCTGGGCGATTTCGCGCAATGCAGGACGCTATCTGTGCAACTGTGCCCTCTACCGCGCACTTCGACTCCAGGAAAAGAATACGGGAGTCGTGTATGCGATTTTTATTCATGTTGTCGATCCGAGTTGCGGTAAGAGAGAGATGGAAGGCGGACCGATTGTGGCGTACAACCCATCGATCATGGTACAGGCCGTACAGGTGATGTGTTTCGTCTGCGGCTGCTGTCTATGATGAGCGCATGAAGAAGTCAAAGGAACGCAAGAGAGGTGGGCTTCCTCACGCGCTTGAGCAACGCCATCCCCTCTCCCTCATTCTCGGACCACACTACGGAGAACGTGACGGGAGGGATCCATACCGCCTCAATGTTCTGCATGGTGGCTCTCTCTCCTCGCTTGTGCACATCGACTGGACGTCGTGTCGCCCTCCTGTAGCCCATCCTGCTAGGTGTCTCTCGAAAAGGATATCGTGTATGCTTTACATCTTTTGTGCCCCTTTAGTAGAAACAAGATGAGGACGGTGGGGAGGGGGGGGTAATGACACTGTCAAGACACCCTTTCTGATCTCAGCACAGGCGCATAGCTGCCTACATCTGCAGTCTCCCACGTGGGAAAAAGTCCACCTGGGGGGGTTGAACTTTTCATCTCCCTCAAACGTCGCAGTGATGAGCCCCTCTTTTCATGGTGGTACTGGCTCCCTATTCGTAGGGCCATCTCTGCGCGGACTCTCCTTTGTCTAGTCCTGTTTCCGAGAGTCTGCACTTTGTATGACATTGCGTAAAACATTTTCTCCCCGTCTTCTCTTTCTCCTCTGATCGACACGCTAAGTCTCTTCTTTGTGTGTGTGTGTGTGTGAGCGGGTGTCCGCACTACACCCTCTTCCTACTCCCTGCACCCCGAGAGTCACCGCGTAGCGGGTGGGTTGTTGCTCTGCTCAGTCTTGGCTGTCTCTGGCATCCTGGTGCTGTGGTAGTGCCGAGGGATACTTTGCAAGTCTGTGTTTTTCTTCTTTTCGTTGTTCGTTGGTATTTCGAGGGAGCGAGGGAGAGGGGAGTCATACGTATGCCGTGGATCGGTCTTCCTCTTCCACCGCTTCTGCCGCCCTTTTCCTGCTTTGCTGAAGTGCCTCACGCCTAGCAGTCAGACCCACAACAACAAAGACACACATGCCAGCAACACGAGGCCGAAGATATCAACTAGTTCCCCACACCCCTTTCTTTCGTTCACGGTCAAACTACACACATATACACCCCTGAAAAAAAAGGAAGCAACACGTGGATGCATAGCACAACACTGCGTTGAAGTGAAATTAACGGCTCCTTCGTTTGCCTAGATCGTTGCTTATGCTCTCTTTCGCTTTCTTTCCTCTCTATTTTACATCCATCCATCCACCACCACCACCACCTTCATTCCTCTATACCTGAAGTCCCATACACACGCACACACAACAGTTAATGAAAAGAGCAGCGAACAGAGGCCACGAGCCCACCCATTTGCTTTTCATCGACGAGGAAACGCTGTAGAGGTTATTCCCTGTCCCGCCTCCATACACAAAACGCAGACGTCCGTGCACACTCGCGTCTGCTGAACCGAAAAGGACTTTTGGGGACGGATAGAGTTGACTCCCCTCAACCTCTCACAACTCAACGAAAAACGGGCGTGGCAGTGTAGTGAGCAGAGAAGGTCAAGGCATAGAAGTGCACGCTCGTGGAGGAGGAAGAGTGCAAGGTGACTGAGGTTGCGTACGTGGGTGTGTTTAAGGGACCGAGAACGGATAGGAAAAAAAAGCGGGGAATAAATCCGAAAGCCAAAGAAAAAGCGAAGGCGAACAACCGGAGACTTGCGAAGGTAACGGGCACAATAGCGCACTACATTACCCTGCACTAGAAGGCACCAACGAATCTCGTCTTGTTTTCCTTTAGAAGGAAGAAGCGAAAGTGGAGCGAAGAAGTTTAGCGACCTTCTCTTGAACACGCGCAAAAAAAAGTGACTTACTGCCTATTTGTCCTTGTGCGGGTGTATGTGTCTGGTATTTGGATTGTCGCTCGCCTCTCCCCCCCCTGCTGCTGCTGCTCCTTACCGCCTTTCCTAATCACTCTTCATCTCTTGCATTTTTTTTTCGGAGTCTTGTTGGTTCTCACTCTTCACTGTCCTTCTGTGCCCTCTGCCTTTTCTCTTTGTTTTGCTGGTTATCCCTCTCTCTCTCGTTTCGCATCTACAAACTGGACAGGGCCCTCTCGCGTGGATTCTCTTCCCCCCTCACCTCTCTGATATCAACGCTCTCCTCCCTTTCCTTCTCTTGCCTGTCCCTCTTTCTCTGTCTCTCTGTGTCTTCCTCGTACTATTGGATACTACAAACAGACTCCTCTGGTTACGCCACGGCGGGCGGTGTGTTGCCGCTGCTGACTGCTGGTCGTGGCTCTTGATGCGTTTGTGATTTGGTGTTGTTGCTTTGTGTCGCCAAACGTAGACACCCAGAGAGAGGGAGAGAAGTGGACAGCCTTTACTGCGGTTTCGATAAAGGCGCCGTTCTCTCTTTCCACGCTTTCGCTGGGTTTTAGCGGGACAGTGGAGCTCTTCCCGCTCTGGTGGTGTATGCTGTTGGACCCCAGCGACTTGGCTTCGTGGTGGGCTAGTTTTTGCCGCGTGAAAGCGAAGCGGGTGTGCGCTGCCCATACACCAGAGGAACCTGCTTCCTTAGCCACTCATTGATCTCGCGGTCTTTTTGAGGATTGCCTGTTTTTTATTTTTGAAGCTTTTTTTTTATATCGGTGAGTTCATTGTGTCTCTGCGTGTCATCCCCCGTGAAGTTTTATCCACTGGCGTTTCGAGCCTTCACAAGTGATTCCGTTGCTGCCCCACCCACCCCCCTCCCCCCCCCCCTCCCCCCCCTCTGCGGGTTCTCTTGTGTACGACACTCTCTCCTTTTTTCTTTTTCTTCTTCGTGTGTTTCCTCTCCAATCGGGTCCCTCTTTCAGTTCTCTGTGGATCGAAAACGAGGATTTATTTCTCCAATCTTCGGCTAAGTGGGGCGAGCATTGAACGAACATAAACGCCGAACAAAGAGGAGGAGGTGACAAGGTGCAGGGAGCGAAGACCAACGAAAGGGTCGACTGGTATCGCCGTTTCGTTTTTCTTTCTCTGTGTGTGTGTGTGTCGTTGTTTGCTTGCCTTCTTTTATTATTATTATTTGCTGAAGCTCTACCCCTTTTTTTTTGATTTTGTTTTGCTTTTGTGTTTGCGCGATATCTTTCTTCGGGTCTTCAATTTGTTCGTAGCTCTAACGCTTGCTCTCCGTCTCCTTCCCGACTCCGCACGATGATGCAATCGCCACCGCCGTACGTGCCCTTTGTGGAGTACGTCCTCAAGGCACTCGAGCATCCGCCGTACATGTATGTTGCAAAACTTGCTGCGTGCTGCACAATGCTTTTCCTCACACGTGAAAACCCTGAGCTGCTAGAGGAGCTGTGCCACAAGTGGGCGATTCGCTTTGCGCAAGACCGCTTGCGTCTCGTTCAGCATATTCGAAAACGTGCCTCCTACTGTATCAATTCCCCTGACACCAACTGTGACTTTGGGTGCGACGCGAAGGACTCGAGCGAAGACACTTCCGATGACAGATGTGAAACGCGTCCACCTCAGGAACGCATTCGCGACCGTGATGTGGCAACTGCGATGTGCTGTTGCGATCCGGAAAAGGCAGTGGAGCACCTGCTCTCCATTCTTAACACACTGGTACCCATGTACTTTTCGTGGAACTGGCATCGAGCTGACTACGTAATTCAGATCAACAGGGAGTACGAGGTGTACGTGCGGGAGTACGTGCTGCCCTTGTGCGTTGATCTGGCTCCCGAGGAAGGTGTGGATGATATTGAGCGCACGCCTTGGCTTCTCCCCCCACATACCTACCTGGACCCCACGGAGAGCGTGTCGTCTTTCTACACACTCCACTCAGGGGCGGTACCGTCCCCTTGCGTGGGCTCGTCGCGTTCCTCGAGCTTCGTCGTCAGCAGTCCCCTTGGTACTGTCGCCGGCACCGACCTCAACAGAGATCATATCGTCTCCACTAGCGCCTCACCAACGGCTAAGGGTTCTGACGTGGGGAAGTTCAGCTTTCCCACTCTGCATCCAGACGTTACCGCCGCTTCGACTGTCAAAGGGAAGCGTTCCGTCAGCATTGTGGGCCCCCTGCTGCCAACGTTCTCGCCGACGTCTGGCAAAACTGGAGCCGACGATGGGGCATCCACCTCGTCCCAAAACGTGTTCCCAGTTGGCGTGCAAGCTTGCAGCAGCGCCTTAGGTGGTGTCTTCGTCCCTATTCAGTCGCCAAACGTCATGTCGGCCCGCGCCTTCAACGCCGCTGCGGTGTACGGGCTGCGGTTCCTCACCCTGAGCAACTACCGCGATGCACTCCTGAGCAACACAACGGGTCTGGTGATTGTCTTTCATGCCAAGTATTCGGCCAAGAGCAACGAAGTGATCGATGTTTTTCAAAAGATCACGGCGAATCGACTACTTGATCCGATGCCGACGATAGCTGTTGTCTATGCCGTCGCAGAGCCAGAGTTGTCAAGCCTGTACAATGTCGGCTGGTTCCCAACGATCGTTTACACACCTCCGCTGCGCTCTCAAAAACCCCGTCACCACAGTCCAAGCGCCGGTCTTCACACTCGCACTGACGACGCCGTTGAGGAGACAACAGGCAACGTCAGTGCCGACTCGAAAAGGGATGGCATGGCAGGCACCCCAGCGGTTGGCGCGGAAGCCTCGTCGACTTCTTTGGTACCAAAGGGCCTGGTAAAGGGCTCAGCGCGCTTCACGCGGACACCGTCGCCGTACCTGCGTCTCGACCTCAGTGTGGAGGACACCTCGTCTGGGAGGGAGATTGAGTGGCCGCCTCGTCATGGCTATTCTTCCCATGTCGACTCAGATTCACTGTCGATGTGTCGCCACGAAGAAGCGACAGCGCGGCGTACAACGGGTCGCAGCGACGGGGAAGCACACACGACGTTTGGGGCTGCAAGAACTGAAGTACTCACGCCATCGCCGACAGGCAGTAATACGGGCTCTTCCCGGAGCTTGCCAATAAGGAACCACAGTGAGGTGTACGAGAGCGCCGGCGCCTTGGTTGCTATATCAGGCGAGCAGCTGAGCACGTTAGGCGGCAATCGAGCAGACGTATCCCCACGATTTCAGCAAGCGCTTAACACGGGTATGGGAGGTGCGCCACGACCATCGGCAGATATTCTCTTCAGCACCCTCGTGGGCAAAAAGACTCAAGACCACTCTATTGACGCGTTGTCGCAGTTGAGCACCACTAACCTCGAGAACTCTGGCGTTCACAGCACCAGCGGGAAGGAGAAGGTGCAGCCGCTGGGAGAACACAGCGGAAAGATGAGTCTCGACTCTCTCAAAGACACCCTGGTTAGCAGCGACTACATCGTCTATCCCTTGGATGGCGTGCAGACTGTATCTGCGCTTGTAGAATGGATCAGTTCTCGCGGGGCGAGTGTTCCTCGGCTGCGCAAGATGAACGAGTTCTTCACGCGCATCAAGTACATACGCCAAGAAGAGAAATTTAAGCGGTATCGCGAGCTGCACTCGGCAGTGGTGACGCTCCGCCGCTTGCAAGGCTGCAAGGATGAATTCGGTGTAGCTGGGAGTGCCGGCAAGTGCAGCAAACACACGCCAAGCCCGCCGACACTGGCTCCTCAGCAGCAGCAACCTCACCTGCTGGATCAACCTGTCTTCATTTTTCTCGGCGGTGGAATGGCCGCAGGCAAGACGACAGCCGTCGCGGCACTTGCGAAGAGCAGTTGGTGGGAAAGCCACAAGGAGCAGAGCGTTGTTGTGAATGCCGATGAGTTTAAGCTGCCGTTCGAGAGCGAGATGTCGTCCTCGCAGGCGCACACGCATAGCACTCGCGCTGCTGAAAACCTTCTGGTGAAGGCCATCAACCAAGGACGCAGCATCGTTCTCGATGCCACAATGATGTGGAAGCCGTTCGTGCAGCAAGTTGTCGCCATGGTGCGCGATGCCCATCGGACTCTCTTCAAGCAAGGTCCAGGGTACAACAAAGAGACGCAGGTAGAAGAGTACTTTGTCGCCGCCAAAGCTCGTAATCCCGCTCTGCCCATGCCGTACAAAATTATCTTCCTCGGCATCACTGTAGAGGTGGAGACTGCCGTCCCACGCGGCTTTCTGCGCAAATTTCAGACAAACCGCAGTGTCCCCATCTCTACACAGCTGCGTTCCTTCAGACTTTTCGCGGAGAATTTTACCAATTACGTGTCCCTAGTAGACGAAGCGACCCTCTACAACAACAACGTCTTTGTGAAACTCGAAAAGGGTGAGCTGCCCCCTGTGCTTGCCGAGTGCAACGAGAAGACCCAGTATAAGCTTCTCGTGCACGACGAAGCGGCATTTCAGCAGTTTTTGCGGCAGCAGCAGATCAACGATGAGGCCGACAATGTGCTCGAATTGTACCCTACTACGCCTGCAACGCGGTGAAGAGGAGAAGGGGGTACGTACTAGGAAAGTTCACGCTCTCGCCGCGAACCTTCCGTTGATCTAAGTTCCCGTTGTTGTTGCACTTCGGTGTCTGTACTCTCGGACACTAACTCTGCTTTCAGCAATACTTCCCATTGCAGCTCCTCCACCCCCCTTCACACACTCACATGTTGGTTCCTCGTTATTCACCTTTCTTACTTTATCACAAGTAGCCCTTGCGCCTCGATAGACAGGCGAGCGATAGTACGAATCCAGAAAAGCATGCTGGACGGCTTTTCTGCATAAGACTTCCGGTGGTGCCGATGTCTGTAGTGGCGTGTGCATGTGTGTGTGTGTCCCATCGCGTCCTCCCGAAGTGCCGCCATCTGCGTGTTATTTGGTGTCCGGGCGTATGGGCGGTTCGTTGGGGGGTGGCGGTGCTCCAGCACCTCTGCACCCACACTGAGGCCCCTCCACACATACGCACGCTCCTCTCTTCGACGGCGGCGAGGGGAGAGCGGAGCGGCGCGCCACGCCCCCTGCGGCACGCGTGCAGGTGCGGCACTGTGTTGCTGCCAAGACTCTGCGGAGGAGGGCGGACGAGGGTCAGGGGCGCGGCGCCCCGTGTGGCCTGCCCGCCGCTCCCCCCGTTCTGTGCTGCGGTGCTGCTCCCTCCCTCCCTCCACTGCCGGGGCGACGTGTCTCACGCCCACCGGCCGGCTCTTCCGCTGCTGCCGTCCCGTCGTCTCACGACTGCTTGCCACGCTGCCGTCCCCCTCCCACCTCTCTCCTCTCTACTTCCCTTCTTTTCGCCCTGCCCCCCCTCTCTCACACCACAAACACGCATCCGCACGCGGCAGCATCAACGACGTTGCTGTGCGAAGACTCGACTCGCTCTCGCTCTCTCCCACTCCCATCCCTGCGCCACCGCCCCCTGCCGTGCACCACCGCCTCACCTCTCTCCGCGTGCTGCTGTGACTCTGCGACAATGGAGTTGAATATCGCTCTTCTTGTCTACGCGGTTGTTCAGTTCATCGCGTTCTTCTTCGTACTGGTGGCGACGCCGCTCGACATGTTTCGTTTCAAACCACGCGTCACCAATATCACGGTTGTTTGACATTGTGGGGATACAAGACGCAGTGCAACAATGCTACCAACAACGCCACTGTGTACTATGTGTGGGGTGAGTGTCCCCGGCACTTGATACTTTTCCATGGAGCTGAGGCACTTGCTGTCGTCTCCATCCTCGTGTACTGCGCGGCGTTCGTCCTGGGCGTTGTCATGCTGTTCTGCGGCTCCATCTTACGCTGGATATGCTTGGCGCTCAACATTGTTGGTGCCATCACCGTGTGCCTTGTCTGGGCTGCCATGGTGGTGACATATTTTTACGGTGAAGGAATGGAATGTCCAGCTCTCCAGAGTATAAGTCACTATGGTGCTGGCTTCGCTCTTCTCGTGATAGCGTGGGTGCTGGACATCCTCAACATCTTCGTCTTGGTGCTGACAATAGGTGGTATGGTTACCACTGACAATGGCCCGGTAGCACAAACGGTAGTAAAACTATAGTAAACAGCTAATAATTCATGGATGGCAACGGCGGTAGAGCACCACTGCGAGGCCCCCGTGGAGGCGCCGGCGAGCTGATGTCGGCGCGAAGGCGAGGGCCGCGAGCGCTGCGGATGCTCGCCTCTGCCCTGCGCCGGCGCATGTCTCTCGCTGCCGTCGTGGCCCCTTGCCCTCATGTCCTTTCTCTGCAATGCTGTCGGTGCGTGCGTGGGGTGTGTGTGTGTGTGGAGTGCTGTGTTCGCGGCCTCCCTCCTCGTCCGCCTGCTATCGCCTTGCGCGCCTCTCCTGTGCCTCTCTGCGTTCCTCTTCCAGCGTGCGTGCCTGCTTTGCGCGGACAGCGGCCGGCGCTCTGTTGCCGTCAGCGCGCATTGGTGGACCCATAGCCCCCTTGTCGCCTCCCCCTCCGTGCCCATCCCCCCGCTGTTGCCGTCTCAGCATCGCCCCGTTCCCGTGCCCGCTGGCCCCGCCCTGCGTGCTGGTGGCGCGATAAGAACACGAGCCACGAGGGAGATGACGCCGCGGTTGTTGCTGGCCTTGTTGCAACGAGGGAGGGGTAGGAGACGTGGTGTGGCCTGTCGGCAGGTTGCGCTGATGTAGCTCCTGCTGCACCGCTCACCCTGAGGCGATGTTCTCCCCGCCACGGCGTGGTCCTGTGCGTTCTGGCTGATACGGCAGTTCTTTCCATGCTAGCGTCTATATTTACCCCTCCCCCCATTTTTTTACTGTGCCGTGCATATGCCACCCCGCGACCTGGCTTCCTCCGTTGCTTCCTCTGTGCCCACCTTATCCGGCGCGGCTGTCCCGCTGCCCCACCCCTCTCTTGCCGCGTTGCAGAGGGACGGCGGCGTGTGCGCGCGCTGTGCCCTCGTGCCCGCTGCCCCTCCTGTGCTGGTGTCGATGCTGCGCTCCCTCGCGCCTCTGTGGGCGCCTCTTCAGGCCGTCGTGTGCGCGGGGCTGCCGTGCGCAGAGCCGCCGCGCTGTGCTGTGGTGTGATGCTGCAAGTGGCGGCGGAGGGCGAGGCACTGCAGCGAGGCGCGGTGCGGTGCCTGCAGCGGGCCGTGTGGGCTCTGTCGGTGCCTGCGTGGTGAGGCGAGCGTGCGCGTCGGGGCGTGAGGCGTTGGAGGGAGACGTCTCGCTGCCTCTGACGGACAGGCAGGGCGATGGATGCTGGAAACAAGACTGGCTAGGGTGTGCGGTTGATCGTGATCGCGTGAGGCACACCCTGTCCTGTGCTCCAGCCGCTTCTCATTGTCTCCGCTGGAGATGGCGGCGCGTGTGCGCGTGTCCCTAAGTGTTTTTCTGTTGTTGTTAGTTTCATTATTTCCTATTACGTCCCTCGTGCCTCTTTTCTCAGTCTTTCTTGGTGTGTTCGGGTTGCTCAGCCCGGCAGCGTTGCCGCTGTCAATGCCCCTCCCCCCGCCCTCTGTGAGGGGGCGGGCAGGTGGAGCACCGAGCGTATGGCTTTTCTCAGTCCGAGGCTGCGATGTTTGCGCGCCTTTTGCCGTGCCGGTGCTAGCCTGGATGTGCGCCCATGTGTATGCATGTGTGTTGCGTGCAGTTGGGCGGTGCAGGCTCGTGCTTCTATCATTCCTCTTCTGTGACCCCCTTCCCTCTTTCTCTCTCTGCTGCACCGCTGAAGTGGACGCGGGCTCCTGCACACGAACGCCCGAGGCGCACATGTTTCGTCAGGGTCATACATGCTTGTGGATTGGTGCGGCGCAATGCTGAGGGGTATCGCGTGCACCTGTATGCGCGCGGCACGCGGCACGGGTGGTGCTGCCGCCGCCCCCTCTGGTGCCGCAGCGTTCGCCTTGCGTGAGGGCTGTGTGTGTACTGAGTGCGCGACCGGCTGTAGCGCTGGCGACCACAGCGCATCTTACGCGCGGGCACACCTCTGTGAGTGCAGGCCTTGGGTCTGCGGCTCGGCGCGGCCTGGACACTATCGGCGAGAGTTGCGGGACTGCATGGGGGAGGCGCTGATTGGTGTGGGCCCCACGCAGCCGGCCAACGTTTTTGAAGACCGTCCAGTGGCGCTTGGCCGCCTCGTCGCGAGGATGTGGAAGGCAGTGTACAGGTTAAGAATATTTCTGCGTGGCAGGGTGGACGACGCCGTTGTGCTCCGTTGTGGCGATGCTGCGCCGCCGCTCTTGGTGGGTGTTGGGATGCGGGTGACGGTGAGCCTGGAGAAGCACCCTGCGAGCGGAGGTGCAGCTGTGCTGTCCGGCATGTGCATGAGGGGGACCGTCGCCAGGGTGAACGGCGATGCCACCTGCGTGCTTCTCAGGGACGACGGCGAGGTGGAGCTATCTGTGACGCCTGAGCGCATTGTGGCGCTGGGGCGGCGGCGGAGGTTGCTCTACCATGCGGGGCTCCTCGGGGTAGTTAGCTGGCTGCAACCCTGCATGAGTGATCCACGCGACGCTGAGGCCGTTGCCCTCATCCTGTTTTGCCGTGGCTGGCGGGTGGAGCTGATGCACCTCCTCCAGACGGTGGATGTCTCGTCGTTTGTTTTTGTGACGAATAGTGAACTACGCAGAATCTGCGAAAAGGCGCAGTGGGAACGTGAACACCGCGGCGTGCTGCGCGGCGCGGCACGCGAGCGAATAAAGGACAGGGACTTCCGTTATGCCCTTGCCAAGTACAAGGGCGCTATCAGCTGCATGGCTGGCGTGCTAGTAGTGACCTACGTCTTCACGACAAACTTGCGCACCTACCGGCGGGAGCAGCGGGACCATCAGCTGCAGATAGCTATCGAGACGCTCTCCAAGGCGGCGCAATCATCGAGTCACGGGCCCTTCATCGCGGGGCGCAAGGACGGGGGGGCGGTCGTGCGAAGGATGTTAAACGAGATGCGCCTGGCGCCTCCCCGCATCGTCGCCTTTACCGTTAGCGCTGGTAGCGACGCGAGTGTGTTGTGGCGCAGCGCCGTGCTGAAGGAGGGCATGCCGCACGTGTGCGTCGATGTCCGCGCCACGGAGGACACGCTGCGCAGCGTTGCCAGGGCGCTGGGCGTGGGCAGCGTGGAGGTGTGCGGCGACCTGCTGGACTTTGTGGAGGCGGCGTGCCGGATGGCCCGCGCTGCGACGGGCGAGACGCCGCTGCTCATGCTGCAGCTGCGCGAGGGCAGCAGCTTGCAGCGGGTGTACAGGGACGTGGCCGCGCTGGCGTTCGACCGTCGTGTGTGCCATGTAGTGATGGAGGTGCCCGCTGAGGCGCTCAGCATGGCAAGCGCTGGGCTGCCGCGGCTGGACCTCTGCGTCATTCCCGCGTTCAGCCGCGAAGAGGCCTTCGCCCACACGCAACGCGCCATCGACCCCGTCAGCCTCAGCCACTTCGTGGATGTCGTTGGGACGAGCAGCAGCGACGTGGACGAGCTGATTGCCGCTGTGCGTCAGCGCCGCGCGTCAGCAGCGCAGTATACAAATGCGAGGCTGCTGAAGGCCATGCGGCAGCTGCAGGCGACGTGCGCCAGTCGCCCGGAGCTGCGGGCGGCGCTGCAGCAGCTCTGCGCCTGCCCCTACGACGCCGGACAGCACAGCGGCGTGGACGCGTCGGCGCTGCACAGCACGGCGCTGGTGGACATTGTGCTGTACGATCCCGTAGTAGACGCGTGGCGCTTTCGCAGCAAGCTGTTTCACACTGCCTCGCGGTGCTGCTGGCTATAGACGCGTGGAAATGTGTGCTGGTGGTGATGCGTACGTGCGCGTGTAGCTGTGTGGTAGCGTGTGCATGTGTGTGTGTGTGTGTGTCCCACCACTCCTACGGAAGTGCCGCCATCTGCGTGTTGTTTGGTGTCCGGGTGTATGGGCGGTTCGTTGGGGGGGGGTGCGGTGCTGCAGCACCTCTGCACCCACACTGAGGCCCCTCCACACACACGCATGTTCTTCTCTTCGACGGCGGCGAGGGGAGAGCGGAGCGGCGCGCCACGCCCCCTGCGGCACGCGTGCAGGTGCGGCACTGTGTTGCTGCCAAGACTCTGCGGGTGAGACCGCACGAGGATCAGGGGATCTGCGCTGCGGCTCCCTCTTTCCACCCGCTGCCTGCGCGTGAACTCTCACGCCCACTGGCCGGCTCTTCCGCTGCGTGCCTGTGTTGGCGCCAGCAGACGGCCGGTGTGCCGGCCTGTCCCAGCGCTTCCCTCTCTTTCCTCTCTCACTGTCTACCACCCTCTCCTTCCGCCTTGCCCCTTTTGATGCTTCTCCCCTCTCTCACACCACAAACACGCATCCGCACGCGGCAGCATCAACGACGTTGCTGTGCGAAGACTCGACTCGCTCTCGCTCTCTCCCACTCCCATCCCTACGCCACCGCCCCCTGCCGTGCACCACCGCCTCACCTCTCTCCGCGTGCTGCTGTGACTCTGCGACAATGGAGTTGAATATCGCTCTTCTTGTCTACGCGGTCATTCAGTTCATCGCGTTCTTCTTCGTACTGGTGGCGACACCGCTCGACATGTTTCGCTTTCATGTGAACTTTTTCAACATAACTGGCTGTTTGACACTATGGGGATACAAGAACAGTTGCAGCAGGGTATCACAGAGTATCCCGGTATACAGTGTGTGGATCGATTGCCCTGGTCGCCTGAGATTGTTCCGCGCTGCTGAGGCCTTCGCTATCCTCTCCATCCTTGTGTACGGCGCGGTGTTCGTTCTCGGAGTCGCTATGCTTTTCTGTCGCCTTATATTACGCTGGATATGCCTGGGGCTCAACATTGTGGGTGTCATCACTCTGTGCTTTGTCTGGGCGTCGATGGTTGTAGCGTTTCTTAGAAATGACTATGGGCCATGCTCAGCTCTCCAGTCATTAACACAATATGGTAGCGGCTTTGCTCTGTTCGTCGTTGCATGGTTGCTGGATATTATCAATATAGTTCTCTTGGTGCTCTCAATGAGCTCTATGGTAACCACAGAAAATGGACCGGTCAAACAAAAAGAAGGCACATTATAGCAGCTCTAGCAGAGTTGTTTAGAAGCCGTTGCGCTGGCAGGACACACCGCACTGCGAGGCCCCCGTGGAGGCGCCGGCGGACCTGATGTCGGCGCGAAGGCGAGGAGCCGCGAGCGCTGCGGATGCTCGCCTCTGCCCTGCGCTGGCGCATGTCTCTCGCTGCCGTCGTGGCCCCTTGCCCTCATGTCCTTTCTCTGCAATGCTGTCGGTGCGTGCGTGGGGTGTGTGTGTGTGTGTGCTGGAGTGCTGTGTTCGCGGCCTCCCTCCTCGTGCGCCTGCTATCGCCTGGCGCGCCTCTCCTGTGCCTCTCTGCGTTCTCTCTTCCAGCGTGCGTGCCTGCTTTGCGCGGACAGCGGCCGGCTCTCTGTTGCCGTCAGCGCGCACTTGGTGGACACATAGCCCCCTTGTCGCCTCCCCTCCGTGCCCATCCCCCCGCTGTTGCCGTCTCAGCATCGCCCCGTGCCCGTGCCCGCTGGCGCTCGCCCTGCGTGCCGGTGGCGCGATGAGAGCGCTAGCGACGAGGGAGATGACGCCGGTGTTCTGGCCTGTTGACAACGAGGGAGGGTAGGACACGTGGTGTGGCCTGTCGGCAGGTGGCTGATGTAGCTCCTGCTGCACCCTCACCCTGAGGCGATGTTCTCCCCGCCACGGCGTGGTCCTGTGCGTTCTGGCTGATACGGCAGTCTTTCCATCTAGGTCTATTTACTCCCATTTTATTACTGTGCCGTGCATTCCACCCCGACCTCTTCCTCGTTGTTCTCTGTCGCCACCTATCGGCCGCTGTCCCGCTGGCACCACCCCTCCTTGCCGTTGCAGAGGACGCGGCGTGTGCGCGCGCTGTGCCCTCGTGCCCCTGCCCCTCCTGTGCTGGTGTCGATGCTGCGCTCCCTCGCGCCTCTGTGGGCGCCTCTTCAGGCCGTCGTGTGCGCGGGGCTGCCGTGCGGAGAGCCGCCGCGCGGTGCTGTGGTGAGCTGCAAGTGGCGGCGGAGGGCGAGGCACTGCAGCGAGCGCGGTGCGGTGCCTGCAGCGGGCCGTGTGGGCTCTGTCGGTGCCTGCGTGGTGAGGCGAGCGTGCGCGTCGGGGCGTGAGGCGTTGGAGGGAGACGTCTCGCTGCCTCTGACGGACAGGCAGGGCGATGGATGCTGGAAACACGACTGGCTAGTGTGTGTGGTCGATGGCGGCACGTGTGCGCGCGCCCCTCACTCTTCTTTTCGTTAATTGCTTTTCCTATTTCACCATTACGTTTCCCCCCTCCCCCACATGTCTCTGTCCTCTCAGTCTTGCTTGCTGTGTTGGGGTTGCTCAGCCCGGCAGCGTTGCCGCTGTCAGTGCCCCTCCACCCGTCCTCTGTGAGGGGGCGGGCAGGTGGAGCGCCGAGCGCATGGCGGCGGGCAGTGCGAGGGCTGCGACGTTGCGCGCCTTCGTGCGGCGCAGGCTCTTGCTGCCCTCGTTGCGCTCCCTCTGCCTCCCCCTCGCTGTCTCTGCGGCACCACCGCTGATGTGGCCGCCGGAGTTGGGGGACAGCTGGTGGCGGAGCGGCACATGCCCGCACACACGCAGCTGTGGAGGAAGGAGACGACTGTGCCTTTGGTGTTTTCCTTGATTTTGTGCATTGGTTTCTCTTACGTTGTCTTTGCTGATTTGTGCTTTTCTGTGCTTGAGCTCCCCTGCGCCCCTTATTGTTCATGTGTCTGTGCGAGTGCCTGCGTGGCGTGGCGGGGGCGATGCGGAGGGGCGTGCGCGGCGTGCTGGCCCGCTCGTTGTGGGCCTCTTTCTGTCGCTTGGCTCCCTCGGTCTCTGCTGCCTCGCCGTCCGCGCACCGGCAGACGAAGTGGCGAGTGCCTTTTCTCAGTGTCCCACATCACGCTCGCGCTTGCTTCCGGCGGACCACGTCTGCCTCTCCCCGTTTGCGCCTTGCCCCGCACGTGTGCGCGTGTGCTCCACCTGGCGGTGCTCGCGACCCCACAGGCGTGTCCCACGCGCACCCCTGCGCGCTTGTCCTCTTCCTCTCTCTGTCCGTGCTGCGCGACCGTTCCTCTTGGGGAGCCGGTGCGCGTGTGCACACGTCTCTGCTGCTGCCTCTCGCCCGACTCGTATGCTCTTCTTCCTCCCGAGCTCCGCGCGCGCGCGCGTTGCCTGGCGGCACCCGTGTGTGCCGGTCATCTCTCTCTCCCCGTCACCCTCCCCTGCCTCGCCCTACCCACCCTCTCCTCCGCGCCTGCGCACCGAGGCCGCACTCCCTCCTGTCCTCTCTGTGCGTTGCGGCACGCCCGCACCCCAGCGTGCTCTTTCCTGTCCGGCCGCTGCCGTTTCCTCTGTCGCACAGCACTCAGCGCGCGGGCATCCGTGCCGGGTGGGATGGCGTGAGAGGCGACTTCTGGGGAGGCTGTCCTCAGTGCTGGAAGCGCCTCCGCGCGGCTGGGGCTCTGAGCACGGCACCCGTCTGCGCCAGTGCTGTGGCGTGCCTCGCCGGCGATGCCGTGCTGTGCCGCTGCCTGCGCGTGGCCCTGCGCAGCGCACCGCCTCGAGCCGCGGGCTCCGCAGGAGGGGCTCCGTGACCCGGCTCTTGGCCAGTGCAGATGGCGATGCGGTGGCCACGACATACGCCTGCGGTGCCGGCCTCGCCGTCCACATTGCCGGCTGGGGCCTGTGCTACATGGGCCTCCCCTGCTCGCTGCTTCTGCTGTGCGAGCCTTTCTGCCTCCCGCGCACCACATATACATGCACGCACGGCCGGGTGCGGCTCTATGCGCGTCACGCTCACGACCGCTTGCGCGTTTCGCGTCCTGTGCCGCGCAGCTGTGCAAGCCGGACCCCCGGGATGTGCCGTGTTTCCTATCCGACGTTTTCCCTCTGCTTGTTGTCGTTCTGTGCCGCCCTCGTGTGGTGCCTCCACAGGCCCTGCACACGCGTTTGTGCGCGCCACGTCGCACGCTCCATCGCCTGTTGAGCGCCCCGTCACCGCAGCCTTGCGCTTGCTTGTGCTGTCTTCCCCCTCCCCCTCTCTCTGTGGTTCCCCCCTCGCTGCGCGGGTCTCGCTTCCCTTGCCCGCCTCACGCGCTTTGCCTGCTCCTGCAGCTCTGCTGTATGGCGCTTTCCTGGCTTGCACTGCGCGTGCGTGCACGTGTGTGGCGCAAGCCCTCTGTCGCCCTTCTTCCCCCCCCCCCCTCCTGTCCCTGCCTGCCGAACTCCTTCCCCACTGTTGCTCAGCGCGTTGTGCAGTCTGAGTAGGGTGCTGGTGTTGCTGTGGCGTCCCCCCTCCCCGCGCTGCCACACTGGCGTCTGCGTGCGCTGCGGGCCGCTCGCTCTCCTCTCTCTCATTCTCTGCCTTCCTCCTCGCTTCGTTGCGCCTGACACGTCCTCACCGCGTGCGGCAGCTGCATTACACCGCGTGGTGTGCGCCTGTGCGTGGTGGCGCCTTTAACCCTCCTTGACCAGTCTGCCTCCGTCACGGCCCCCCGCGCCTGCCTCTGCCTCCGGCTCCTCTGCGCTCGCTATACCACCGGCGATGTGTGGGAGCGGGGCACAGAGCATGCATACCCCCCTGCCGGTGCGTGCCTCCCTGTGTGTGCAGCTGTGTGGTGGCGTGTGCATTTGTGTGTGTGTGTGTGTGTGTCCCATCGCGTCCTCCCGAATTGCGGCCATCTGCGTGTTGTTTGGTGTCCGGGCGTATGGGCGGTTCGTTGGGGGTGGCGGTGCTGCAGCACCTCTGCACCCACACTGAGGCCCCTCCACACACACGCACGCTCTCGCCTCTCCTTCTTCCCGTGCGCCGCGGCACTGTGTTGCTGCCGAGACTCTGCGGAGGAGGGCGGACGAGGATCAGGGGCGCCGCGCCCCGTGTCGCCTGCCCCGCCGCTCCCCCCGTCCTGTGCTGCGGTGCTGCTCCCTCCCTCCCTCCACTGCCGGGGCGACGTGTCTCACGCCCACCGGCCGGCTCTTCCGCTGCTGCCGTCCCGTCGTCTCACGACTGCTTGCCACGCTGCCGTCCCCCTCCCACCTCTCTCCCTCTCTACTTCCCTTCTTTTCGCCCTGCCCCCCCCTCTTTCACACCACAAACACGCATCCGCACGCGGCAGCATCAACGACGTTGCTGTGCGAAGACTCGACTCGCTCTCGCTCTCTCCCACTCCCATCCCTACGCCACCGCCCCCTGCCGTGCACCACCGCCTCACCTCTCTCCGCGTGCTGCTGTGACTCTGCGACAATGGAGCTGAATATCGCTCTTCTTGTCTACGCGGTTGTTCAGTTCATCGCGTTCGTCTTTGTGTTGTTTGCTACGCCGATCGACATGTTTGTGTTAAAGCCGCAGTTTCGATCTGGTCGTACTCCTGCTGTGACCTTGTGGGGTTTGAAGAACGGAGGATTTGGCGCGCACTATTCGGTCAAGATACCCGATTTGTGGCCGAATTGTTCAGGACGTGTGAAGCGTTTCCACGTTGCTCAGTTCCTTGCTATCCTCTCCATCTTCGTGTACGGCACGGCGGTCGTCCTGGGTGGCATCATGCTGTTCTGTTGCTCTTGGCTCCGCTTTGTGTGCGTGGTGCTCAACATTGTTGGTGCCGTCACCGTGGGCGTTGTCTGGGGTTTGATGGTGGTGACCTACAGGAACGATGATCCCCAAAGTTGCATAGAGAGAGTTTTTTCTCTATCTACGGTAGCGGCTTCGCACTATTCGTGATAGCCTGGGTGCTGGATATCCTCAACACCTTCGTCCTGCTTCTTCCGATCCCCACTACAGTTCTACGTGTGTTTGAAGCCGCAGATGAGAACTCGGGCGAAAAATCGAGCGAAAGGTTGGAAGAACGTAGCACCCAACAGGAGGATGAGTCGGCGAGGTGATTGCGGCGGGTGACCTTGGCGGCGGCGCGGCACCGCACTGCGAGGCCCCCGTGGAGGCGCCGGCGGAGCTCATGTCGGCGCGAAGGCGAGGAGCCGCGAGCGCTGCGGATGCTCGCCTCTGCCCTGCGCCGGCGCATGTCTCTCGCTGCCGTCGTGGCCCCTTGCCCTCATGTCCTTTCTCTGCAATGCTGTCGGTGCGTGCGTGGGGTGTGTGTATGCTGTAGTGCTGTGTTCGCGGCCTCCCTCCTCGTCCGCCTGCTATCGCCTTGCGCGCCTCTCCTTGTGCCTCTCTGCGTTCTCTCTTCCAGCGTGCGTGCCTGCTTTGCGCCGACAGCGGCCGGCTCTCTGTTGCCGTCAGCGCGCACTTGGTGGACACATAGCCGCCGTGTCGCCTCCCCTCCGTGCCCATCCCCCCGCTGTTGCCGTCTCAGCATCGCCCCGTGCCCGTGCCCGCTGGCGCCCGCCCTGCGTGCCGGTGGCGCGATGAGAGCGCGAGCGACGAGGGAGATGACGCCGATGTGGTCCCCCGGTGTATGCAGCGGCGAGGGAGGTGGGATCAAGTGGTGTCACAAGGGCGGTGGAGGGTGTATGGCGCTCCTGCTGCACCTCCTCACCCTGAGGCGCTGCTCCCCGCCACGGCGTGGTCCTGTGCGTTCTGGCTAATACGGCAGTTCTTTCCAGGCTCTCCTTTGTGTCTTTACTCTCCCCTCTCTTTTTATTTTGGCGCGCACGTGCCGCCCCGCGGCCTCGCTTCCTCTGTCTGCGGCGTGTGCGCGCGCTGTGCCCTCGTGCCCCTGCCCCTCCTGTGCTGGTGTCGATGCTGCGCTCCCTCGCGCCTCTGTGGGCGCCTCTTCAGGCCGTCGTGTGCGCGGGGCTGCCGTGCGGAGAGCCGCCGGCGCGGTGCGGTGCCCTGCAGCGGGCCGTGTGTGGGCTCTGTCGGTGCCTGCGTGGTGAGGCGAGCGTGCGCGTCGGGGCGTGAGGCGTTGGAGGGAGACGTCTCGCTGCCTCTGACGGACAGGCAGGGCGATGGATGCTGGAAACACGACTGGCTAGTGTGTGTGGTCGATGGCGGCACGTGTGCGCGCGCCCCTCACTCTTCTTTTCGTTAATTGCTTTTCCTATTTTACCATTACGTCCCCCCCCTCCCCCACGTGTCTCTGTCCTCTCAGTCTTGCTTGCTGTGTTGGGGTTGCTCAGCGCGGCAGCGTTGCCGCTGCCAGTGCCCCTCCACCCGTCCTCTGTGAGGGGGCGGCAGGTGGAGCACCGAGCGCATGGCGGGGGCAGTGCGAGGGCTGCGACGTGTGCGCGCCTTCGTGCGGCGCAGGCTCTTGCTGCCTCGTTGCGCTCCCTCTGCCTCCCCCTCGCTGTCTCTGCGGCACCACCGCTGATGTGGCCGCCGGAGTTGGGGGACAGCTGGTGGCGGAGCGGCACATGCCCGCACAAACGCAGCTGTGGAGGAAGGAGACGACTGTGCCTTTGTTGCTCTCCTTTGATTTTGTGCATTGGTTTCTCTTACGTTGTCTTTGCTGATTTATGCTTTTCTGTGCTTGAGCTCCCCTGCGCCCCTTATTGTTCACGTGTCTGTGCGAGTGCCTGCGTGGCGTGGCGGGGCGATGCGGAGGGGCGTGCGCGGCGTGCTGGCCCGCTCGTTGTGGGCCTCTTTCTGTCGCTTGGCTCCCTCGGTCTCTGCTGCCTCGCCGTCCGCGCACCGGCAGACGAAGTGGCGAGTGCCTTTTCTCAGTGTCCACATCACGCTCGCGCTTTCTTCCGGCGGACCACGTCTGCCTCTCCCCGTTTGCGCCTTGCCCCGCACGTGTGCGCGTGTCTCACCTGGCGGTACACGCGGTCCCACGCGCACACTTGCGCTCATGTCCTCTTCCTCCTGTCTATGCTGCGCTCGCCTCCGCGCCTTATGGGCGCCTCTTCAGGCCGTCGTGTGCGCGGGGCTGCCGTGCGGAGAGCCGCCGCGCTGTGCTGTGGTGTGATGCTGCAAGTGGCGGCGGAGGGCGAGGCACTGCAGCGAGGTGCGGTGCGGTGCCTGCGCGGGCCGTGTGGCTCTGTCCGGTGCCTGCGTGGTGAGGGCGAGCGTGGCGCGTCGGGGCGTGAGGCGTTGGAGGGAGACGTCTCGCTGCCTTGACGGACAGGCAGGGCGATGGATGCTGGAAACACGACTGGCTAGTGTGTGTGGTCGATGGCGGCACGTGTGCGCGCGCCCCTCACTCTTGCTCTTTCCTGTCCGGCCGCTGCCGTTTCCTCTGTCGCACAGTACTCAGCGCGCGGGCATCCGTGCCGGGTGGGATGGCGTGAGAGGCGACTTCTGGGGAGGCTGTCCTCAGTGCTGGAAGCGCCTCCGCGCGGCTGGGGCTCTGAGCACGGCACCCGTCTGGCCCAGTGCTGTGGCGTGCCTCGCCGCGATGCCGTGCTGTGCCGCTGCCTGCGCGTGGCCCTGCGCAGCGCACCGCCTCGAGCCGCGGCTCCGCAGGAGGGGCTCCGTGACCCGGCTCTTGGCCCGTGCAGATGGCGATGCGGTGGCCACGACATACGCCTGCGGTGCCGGCCTCGCCGTCCACATTGCCGGCTGGGCCTGTGCTACATGGGCCTCCCCTGCTCGCTGCTTCTGCTGTGCGAGCCTTTCTGCCTCCCGCGCACCACATATACATGCACGCACGGCCGGGTGCGGCTCTATGCGCGTCACGCTCACGACCGCTTGCGCGTTTCGCGTCCTGTGCCGCGCAGCTGTGCAAGCCGGACCCCCGGGATGTGCCGTGTTTCCTATCCGACGTTTTCCCTCTGCTTGTTGTCGTTCTGTGCCGCCCTCGTGTGGTGCCTCCACAGGCCCTGCACACGCGTTTGTGCGCGCCACGTCGCACGCTCCATCGCCTGTTGAGCGCCCCGTCACCGCAGCCTTGCGCTTGCTTGTGCTGTCTTCCCCCTCCCCCTCTCTCTGTGGCTCCCCCCTCGCTTGCGCGGGTCTCGCTTCCCTTGCCCGCCTCACGCGCTTTGCCTGCTCCTGCAGCTCTGCTGTATGGCGCTTTCCTGGCTTGCACTGCGCGTGCGTGTGCACGTGTGTGGCGCAAGCCCTCTGTCGCCCCTTCCCCCCCCGCCTCCTGTCCCTGCCTGCCGCACTCCTTCCCCACTGTTGCTCAGCGCGTTGTGCAGTCTGAGTAGGGGTGCTGGTGTTGCTGTGGCGTCCCCCCTCCCGCGCTGCCACCACTGGCGTCTGCGTGCGCTGCGGGCCGCTCGCTCTCCTCTCTCTCATTCTCTGCCTTCCTCCTCCGCTTCGTTGCGCCTGACCACGTCCTCACCGCGTGCGTCAGCTGCATTACACCGCGTGGTGTGCGGCCTGTGCGTGGTGGCGCCTTTAACCCTCCTTGACCAGTCTGCCTCCGTCACG